>BSQZ01000088.1:910000-1312500 GCA_033239005.1 Lamellibrachia satsuma | reverse complement strand
GCTCGTGAGATGCGCGAAACACTATTCTTCGTTCGTTTTTATCGGGTTTTTATTTTTTAACGTCATGTTTTACTGGTCGCCATTTAGACGTGCCTTCTCGTTCGCGGCAAACGCATGCGCGAGAAAGTTAAATCACTCGAGACCAAAGAAATAACATGTGCCTTGGATGACCTCGTGTAGGCCTACAACAAATTATAAAGGGGAAAGAGGGACAAGGGGAAAAAGCGGTATTGTCTGCCCTGACGCGGTCATGTGCACACCTGTGTATTCATACGTCTACCTGTGTATTGGAAATGTCACAGCCGAAATCCCTATACGCGTCTTCAAATTGGCGTCATTGAAACCCAGCCGGAAGTGTAACTGCGGTCTGACCCCTGCAGCCACCGCTAACGCATGAATCAAACATTCGTCGACAGCGTAGCCGTAGATACCAAGTTGGACCTCAATTAGGGTGGTTTCTGATTGACCACAGGTGCAATGAAGTCGGTCACTCAGTAACACCCTTGGTCCCCGGCAACACGGACCCTTCCGGTGTGAGATTACAAATGGACCCCCGTACAAAATTAATGTACCCGGTGTCCACTTTCCACCGTGAAATTTGGACAGGGTGCGGGAGAGGTGGGGGGAGACGTGGGGTGGTCAACATTCAGTTGTGGCAAATGTACACAGAGATGAAAATCATGTATTTAATATGATATTACCTTTTATAATAAGGACATATTAAGCATTTTTCATGGGGGTCACTTTGTTGCAGTAGTAAGTAGTAAATGGACCGGACCATTGGCGCATTTGGGATTTCGGAAGGGTGGGGGCGGGGGGGGACCTAACGTAACGTGACGACATAAACAGGGTACCGATAAGGTTATGCCGGAAACAGACACACGTGCGGCTCAGTTATAATAGTAAGGGGACAAACCCGGGTTGTGTTCGCCCTGCACGTTGCTAGGGAGGGAGGGAGAGCAAGATCACTCCAATTGCCGAAGTGATCTAGACGATTAAATTGATGTGGTATGGTCGTGTAACGAGAAGAGAAGATGGTTATGTCACAAAAAGTGGCCCCAAGCACGGGCATAACGTTTAGGAGACAGCGAGTTACGGGCCCAGGTTACGATGGGTCAACAACATCAGCTGCCACCTGGAGGAAAAGTACACCAGTCTCAAAGATGTGTTAAGACGGAACTTTACAAAAACCGTAGAGAATGGAGGAAGTTGATTCCTGTTAAATGTGATCTGCAATGTTATACCTAGACGTTGTGTGCCACTGTGTGCGTGCGTGCGGCGTGCGTGCGTGCGTGCGTGCGTGCGCGCCGGTCTTACACATCCATTTACTTCCCCAATCGTGTTTAGCAGATAACTGACATACCGATTTCGTGAACACCCTCCGTTTCCAACCAAAACATCTCTACGCGCTCTAGTTGACACTGCTAATCATAGTCACCTTTATTCTATGTGTCCTCTGTTCATCTGTAACGGATCAATACGCCGTGTCTGCTTCGGAACCGCAAAGGCGGGTCTATGGAGTGGTCTGACGTCACACCCCCTACATTTGCCCGGTTTTGTGTTGTTACAGTTTTTTTGTTGTTCATTAGTTAAGGGGCTTTATATAAATAAACAATTTGGAAAGGATTAACCCACTCACCAAACCATTCCCCCCCAAAAAAAAATTGGAAAATTGGAGGCAGTGTAAACGCGTTGCCAATGCAGCGAATTGTTGCAAATGACTGACCCACTCATCCACACGTGTTTGTTTAATTGGTAGCTTTCTTTTTATTATTTACAAAGCCCCTAAGTCCGGGCAGTCAGAAGCGGGGGTGGAGGTCGCACCCTCACTCGACACCACCACAGTTCGAATGCCCTCGATGCTGTCCGAAGCCTGTGTAATAAAACTAATTTAATTCAATTTCAGTTGCTTTAGTTACGTAATCTGAGCAGACTGAACAAGACATGATGCGGTTACTGAGTAAATAAAATGTAGCCAGTAATAAAAACGTGGCTGAAAGCTGTGAGAACGTGGGGCGTTATTGCAAGTGAGGACTGCTTTGATAGCTCCTGTCCACAACAGTAAATGTGCCTTCGCATTAATACGTCTTAATGGGACAAAACCCAAACTTTATATGTCATATTTGCAGGTTCTACGTATATTTTATTTTTAAAACATTGTTCAACTGCTTTGATCAGTAGCGAATTTCTCAAGTAACATCTGTTTTGGGCTCTAACCTCCCATCTCCCGCCTGTTTGTAGAGCCAATCTCGCATTTTTTAGAGTCCACCTCTTTCTTCCTGCCCCTCCCCCCAAAACAAAATATTAGAATAAATATTTTATTTCTGCCTGATAATATTGAAATATGATATATTTCACTTGAGGACAAGCTGTTCGCCACTAAGACATGTGTCCGTGCCAAGTTTAAACGTAATTTGTCCAGTGGTCATTTTACGTGTGGAAATAACATTCACTTTTCAAAACTACCGTTTACGATTGTAAGAAAGACCATCGCTTCCTTTGTCGTTCCTCGAGAACGTATATTGTGCTGAAACGTGAAGGAAATCCATGAATCTGTCGGGGAGAGGTAGGGAGAAAAAACGACAATAAAGAAGCCGACGACGAAAAAAAGATGAACACAGCATAATTCATAATAACATAAATTCATCCGCCATGTTTTGCAGAACTAAAAAACCAAGGACAGCGCAGCCTTGACAACCGGTAATGAATGTTTGAATCCCATGTAAAGGCCACGCAATAACGTGTATCTTCTTAATGCATGGATAACGCCGTCGTGACAAGGCAGTAAGTCAACGGCTGTGCAGCTGTGCCATATGTAAATGTTACGGAACGTGTATCGCAGCGAGATACCTGCTGATGAAGTGGGCACAAACAAACCTATTTGTATTAGTATATGGTGCAGGTATTGCCTGCGTGATGTTCCGTTTGTTTAATCGCTAGTAACGCTGTCAACACGAGCTCCTCTGACAACACATCACGTCTTTGAGTCATGACTTTTGGTGCTTTAGAAATAAACGTCTACTTGGAAGAGAATCAAAAACCGAGCGAGGACAACTGCCAAATCTTCTCCGTCTGCTCTAATCGCCATCTTGCATCTTTAATCGGGAACGCTGTTGGAATAAACTTACATTCCCCGTAATGAGCAATATGCTCCTGGAATGAGCTTATGCAGCTGGAATGAGCTTATGCTCCTGGAATGAGCTTGTGTTCCCAGAATGGGCTTATGCCCCCGGAATGAGCTAATGCTCCCGGAATTAGTTCGATACACTGACTATGCAGTATACCGTATCATACTTACTATTCGTGTATCCCCTAGTTCGCTGTGTGAATGGAATACACCATGTCATACCAACATTGCTTTCAAGTCTTGCCTCGTTCGCTGTGTGAGTGGGAATACACCATGTCATACCAACATTGCTTTCATGTCTCGCCTCGCATGAGTGGGAATAAATCAGGTCAGACTTGCTGCCAGGTGAGGGGGAATATACTATATATATAGATGAGATTTGCAAGCTATTCGTAAGGTGTGTGGGTGGGAATATACGAATTAATATACAGTGTCAAATTTGCATTGCTTCTGTGTATCTTATCGTATGATGTGTGAGTCGGAATATAAAGTGTCATATTTACATGTTTTCCTTGTCTCTTCCCGTACGACGTGTGAGTGTGAATATACGATTTCAAACTTGCGAGCTGTTCGTATGTTAGATGAGGGGGAATATATAGTGTCTGATTCGCTTTTATCGTACACTTGTCTCATTGTGTGTAAATGGGAACACGCCACATCAGACGTACACGTTTCTATGCTTCTAGTACTGTGCTTTATATGTTCGTGTTACTTGTTTCCACATATAAGTTAAATTTGAACATAGCTTACAAGTCCAACGTGATGAAGAGGCTTCATGATGAGAAATAGTGTAGACAGTCATATATCAAAATGGAGCTGGTTGGACAACTAAAGATGCTATCATCACAACTGTTACTTTAGCACAAGGTAAATACTGATGAAGATTGCTGAATGAAAGCTACATATGTTTGTTGTTGTTCTTCTCCTCCTCGTCATCATTCTTCTCCTCTGTCTTCTTCTCCTCCTCCTTCTCCCCTCCTTCTTCTCCTCCTTCTTCTTCTTCGCCTTCTTCTTCTCGTCCTTCGTCTTCTCCTCCTCCTCCTTCTCATTCTTCTCCTACTCCTCCTCCTCATTCTTCTCCTCCTCCTTCTTCTTCTCCTCCTCCTCCTTCTCATTCTCCTCCTCCTCCTTCTTCTTCTCCTCCTCTTCATTCTTCAGTTGAGAAAAAGCAAGAGTACCCAAGCTATATCCAGACCTATGACAATGATGTCCTGATTGTTTAAACCACAGGCATTCCCTCTACTCACAGTCGGGCGAACTGCATTTATTATCAGCCGAAATACGTGTCAGGCAAATTTGAAGAAATCCGAGTAGAGTGTAGTAGTTTCAGCGAAGCACCGTGACAAGGTAACAAAAGAAGTTCACGGAAACGGTCGGAAGGCTACTGGTAATCCATTATCTTTACAATGAAGTGAATGAAGACATGGGTTGTACAGTTAATTAGTCCTCATTATTCCCCAGGCAGGTTTGATCTCAGATTCAAATACATCATGTACATCAAAACTAAGTTCCTTCTGTTCAATCAAATGCGTCTGAGACAAATTGTCTAAACATAACATAACATAACAAAGTTACTTATCTATTGCGGATACACGACCCTATTGCACGCACGTGTCTGTCTGACCGTGTAAAAGTATCCACATCCTTCAAACATGTCCGATTGTTAGTGCTAGGTTCGAGTTGACGGAGGTAACTTAAAACTGCGTTGTGCTCAGTAACTCACACCGAAACATTTGGCATAAACGGTAGTTATTCACCGATAAAGCGCTAAGCTGCTCAGTCATGTGCGTTTGGTTGAATATTGGGCTAGCGCAACAAACGCTGGTGCCATCTACTGACCAACGTGGAGTTTAATGGAATGAGTCGCCATCTGGCGACTGGTTGACAAATCATATTGATAAAATATGCAGAAGCAATACCGCGATTTTATCTGCTTCACTTTCGGGCCTATTGGAATGTAGTGCCAAAAAGTAGCAAATAAGACGATTTTTTAAAATTTTATTTAATAATAAGATGGTGGGACGATATGTGGGATTGACGTGTTCGCTCTTTGACATTGACATGTCACGTATCTGGAAGGGTTACATAGGCGGATCCAGAGGGGGGGTCCGGACCCCCCCTTTTTTAAGTACCAAAAAATCCATTGCAATTGCATGTCAAACGGGGACAAAGGCATTGCCAAGAAACAACACAAGGTCAAAATTGTCACTTACTACGTACGAAGTCTTTAGTAGCAGTCCGACGTTTTCAGACACTGATCAAGCACAGGCGATGTACATGGCGTCCAGGGATCCCCAAGGTTAATCTTAGCATTAACGGTGACGTCGTTCATAGATTCACTGCACACAGTCACCGCACTCACGTGTACACAACACGCCCACCTCGAGTTTGACGATGTCCCCCGCGAGAGAATGTTTGTCGCTCATAGACGTGTTGGGGGGTTCAGCCTACTGTTACGTTTCCCATTGGTGACCGTATTACCGTTTTGCACGATTATAAGAAAACGAGACCATCAAAAATTCAAAAAACTACTTACCTGCCATTGTCATCATCTCATTGACATGCTGGTCGAGTTTAGTCAAAATAACATATTTCTAACTGTTTTGAAATGCCTGAACGTGCCGTGCCATACACGTCAATGTTTAAAAATGTCTGCATAATTTACTACGCGCACGCGCCTTGTGGCGAAAAAATTGCCAAAAACCCTTCCACCTATTGAAATCATCTAAAAATCCACAGTTACACTGCCAACATGTTCTACCAGCAAACTTGCCAATGTCTCTGCTCAAATGCAGTTATGTCAGATTATATGATTTTTTTAAAATTACACATATCTAAAATTACTGTGTCTACATTCGTGTGTAACACACCAGGAAGTCTAACTGAGGCATGATCCCTGGACGCAGTTGTTGGATCTTGGCAATCTGCAGATTGGGCTCGATAGCGCTGCGCAATCTTCGGATACTCGAAAATCAGCAGATTGCGCACCCATCAGCAGATTGCGCAGATCCAGCAAATGCGCCCAACAGACGCGCTGGTCGTTTGATGAAAATCGTCTGCATCAGTTCTTCGGACCGGACTTTCAAGATAACAATTAGCAATTTTACAGGTAAAAAAAATTACGTTTCGCTGTCAGTGAGCTCATTTTAGCACAAAACAAAAGAGGAGTTGTGTACTTTTTTAATGACACGATTAGGCTTAGCAGTTTACAAAGTGGCCTGTCGGCCGTACTTCAAGAATCTATGCTGTCTGGTTGGTATTATGGCAATCGCCCTTACTATTTCATTTAAGCCAGACTTATGCTAGAAGGAAAGCAAGCCCCATGAGCTTAGTTCATTAATTTATTGAACCAGTCCAACCAGAAGATGTACAAGAAAAGCGTTCACGTCCTGAAGAGCATTGTAGAAACAGTTGTATTTAGTTGCCGTACTACTCAATCCGTTTGGATGTCATGACAGCTACGAGGAGATTGCTTGGACTGGCAGTTGGAACCAGGACGAAGGGTCAAGGGCTGCTAACAAGTCTCCCTTCGTCACATACCATCATCGCATTCATCATCACCAAGAATGTTTTGAGACTGTCAGGCCCATGGCTTCAAGCCTTTAAAAGGGGGTCTCAGACATATATCAAGCTTACAGTATGATCGACCAAGCACTACTTGCGCGATCTGGCAATCCTGTTTTGTGACCATCTATCTATGGAGCTTGTTGTGTAATGATTAACAGATCTGCTGATAAACAACAGTTATTAAAACTCAGCTGATATAAACAAAGTTTCTAGTATCTAGTTGTTTCCAGCACCCGGCAACGTTATATTAACTGACTGTAGTTTTTATAATTATATTGTGTTTAGAAAGTTGTGGTTTTTTGAGGTCTCATTCAGTTTGTTAGCCTTTTCAGATCTTTATCGCCAAGCTGACCTCGGTGATTCTTTAACGTCCCAAATTGAGACGGGACCGACATTAACGTGATCTCCGAGTTACGACGGATACACAGTCCACAGTGTTGAGAGCCAGGGTTATATACCAAATGTACCGTGTCTGGTTTGCGTCTTGAATTCAGAACTTTGGCACGAACGGCGGATGTGCTAATCACTACATTTACTTTTTTTGGGTTTGTAATATAAGTACACAACTTCAATTAGTTATGGTGTTCTATAGTGTGTGTATTTCTATGATGCGTTTTAATTTACATAGCGCAAAGGTATCAGGAAACATTTTAATCTACCAGTTTGCACTCACTGTTGTTATATGGTACTACTACTACTACTTGCTAAAATGCAGAATGTCTCCCGATTCAAATTCAGACCATGAATCGAATGGTGCGCTTTATACAGAGTAGCTTAAAATGCAACAACTGTTTGGATAGCTCTCTTGAGTGGGCAATGTAGCCCTTCGGGGCATTGGTTCATATATGACTAAAAGTTTCAGTTACACCTTGTCTCATTTCAGACATGATGCCACGACTTTCTGTAATGTGAAACCTAACTACTTTTATTAGTATGTCATTCAGAACCACTATCAGAAGGGGCTGGATGAGAAATTATTAAACGCAGTTTCCTTGGCAGAGTATGTGCTGAATAATATAGAGAGTGCATGTAGTACGTTTTAGTCAAATACGTGTTAGTCTCTTTGAGTGCAAATATATTTCAGTTGTAACTGAATTGTACACATTGTTGTACGAATAAATATATAATTTTACTATTACTACACTACCGTTCCTCTAGTTTACAATAATGCCGATATAGAAATTAAGACGATTACGTGTTGTTTTAGTCACTTGTAACATACTTGTTCGTTTTTTATTAAACATTTGCATTACTATAGTTGTTTTAGTCAATATTGCTGTGAATGGCACATGACAGATGTTTAATATTGTCTTTTCGTTTGGACATTTTCAGACACACCGCATTTTCTTCGTAGGAATAGGCCACCTACAGGTTAAACGAAACAAAATCCGCTGCGTTTTGCCGAAACTCTAGACTCAAAAGTAGTTACACCTCGTCTACTGTAGAGTTAACTTTCGAAGTTACACATATGTGACGAATACAAAAAAATACAAAGGATTATTTTATCACGATTTTTATATATTCAGCAAATCCGTATTAAAACGGGACACGGCCAAAAGCCGTATTCCTCCCAAAAATCCGTATTTTATACGGACAATTTGTACGATGTCGCATGTCTGAATTTTGGGTTGATTACATTAGGCCCTAACTTGCTTAAAACCAAATTGTGGGTGTCCATTTCAACTGTTTTATCTAAAAAAAAACGTCAAATGGCTGGGAAGCTGGATTCCCAGCCCCTCCCACACCCACCCCATCCCGGGCTCTTTGCGCCTCGTTTCGCGCCTTCGGCGCTTCATACATTACCTTAGACCCCCTTTTTTCTAAACCCTGGTTAGAAATTGCGATTGTATTCTGGTGGCACTTGTCACTGACACTGGTGTTGATTTCTCCGACACCGAGTCATGCGACTCTATTATATTTAGCAAAACAATGTCAATATTAATGGTAGGCAAGTTTGTGATGGGACTAACATATTTACATATACCAGTATATGATATGGTGTCATCCAGCATATAAAAGGTAAAAGTACGTTCTTATATATAGCGCTGCATCCAATCTGTTACTGGTTCGTTGCTAACTCAGTCCAGCGTCGCACCCGTAATGTGTGTCTTAACAAATAGTAATACACTAGATACTACATCTATTCCTACGTTGAATAAAACTTTTAAGAAATCATTATTTTAATTACTGTGTGCAATATATTACATAGATCTACCCTAAGAGAATTAAGATACACAAGCTTGACTGCCAACAATATTGATACACACAGGTACTGACATGATTACTAAGACGCGTGTAAATAATTAGATTTGCTTAAAGAAATGTCACAATTCACAACAAACTGTATGAACACACACAGTTCTTCTCATAAAGTAACATAGTCCTTCAGATATCGAGGACATCTGTTCACGCGGCTGGGTCGGCCGGGCGGTACTGCGTTTGGCGGTAATCAGCAGCTTCAGTCGGCACAGCATGAGACTCGGGAGACGATACATGGTTGTTGTCTGCGGTTTGATTGGGAATCCTCTTGAATTGAGACGAATTCTTGGTTATGCATGATCCGGACAAATCGGTTATGCGATAAGGGCTTGGGGTTGTACGTTGGTGTGAGTTTGTCTCCCTTCGCTAATGTACATGGCTTGGCATGATAACGATTGTCAGCGTATGTTTTTATTTTAGCTTTTACACTTTTGTCTTCATCACGGATCAGAAAACTTCATCTTCATCTCGCAACCAAAGAGATCAGCTGAACGAGATATGTTCGTTGTGGTGTGGGGTGTTACCCGGTAGTTTCTTAGAAACTTGTTGAACTCTTGTTTCCAAGGAATTCCTTCAGACGATGCAGCCTCGACTACTTTGTCAAGATTCCACATGAACCGATCTACTTCGCCATTGTCCTGGGGCCAATATGGGGCTACTTTACGATGTTTAAATCGCATGTGTGTTGCATATGAGTTCAACTGTTCACTGTTGATAGACGGTCTGTTGTCCGATGTTAGTGCATCAAGGATACTGAACGTAAACATCACATTGACAATCGCAGGAATCACTGTGCTAGCAGGAGTAGAATTGACAATCTTGACGACTAGATATCTTGAATATTTATCGATGATTACTAGCAAGTGGTCCGTAGAAGTCAGTACCTAGTTCCCGCCATGTTGCTTCTGGTAATGGAGTCATGTTGATATGTTTATATTCGGTTCGCGGTGTTTCTGCTTGGCAGGGAACACAACGTTTTTGTAATTTTCTCTCATTTGATCAATTCAAGGAAACTAGACCTACTGGCGCAAGAGAGTCCTTCACGTGCCATAGCAACTGCACCTTCTTGCAATGTTGCAGGAATTGCAATACGAAAACCTCGCATAACGATTTCCACATTTGGAGAGACTATCAATTCGTAGCGCACGTTGTAGAATGACCTGAGTTTGGTGTCTGCAAACTTCTGGATGCTTCTCCAGTGTCCGTCTGACACAACTTTCACAACTTGTTGAAGCACGTTATCATTGAGTGTTGCTTGTTCAACTTCATCCAGAATGGTGGCTATGGGAACAACATTGACAACTGTGAAATTCACATATTCGTCCGCCATTTTAGCTTCTCTTCCAGTTATGTCACACCCGAAGTGGGATGGCGTGATATATAGTCAGCTGGATTGGTTTCTCCAGGTCTGTGGTCGGCTACTATGGTTAAAAGACGTCCATGGATGTACGTATGAAAGTGGAGACATATAATGCTTCTCTCTCAGTCTGTGAGCATCGACTTTCCACGTCAGTCAGTTCGACTTGCACAGGCGATGACCTTTGAGTGACCATCCGTGTTAAGCTGTATAAGGACTGCGCCGACTCCCACTGGACTTGATGGCATCTTGCGATAGTGCGTCCTTTAGCTTGTTCAATGCGTCATCGTGAATCGATGTCTAATTCCGTGTGGTCGTTCTTGGTTAGATATCGCACTGGCTCGGAGGTTGAGACTAAACCTGGCTTGTAGTGGGTACAATAACTGGCTAGGCCAAGATGGCTACGTACTTCTTTTGGGATACTTTGGTGGTTCAGTTCGCTTGATGTCTTGGGCTTTCTATGGATCAGGTGATACACCTTTGGCACTGATGGTGTGGCCAAAGACCTCAAGGGTGCTCTTGTAGAACACACACGTGTTCTTGTTTTGCATAAGTCCCTTCTTTTTGAGTCTCTCAAAGACAAGGTCCCTTCTCTTTGAGTCTCTCAAAGACAAGGTCCCTTCTCTTTGAGTCTCTCAAAGACAAGGTCCCTTCTCTTTGAGTCTCTCAAAGACAAGGTCCCTTCTCTTTGAGTCTCTCAAAGACAAGGTCCATTCTCTTTGAGTCTCTCAAAGACAAGGTGACTTGTTGTGTGCCTCTTGATTTCTGCCAAAGATCAGGATGTCACCGTTGATGTTGATAGAGCCTTCTATTCCTTGGACGCAATTTCAGATTGCGTTCTGAAATATTTCAGCAGCAGAATCTATACCAAAGTTCAATATCTTGTAACGTCGGATACCACAGTGTGTGCTGAATGTAGTTATGTAGCGTGATACGGGATCCAACTCAAGTTGGTGGTATCCGTTGTTGAGATCAAGTTTCGAGAATAGGCATAAAATGTTATCCAGTGTAGGAGTGATGTGTCTCTAGTTGGACTGCCTTGTTTGATAACACGTAGTCTTCCCTTCAGTGTCGATATGAAGCTTTATCTTGGTCTCATTGAGCTTTATCTGTTGAAAGTATCGACGTTTACACCACATTCACGCAGAAGTAAAACATCACAGTAGACCGAGATGTCAACAGAAACAAATGTATTAGAACAGACGACTGCTCTACACGAAAGGCAGCATGGCAAGTGCAACACAAGAACAGACAAAGACTACAGCACTTCGCTAAGCATTACGTCACTAAGCAATACGCATGACTGAGCACAACCAGGTAAAAAATAACAGCAGGCACTGATGCACTTATCAGTAGTGCTGTTGCACTGTCAATAAACGCAGGTACAAAAATGCATATTTCAACATTATCTTGGTCTCATTGAGCTTTATCTTGGTCTCATTGAGCTTTATCTTGGTCTCACTGAGTTTATCTTGGTCTCATTGAGCTTTATCGTGGTCTCATTGAGCTTCATCTTGGTCTATTGAGCTTTATCGTGGTCTCATTGAGCTTTAACTTGGTCTCATTGAGCCTTATCGTGGTCTCATTGAGCTTTATCTTGGTCTCATTGAGCTTTATTTTGGTCTCATTGAGCTTCATATTGGTCTCACTGAGCTTTATCGTGGTCTCATTGAGCTTTAACTTGGTCTCATTGAGCTTCATCTTGGTCTCATTGAGCTTTATCTTGGTCTCATTGAGCTATAACTTGGTCTCATTGAGCTTTATCTTGGTCTCATTGAGATTTATCTTGGTCTCACTGAGATTTATCTTGGTCTCATTGAGCTTTATCTTGGTCTCATTGAGCTTTATCGTGGTCTCATTGAGCTTTATCTTGGTCTCATTGAGCTTTTCAAGACCTTCGAACAGTTCTGGGTATTGAGGGGCGATGTGATACTCACTCTACTGACAGCGATGGTTAAGTGTGACAAACCAAACTCAGCTTAATGACTTCCATCAAAGACATATAAAAGTTCAGAAAACAACTTCTTTCTTGATGCGACATCATCCATATGCATGAATCTTCTTGGTGACGGCTAGCATAATAAGGTTGGCACCTATTCGATCAAATGTAGACTTGTCAAGTATGTTGACATTAGAACCAGAATGAATGAGTAGCTCAACAGACTGTCCATTGACGGCACTGCGTGGGTGTCGAATGTCGTTGTCGTTGCCAGTGACGTACAGGTAATCGTCGACACGTCTAGACCGGACAGTAGCAGCAAGTTTGTTCACGTTGGGCATGTATTTGCCTGTAAACTGTTTGTTCTGCTTTTGTTGTACTGCCTTGTTGAAGCTTTTGTTGTACTGCCTTGTTGAAGCTTTTGTTGTACTGCCTTGTTGAAGCTTTTGTTGTACTGCCTTGTTGAAGCTTTTGTTGTACTGCCTTGTTGAAGTTTTGTTGTACTGCCTTGTTGAAGCTTTTGTTGTACTGCCTTGTTGAAGCTTTTGTAGTACTGCCTTGTTGAAGTTTTGTTGTACTGCCTTGTTGAAGCTTTTGTTGTACTGCCTTGTTGAAGCTTTTGTTGTACTGCCTTGTTGAAGCTTTTGTTGTACTGCCTTGTTGAAGCTTTTGTTGTACTGCCTTGTTGAAGCTTTTGTTGTACTGTCTTGTTGAAGTTTTGTTGTACTGCCTTGTTGAAGCTTTTGTTGTACTGCCTTGTTGAAGCTTTTGTTGTACTGCCTTGTTGAAGCTTTTGTTGTACTGCCTTGTTGAAGCTTTTGTTGTACTGCCTTGTTGAAGTTTTGTTGTACTGCCTTGTTGAAGCTTTTGTTGTACTGCCTTGTTGAAGCTTTTGTTGTACTGCCTTGTTGAAGCTTTTGTAGTACTGCCTTGTTGAAGTTTTGTTGTACTGCCTTGTTGAAGCTTTTGTTGTACTGCCTTGTTGAAGCTTTTGTTGTACTGCCTTGTTGAAGCTTTTGTTGTACTGCCTTGTTGAAGCTTTTGTTGTTCTGCCTTGTTGAAGCTTTTGTTGTACTGTCTTGTTGAAGTTTTGTTGTACTGCCTTGTTGAAGCTTTTGTTGTACTGCCTTGTTGAAGCTTTTGTTGTACTGCCTTGTTGAAGCTTTTGTTGTACTGCCTTGTTGAAGCTTTTGTTGTACTGCCTTGTTGAAGTTTTGTTGTACTGCCTTGTTGAAGCTTTTGTTGTACTGCCTTGTTGAAGCTTTTGTTGTACTGCCTTGTTGAAGCTTTTGTTCTACTGCCTTGTTGAAGCTTGGGTGTATTGCTTCGATGAAACGTTACTTAGTCCTATGTGTGATCTGCAGCACCCGAAAAATCGAATTGAGGAAGCAGCCGCAGTGATTGCATCTACGTTATGGTGTTACTTCGGACACGACCATGTAGGTTACAGAAAGAAATCACAATGTAAACATTACGGGTGATTATCGGGAATAGTTTTACTATTGAGACCGCAATTGATGGGTGGCGCCATCTCGTGGCCTTGGAGGTAATTAACTAAAAATACCGAATCCGTGAGTGACGCTGATCTAATCGACGATTTTTGATGTTGTTGATAAATTAATAAAAAAATTCACTATGGTTGAGCAAACATGCTTATTTTTATTACCATAGTGACACAAGTAGCCCCGCTGAATTGTTTTGCTACTATCGATAGTTCAATGTACTATCGATAGTTCAATGTACTATCGATAGTTCAATGTACTATCGACGATAAATATCGATAGTGCAATTTACTATCGATAGTATTGCATCGTCGCATCGATGCGTTGTTGCACTCTAGTAAACAGATATACTAGTGCACGAGTAGAGAAATGACATGTAATACCAACCATAACTATTAAAATGTAACCAACTCGTCATACTTAATAACCCAAAGTAATGACATTTTAACAGAACGATATTTACAAGATAACATTATAGTTTTGAGATCTCTCCAAATTATACACCATGGCATCAACATTTACGCAGATACGATAATCATTATTATTTCAGCGTCACAAATCTAATGAAATCACCACATTGCTATGACGAAGAATTCTATTTTAACTATATACCTTTCTGACATATAAATGTCATTGTCATTATAATACTTACTTTGATGCGATTTATTTCTTGCACAATTAGACTCGGCCGGCCTATAACTAACTGTATAAGTGTACGATATATAATTTCTCACACATAATTATTTGGATTTGTAAGATTTTTTTTTGCAAACCTTTTGGACCAGTACAGCTTAAACATCTACAAATGTAAGAATTATGAAATAAAGAGCTGCGGACATATTAAGAATGGCTTAATTTGCGAAGCTGGCGCGTGCAAATAACACAGAATTGATTATTAAACAAATGCAACGATGACACAATAAAATAATGCAAATTATAATCAAATGTTTCAAATGTCCTAATGATAAAGATAACGACAAAATATGATTGTATTGACTCCAACGTTATTCAGGAAAGTTTCTCATAAACTTATAAAATGTTCCCAGGCATAAAATTTAGGGTATTTGTTAAATTTTGAAATTTTGTTCGTATGAGTTACATTTTGTACATTAGCTAACCATCATAAACTCACACACGTGCATTGCATAGTCTAATCTAAACACATATGTAGGGATAGCCCCTCGGCAACAGTCTTTGACACCACGGGCGTGTCCACATACGATCAAGTACTTGCTCCTAGCTGCAATAATTGAACGCGAACAGAGCGAACTTTTACTGACACCATTTCCAAAACAGTCGGCATGATTAATCGAACATGCCGGAACCGGAACCCCAATCGTGCGGAATTACGTCATTTCCGCCGCTGACAAACACGTGACTGCAAGATGTCACGTGACCTAAACAACAAGCACCGCAAAGCTAGTCCCTCGCTTCTTCAAAACGGCTTCCACTGCTTCAGTATGACTCCGGTCTCCGTGAGGATGGCGACGACCAGGAAGACGAGGTAGAACGAGATGAGGAAGATCCCATATCCTCTTCTGGCTTGGAATCTGGTCGCCGTCAGGACGAGTACGGAAGAGGCGAGAGCTGCCATGAGGAACGAAGACAGGACCAACTCGACGCCGTTCATAGCGATCTACAATGGAAGACCGGTTTTAACCAGATGTAACACAAGATTTAACAAGATTGCCATCCAAGGCAAAATACCAGATGGCGTGTGTCAAGTGGCTTATCGAGAGTCCACCGATTTCTATCCGTGTGTAACCGGCTCTTCTTGGATATTTGTCAATTTTGTTTTTAAACATTATCACGCTGCTAGCATTTACATATGTTGATAATATGTTCCATTAATTTATTGTCCGCTGTGAGAATGAGTACTTTCTGATATCCAATCTACCATACATGGGGCAATTAACTTGAAAAGTTAATTAATAAGATTACAAATAATTCTCCAATTAAATTAAATTAAATTAACCTCACACTTTTTCAGGTCAATTAAATTAAATTAACCTCCCAAAATCTTCGATAAAATTAAACTAACAGTTAATTTTAATTCAATTAACAATTAAATCATGTGTTGGCATAAATGTTTACACATATAAAACAGTTCTAAAATCACAAGACTTGTAACAGAAATGTGTTTTGTAACTTTGTTGGAAAGAGATTTGTTCAAACAATATCGACGTGCCAAGACATTTCTTCATGGGGCATTTTACCGTATTTTAAAAGTTGTAGATACTTGTTAAAACAATATTATTTTATCTGAAAGAATGGAAAAGTTGTGGCTGAAGATTTACACGTGTGGGGTTACCTCCTATATTTAAACATCAAATTAACAAAACCGGGCAACTACAGACATCATTTCTATGCACCACAAGTTGTTACTTATGTTATTTTATACTAAATCAATAGTTTTCCCTTTACACGCTGCATTTAAAATGCTCTCGGCCGCTTTACATAAAATTGCATATGTTATAATATAACATATACACATATTATGTGTATATGTAGTTAAGAGAATAAGCTGTGTAAAAACAGACAAGTTTGTTAAAACACATTAAAAATTTACACTAAAAAGGGCAAAAGGCATTAAAAATTATAATATATCTATAAAAAATATATGTATACATAAAACGTTTAAATTATTAGTATATCTAGGTCATTAAAACACTGGAAAAGTGACACGTTCAAATTGTTACACATTGGCTAATTTAAAAAGATGCTTCTTTAAATGTTTCCTAAAACAGCCTTCAGTCGCTTAGTGTTTTCAGGCAAATCGTCACGTTAATAGCCGTGATCGGCTTCTGTAATGCACCGACATACAACAACTGCAGTGGGATCTTCAGATTCAGATAGTATGGTTGCGTGTCGGCTAAAAACAGCGTTCACCGTATGTTGCAGTCCGCAGCAGCGGTACAACGTTAAGTGACTTATCCGTTGATCGTAATGAGCGAGTTGGCTGATGTTTCTTCATCATGTCAGTCACGTATGCCGGTGCCGATCCATTGAGCACCTTATACGTACAAATATTGATCTTGAAACGGAGCCGGTACTTTACTGGAAGCCAGTGCAGCTCACGTAACACAGGCATTATGTGTTCGCTCTTGCGTGTCCGTGTAATCAGGCGGGCAGCGCTGTTCTGCACACGCTGCAAAGGTTCAATTAGTTTCTGCGGAGCAGCAGCAGCAGCAGCAGCAGCAGCAGCAGCAGCAGCAGCAGCAGCAGCAGCAGCAGCAGCAGCAGCAGCAGCAGCAGCAGCAGCAGCAGCAGCAGCAGCAGCAGCAGCAGCAGCAGCAGCAGCAGCAGCAGCAGCAGCAGCAGCAGCAGCAGCAGCAGCAGCAGCAGCAGCAGCAGCAACAGAAGCAGAAGCAGCAGCAACAGAAGCAGAAGCAGCAGCAGCAGAAGCAGCAGCAGCAGCAGCATTTCCATAGTCCAGGCGCGATGTTACCAGTGCCTGCATCAGAGTCTTGCATGCATCGTCAGTGATGTATTGCCTGACTTGGCCAATGTTTCGGATACGGTAGAAGTATGATTTCGATGTTGCGTTCAGCTGTTTCTCCGTGTTAAGCCCGCTGTCCAGTGTAACACCGATATTTCTCACGAATGGTACCCCGTTGTCTCCTCCGACCGTGAGGGACACGTCGCTCATCTTGGTTGGTTGGTGCTTGGACGAGAATATAATCAGTTCATTGTATTCTCAGTTCAGTTGTAGTTGTAATGTATTCCTGCTCGTCCACGCACCGACTTCGGCCAGACACGCTTCAATGACCGTCGATGCGTCGCCCCAGTTCTCGCCAGGCTTAATGGAGAAATACATATGTGTGTCGTCTGCATAGCAATGGTAGTGAAACTGTTGCCTTTTCTCTATGTCACCGGTTAGCTTGGTTGGTGCTGTAAAGCTGCGGACCCAGCACCGATCATTGTGGGACGCCGCAATATAGATGTTTGTCAGCCGACGTTCCATTGCTGACTGACGCACATTGTGTTCTACCGCTGATGTATGACCGCATCTAATCCAGGGCTTCAGTAGTAACACCAAATGAATATCGAAAACGCATGAGCGTTATGTCGTGGTCGATGACATCAAATGCACTTGATAGATCTAGCATGACCAATACCACTGCACGTTTCCGATCGAGAGCTTCTGTGATATAACTCTGCACTCTTAATAAAGCTGTCTCAGTGGAGTGGTTACTTCTGTATGTTGACTGGTTAATATCGTGTAGATTGTAGATGTTCAGATGGTCTTTCAAACAGTGTTCAACTACTTTCCCAAGAAGCTTCGACACGTTCGGTAGGTTGGAGATTCAATTCCTGTAGTGTAGGCGTGTACACATTCATCGAGCGGTTTATTTAGTTGTTCAAGATGGGTGCTAGATCATTGATAAATTCTGGTATACAAATTTCACGAAGTTTCCTGAAAGTGACCTGCTGGCGAACACTCTCTGACTTGGTTAAGTTGGCTCTAAAATATATAGTCAGATGGTCGACAGAAGGGTTGCCTTTTGAATCACCAAGACTTGGATGAGAAACGGTTGGCGTCTCTGCCAAAAGAGGGCTACTGTCCCTGGTGATTTCCATGTCCAAAGTGTGGCCTATTTTGTGTGTGGCCGCCACAACGCGTTGAACCAACCCACGAGCATCCAGCGAGCTCGTGAAGCGTATCGCATCTGGATCAGTCACATCGTCCGGGTGGAAGTTAAAGTCACCTGTTGTTATTAGTTCGTTTGTTGTGACGACAAGGCTGTCCAAGTACACATTGTTATAACGACAAGGCTGTCCAAGTACACATTGTTATAACGATAAGGCTGTCCAAGTACACACTGTTATAACGACAAGGCTGTCCAAGTACACACTGTTATAACGACAAGGCTGTCCAAGTACACACTGTTATAACGACAAGGTTGTCCAAGTACACACTGTTATAACGACAAGGCTGTCCAAGTACACACTGTTATAACGACAAGGCTGTCCAAGTACACACTGTTATAACGACAAGGCTGTCCAAGTACACATTGTTATAACGACAAGGCTGTCCAAGTACACACTGTTATAACGACAAGGCTGTCCAAGTACACATTGTTATAACGACAAGGCTGTCCAAGTACACACTGTTATAACGACAAGGCTGTCCAAGTACACATTGTTATAACGACAAGGCTGTCCAAGTACACATTGTTATAACGACAAGGCTGTCCAAGTACACATTCCACTCATCAAAGAACACGCTGTTTTTAAACCCGTTTCGTTTAGAAGGAGGCGGACGGTAAATGATGCACAGTGTTACATTAACACCATCGGTACTAACTGAGGAGTTCATGAGCTCGGAGTGAGGAAGCACATCGTCCGAGGTTGAATCCACGGTTTTAGTCAATCCACATGTGTACAGTACAGCAACATCTCAACCACGCGTCTCATTTGGTTTGGAAATATGTTGTAGCGACTAGCCGGATGGTACGAGTTCGTTTATTACATGATTATTAGTGTCAGTTCCGAGCCAGGTCTCAGTCAATTCTAACACATCAATGTCCTGAGAACTCACAAGATCTGCCACAGACAGAGCTTTGTTATTGACTGATCGAGCGTTGAGGCAACATATCGTCACCTCCGTGTTGGTTGAAGGTACGTAGAATGACCGGCGTAATCAGCTGAACATTTGCGCTAGCAGAGTTTACAGCGCGCGATGTTGCATCGAAACGGGCTGTGATCCGTGTTGGAATATGGCGTTGTTTGCATCGCTTGCCACGTAGAGTTGGTCGCGTCAAGGATATTCCCTGGCATCGAATTAATGCATGCAATATATCCGGTAGTTTCGGAGTGACACCCCTGGTGGCTGGGCGAGGAGCCTGAATGACATTCCGTAGACACATCGTCGCACTCTCCGACACAAAGAGGATTGCTGATTGCAATCTACCAATTAGTTCAATAGGCAGTAGGCGCTGACAGGTCCACGATTTCTGGTCCCGTCAATTGCGTCGGCGTTACGGATGGCCAACTTCAAACTGGCTGCAAGTTACCAGCCCCAAAGGTTTACTTAAACAAAGATTTACAGAAGCCAAGATTACACATCCACTTATCACCCTACCAAAGGACATTCTATTGTCCTGGCCTTCTCTCCAATTCACAGGTGCCTGAATGACCAGCCCACCCCAGTTGGTACAGTGTATAGTTATGTGCTCTGTGATGTTCTCCCTCCCATTCACATGTGCCTGAACCTGATATCTCTCAGGCTAGTGACTGGAGTATTGTCTGCAGACCTTCTGAAAACACCTGGATAACATGGCTGTGAACTATCTAGTAATATTGTTAACTGTTAAATGAGCACTTAATTGAGAGTTAATTGGGAATTTGTCAATTAAATTTAATTAAATTAACCCCATTTGGTAAAGTTAATTAATTAAATTAAATTAAATTAGCCTTTCTGGAAAATTTTATAAATTAAATTAAATTAACTTAATTGAGTTAATTCAATTAGCAAATGAAATTAACCCATGCGTGCAATCTACACTGATCCTTTACTAGTGTTATTTCAAATTGAACATATGCATTAGCAAACCGCCTGTCCTTTGTTGTACAAAGGAAAATAAAGTATTATTGCATGTAGCCGAGAGCCTTTGAAGCGGGAAATATAAGGAAGTTGAGGGAGGCAAGTAACTGAAGATTCAACGAAGTTTGGAATCACATGGGAAGAGATGAAAAATCAGCCCAAACCAGAGTGCGTTGGAGAAGTGTTGTTTCGGCCTGTCCCAAGTTTGAGCTAAGACTGCTTCATCAACTGATTTAGCCTATTACAAATCCGGTTCACAGGTGTCCAAATGGTAAACGGACATAACCCCACTGGACAAAACCCCAATCAGACATAACCCCACTGGACATAACCCCACTCGGACCAAACCCCACTCGGACAAAACCCCACTCGGACATAACCCCACCCAACCCCACTCAGACAAACCCCTTTTGGCCTACTGCATATAGATTCAAAGACAACAATATTTGTTATTTTCTGTTTTATTAATGTCAATGTATCACCATACAACATTGAAAAATATGCAACTATGAAAACTACATTAAACTACTACCTCACATATTGTTATCATGAAACTACATTAAACTACTTCCATCTCACACAGTGTCCAATGCCCCTCAGTGTATTGGGAATTGACTTGGTGCCATCACGACGGGCAGTACACAGATTGTGAAGCTTCGTCTGGAGCTGAACTGTGTGGCGCCGCGTTCGCTTGACTGGTGGTTCACCATGCTGGTCACGTAGCAGTGCAGTGGCAACCTGTGCCTGGTCCTTCCGGATAGTGTCGATGGCCCTCCAGATAGTTGGATGAGCATGTCCTACCAAGTTGGAGAAGGCATTGTTCCAACCCTCACATATGTTGTTGGTTCTGGAACTGCCGTGAAGGGTGATGTTGTGCACATTCCATATGGATGGTGGATACATAGGTGGCTTGCGATGCATGCGAAGTGGAGGCATAGTGCCGTCTGGACGTTGGGGTAGCTGTATCTGACGGTAGGTACCGGACACATAGATTTGATCAAAGTACTGCAGAAGGGGTTCTAGTCCCTCAGGAATGTTATCACGCAGGTAGGCCATGCCATCAGGTACATCATCTTCAGGCAGGAAAGCCAGACCATCCATCATCCCACAGAAGAGCTTAACGTCGTCTTCCTCGCGATAACGCTGTACCAGACCAAGACTCTGAATCTTCCTCCATGTGGACTGGGCAAGATGATAAAAACATCCATGGATGTTGACATGAGGTCCAAATGATGATTGCATGGCGTTGATCACTGCCTGCTCAAAATCCATGGTCACAGTGGTGGGGTCAACATTGAAGCCAAGATCAGTGCACCGGTCCTGAATAGCCGAGAAAAGTTCCTCATAGGTTTCCTGGTGCTTGTTGGGTAGGAAGGCGTAGACACATGTCACAGCTGATTCTCCAAGTGGTACACGGATCACGTATAACTGAGTGAATAGGAGTGGTGCAACATCGAAGGTGCCATCCATAAACCAGGAGTCAGAACTAGCGAGGTGGCGAAGTCCAAGGTCAGTCCCAAAAACTAACATCCTGGCAGAAGAATCAACACCGTTGTCATAGATGACGAAGGGGTCTCCATCAACAGTGGTGGTCCACTCCCCATCTAGCATGAGTTCACTGAGCGACGCTGGGTTCTTGGGCATGTGCTTGGCACTTTCCCGCCTGAGAGAGCGCTTTACTGTGTCTGGATTGCCGAGTACAGCACGTACATCTACAGGCACATCTGTGGTGTGGTCTGACATGAGCTGTGTTAGTGTACCACGTGATCCACCTGCACGCTCCTTGAGTGAGGCACGTAACTTAGCAACAGCTACAGACTGTTCCTGTGGATCATGGCTGTGCGGTGTCATGCTGGTGACAGTTGTCATCTGCAAAGGTACAAAGAAAATATAATATTAGTTGTAATATGAAAAGGTAGTAATAATTTTTCAAATTTTCATTCATGTTTGTAGCATTGTATTGTATAAACATTTTGGACAACTGGATCAAAAAATTAAGGTCTCTGGAAAATTATCCACAACAAAGAAGCTTCATATGGCAAAAGTGTGATAGTGGTATAATTAATCATATAATATTATGGTTTTTGTTGACAATCTGCTCTTTGAAAATCATATGATGGACAGTACTGTCCTTGGAGAAGGTCATTTTGAATACATGGAAATTAACATTTTCTGAAACTTTATTATCAACACTGACCTTGAAAATGCAACAGTAATTCATGTAACATATAGGTAATGAAATAGTTCTAAGCAAATAGGATGAAACGTGTTAATTATTACATTTTATCAGGCACATATTCACAAGCTATTAACCAGGTGACTAAGAACTGGTTGTTCCAATCAAAGCGTATTTTAAGTGCATTCATAATGAAACAATTTAAATTATTCATCAAAGCAGAACAATATTAATCTAAATTGATGGTATTTATGTGCACCGTTAATTGATCCAACCGGTAATTCGATCCAACCACAATCAGAAAATAATTGCACATCAGGTGGCAAATGTTGTATACTGTTATGATACAAAAATTATAATACATTTTCTAACCAAGGACACTTTTACACAATACCATGCAACAGGCCTTCATTATAATTTGTATCAGTGTTTTTTTAATTTGACATTCTAAACAAAAATATCTGAAATCAGCTATATATCTATAATTTCTCATCTCTGGTAATTTACACAAGATTTTACCTCAGCATTGGTAGTCACACCTCCCTTACAACAGAACGCTGTGCGGTTGGAGCACTCCCATCGGACAGTCTTTTTGATATATTTTCGGGTGTATATGTAGCCTCCGTGCATCAGCTTTAAACCACCTTTGTTGTTGATGACGATCTCCATGTTGTAGAATAATGAAGGTTCATGTTTACTGGTGTCCTTTTATACCCTTTAATACCGGTCAACTGTAATGTAACTAGCAACTAAGAAAAGCCAATTTTACTGGCTTCCCTTAAATTGATGTCCTAAATTATCCCCCTTGAACCATTTAGCTCTGATGTAGCAGTTAGAAGAAGCCAATTCTACTGACTTCCCTTAACTGCTGTCAGGGATGATCCCATTACGTACATCACCAAGTACAACAGAGAAACATCCACTTAATTTATGGCTATATTAAACATCTAATAGGACCAAATTTACATTTGAAAACAATTCCTTTTGAAGTGCAAGCAGAAATATAGTTACTTCATTTCAAAATATTATTTATTTTTACCTATTTTTTAAAATTTTCATTACTTCTAAAAAATAAAAGTGGGGTTTTGTCTTAGTGGGGTTTTGTCTGAGTGGGGTTATGTCCGAGTGGGGTTTCGTCCAGTGGGGTTATGTCCAGTGGGGTTATGTCCGAGTGGGGTTTTGTCCTGGATTCGTCCAAATATGTAGTGTGTGAACAGTTTATGTAACGTGCGCAGTCAATTTAATAAAAATGCCTATTTTTGTTCAAATCATCGAAATAATTTACTTTAGTCGTTAGATCTGGTAAGGATCAAAATAGTGGATATCCGAAATGGTAAACACTGTGTGGGTCAATGCTGATCATGGGCGTGACTTCCATCCTCTTGCCAATCACATGACAAAGTTACGAAATTTCAGCAATGATGAAAATCATGATTTTTCAGGATTTCGATTTTCACTTCAGTTAATGCTTGTACAAGCATTAACTAATTTAATAGTTTGTCTGATGATTTAAAAAAAAACTACATACAAAAGTTGCACAAATGAGCTAGCATGTTGCAGTGGATACTAGGTAGGTTTGGTTTTTTGGAAAATTTATTTGAAATGAAACTAGCCAAAACATTTATTACAAACCTTTAAGTTAGTAAGTGAGTAAGTAAGTAAGTAAGTACGTAAGTAAGTAAGTAAGTAAGTAAGTAAGTAAGTAAGTAAGTAAGTAAGTAAGTAAGTAGGTGAGTGAGTGAGTGAGTGAGTGAGTGAGTGAGTGAATGAAACGAGGAAACGAGGAAACGAATGGGCTTATTGTACAGACTGAAGAAACGAATGGGCTTATTGTACAGACTGAAGAAACGAATGGGCTTATTGTACAGACTGAAGAAACGAATGGGCTTATTGTACAGACTGGAGAAACGAATGGGCTTATTGTACAGACTGAAGAAATGAAGAAACCGGCAGAAAACCGGGCAGAATGGAGAACAAGTTAAGTGAGCTGGGAACAGCACCAATTTTGTGTGTGCTCTGCCAGAGCCAATCCAATGAATACAGAGCTGCGTCAAGACAAGAAATTTTTTTGTCCAATACAATACAATACAATACAATACAATACAATACAATGGTCTATGAGTCTATATGGTCTATTAAACTTACTAATTGTGATTTTAGTAAATTTACAAATTATTACTAGTTATTATGAATGTCAAACAACACAGATAAAGTATTAACGTGATTAATAAAATAAATAGGCAGAAAGATATTCCTTTGGTCTCTTAAAGTGTAGCATTTAAACAAGAGAACAATTTAAACGCCCTCGTCCCATACATCGATTACATTCATCTCCAATCCCAATTCTATTACACAAAGTACAAAGTTCTTTCATTCATTCAAGTACAATGCCTTTAATGTCTATAAATACTGAACCATCTGCCTGTTTCAACAGGCAATTTTGTGTTATCCTGCCTGAATTTAGTAAAAATAATTCTAAATTTATCAGGTTTTCGCAGGGGCGCCACCAAACGGACGGGTGTCCAAAAGTTGCGTTTCAAAGTATTTCTACGTACACTTTTGGGTCGAGTCTTCGATGCTAACGTGGAATATTTTGTAAAGAAGGTTCGCTGTTGATGACATAGGGTGATTCCATAAAGTACGACGTTTATGCATCCTCACTGCGTTTACACCGAGGTACCTTATCGCGGATGGGTTCCAAATAACAAAATGCCGCGGCCTTGAGTAACGCAACTCGGCTGGTTTGGCGGCAGAAGCGCTGTGACGTCACAGTGCTATGACGTAACTACTAATGCATTCTGATATTGGCAACGAACATATTTACCGTTGTTTCGGTTGTCTTAGCCTTGGCCATTCGCACCAGCATCGGTATTCCGAACCCTAGAAGCAAGTCTGAAGACGGTGATAAGGATTAGAATAATTATGAACAAGACATCTACTTCTGAACAGTCCCACTAGGACAGGAAGCATGGTGACAACCAATGATGGTAGTGAGTTGCCCAGGTAAGTGATTGGAAGGAGTGTGTGAACTAATGAAAATGCTGGTTATCGTAGTTGTGATATAATGTCGTGACATTTATTTTATATTTCCTGATGTGAGTTGTATACTTTGTTATATGGGCGTGAAACGTGGATAATATGGAGAATAAATAAGTAACAACATATGGTTACTCTGGAGAATACAAAGCATTTCTTGGACACAATATATTACAAATGAAGACGTCACACAAAGAGTAGGTCAACACACACAATTGTTGAACACGACAAGAAGAAGAAAGTTGCAATTTCTAGTTTCCGTTTGACAAGGATACTGAAGAGAGGCGCGCCAAAGCATGCAGCGAATCCCATCCGAGCGAAGCCCTGTCTCGCCATCACTGTGTCGGCCACCCAGTCTAAAACATGCACGTACTCGCATTGACGCTAACAACAGCAGCAGCAGCAGCAGCAGCAGCAGCAGCAGCAGCAGCAGCAGCAGCAGCAGCAGCAGCAGCAGCAGCAGCAGCAGCAGCAGCAGCAGCAGCAGCAGCAGCAGCAGCAGCGCAGCAGCAGCAGCAGCAGCAGCAGCAGCAGCAGCAGCAGCAGCAGCAGCAACAACAACTACAACAATGCAAGTAAAAAGCATGACATCTATATAGTGCCAGAATACACTTAACACAAATGATCTTGGACGCTTTACATAAAATATCATCATATATTTTTTATATATTAAGATAAATAGTATAAACTATTAGAGCGGATTAAAACGCTTATAATATATATATATATATATATATATATATATATATATATATATATATATATATATATATATATATATATATATATATATATATATATATATATAAATTATAATATATATATATATATATACACACACACACACACAAAAGTATAACGCTTTATAATTATTAATAATATTATAATCACAGATAATAAACAATACAGGGAAAATGACACATTTACATCATTCATCAGACGGTAAATAAAAAAAATATCTTTAAATATAAAAAAATAGGATGAGTCTTGTTGTAGCTGTCATCTATTCTAGCATGTTGACCGCCAACTGGCGAACGACGGCAGGACGGACCACGATCAGACTTGGCCCGAACACGTAATTTTCTCATTTCGGTGCGCCCGGCCGGATCTAATTGATACTTACCCCCGATACTGTTTCCCCATGCCAGCAGAGTCAGTCCCAGGATAGAGTTGCTTATATTCAGAACAACGCCAAAATTCTGCAAACGGGATCTGTGTTAGTATGCTCATAACAAGCAAGGCACTACTTTTCACGTTCAAAATCTGGCCTCTTGTAGACAGTTCCGTCAAAATCTTGCAGCACTTGGAGACGTTGACCACATAGGTGCCAATACTCGGATTTTCTTATATATGACGGTTTTGCGAACGTAGAAGACGTTTCTTGCGGTTTTTGTCGTCTTGATTAAGTTTAAGTTTTTATTGCGAGAAATGGAGCACATTTGTGAACTAGCATAAGAATAATATCACCAAGTCGTCAAAACATTTCTGAAGAGCGACTCTCGCGATTATTTTAGCCGTGCGTCAGTCTCGCGAGATGCAATAAATTTATCTCAGTTTGCACGGCGATCTCTTTTTAAAACTCTACGTTCAACTGATTTAGCCTACTGCGAATACAGTTCGTTGATATCCTAATATGTAGTGTGTGAATAGTTTAAGTAATATCCGCACTCGTTTTCATAAAAAATTAAGTATTTTGTTCAAAGAATCGAAATTGATCTGGTAAGTCTCAAACTAGTGGATATCCAAAACGGTAGACACTTTATGGGGTCAAGGCCGATCACATGACAAAGTTATGAAATTTCACCTAGTGCAAAATTCGTGAGTTTTCAGCGTTTCCATTTTCACTCCAATAAATGATGGATCAAGTTTTAAATAATTGAATAGTTTGTCAGATGATTTACAAATACTACAAACAAAAGTTGCACAAACGAGCTAGCATGTCGTTGTGGATACTAGATTGGTTTGAATTTTCGCAAAATGAATTTTAAATGAGACGAGCAAAAATCGAATTGAGGACGGACCTTTTAGCATGTGCGACAAAACGTACGGGTTCGTCTGCGACCTTACGGATTTCTGTCATGGGTGTGCACCACTCATGGTTGGCACGTATGGTCTACGCGTGGGCAGCACATACACGTGGTCACTGGAATATACCTTTAGAGAATTTGAAAACATTTACCTGTAGCAAGTTGACGATTTCATTCGCTATGACGTAAATCCAGACCATGGCTATCAGAAATCCAGCATAGCCGAATGCCTGTAACAGCAACATTAAATCGTCCTTGATTACCTTTTATTAACCTAAACATTATAATACTTTTTAATCCCACTTACTAAAGAGTATGTGTATATTATTTGTTGTTAATCCAATATAGGAACTATTTTGTGTGGATAATCACAGTTGGTTTGAATAAAGAGGTATATGAGTTTATCAAATTGGAGCAACATTTGAAAAGCTATTTGATGAAGACGACGACGATAACGATAAAGAAGATTGTGAAAATGATACAAATAAAATAATATCAAGTTGCTAACATGAATACTCGGGCGTCCGCAGGATATTTTCTAGGGGGTATAACATTTTGTTATGACATCCGCCATCTAATTTCGACCAGAAATGTTTACATTTAATAACATGTCCATTTTCAATGGACAGTAATGCTATAATTGTATATAAATAGTTAACACCTATATAAAAAGTATATTAGCACAACTAGTAAACAATACAAGCGGAGACACCATTGTCAAAACTAATACTATGGGAGCCGACGCACGGTCGGGCTTCAAGGGACGGCCCGCTCCTAGCTACGTCGAGGTCCTAAAATCGGATGCTGATATGACAGATACAAAGGAGTTAACTGCACATATGGAGAGAGCTGAATGGCGAACCGTCAAATCCCGAAGGCTTTCGACCAGACGATGATGAAACAATACACTAATCTTAAAAGACTTTAATAATAAATGAATTTAACAAAACTCCAGACCCGAGGGGCAGGCTTCCCCTCCGGCTGTCCACGTGGATACTGGTTGAGTGTACTCACGGCGTGGTAGCGAGGCTGACGGTCGTTGGTGGACGTGAAGAAGACGGCCAGAGCGAGAATCACACCCGCCATCAATGTGAGGCCGTAGACAGGCATCATGCCGTTCAGACGCTCCAGACCAACTAGTGGCACACAGTCCAGTCAGGTTAGTTCGACTGATCGACACAAGTATTGATGAACGAACAGCAAAAGATCAAACCGAACGAGTGAAATATCGATCCCAACACTTTAGCTGTATTTGTGTAACATTTGTTAATGCTGTTCAGTAAAAAAAAAAAAAAAAAACGTTTCAAGTAACTCATCATTTCGTTCTTATTTTAATAAATGCTATCTATTCGAAACACAATTATTAATTGAAAATCGGTTTGTGTATATCGGGTGTGCAACACTACGACATGATTAGGAAGTGTATGTGTATTGAATCCGGTGGATGGAAGGGTGGGTAATTAGGAAAATGTATATATAGGATATATTTGTAGCTAAAGAGAGGGCACGCCCCGAGACCTAACGTTTATGTTTGGCTGTACGGGGCTCGATGGGATCGGACAATCCCACAACACCTGGGTTTATTGTAGACCTGTCAGTAACGTCACACGTGCTCTTCCACATTACCGTGCAACACAAGATGATAGGTGCAGTGACAACTAGAAGTAGAAGTGTGCACTTCCACAATACCGTGCAACACAAGACGATAGGTGCAGTGACAACTAGAAGTAGAAGTGTGCACTTCCACAATACCGTGCAACACAAGACGATAGGTGCAGTGACAACTAGAAGTAGAAGTGTGCACTTCCACAATACCGTGCAACACAAGCTGATAGGTGCAGTGACAACTAGAAGTAGAAGTGTGCACTTCCACAATACCGTGCAACACAAGACGATAGGTGCAGTGACAACTAGAAGTAGAAGTGTGCACTTCCACAATACCGTGCAACACAAGATGATAGGTGCAGTGACAAATAGAAGTAGAAGTGTGCACTTCCACAATACCGTGCAACACAAGATGATAGGTGCAGTGACAACTAGAAGTAGAAGTGTGCACTTCCACAATACCGTGCAACACAAGATGATAGGTGCAGTGACAACTAGAAGTAGAAGTGTGCACTTCCACAATACCGTGCAACACAAGATGATAGGTGCAGTGACAACTAGAAGTAGAAGTGTGCACTTCCACAATACCGTGCAACACAAGATGATAGGTGCAGTGACAACTAGAAGTAGAAGTGTGCACTTCCACAATACCGTGCAACACAAGTCGACAGGTGCACTAACAACAACAACTCCATTACTTGTGTAGTAGTTCATTATTATACAATAATTCGTGGGCCCAAAGAGGTTATCTGATACACCAAACGGTGCATCAGATGGTAGACTTCTACCATTTCAACCAACTATGAGATTATTAACTTAACACTTTTTCACCGACGTGATGTAGAGTGCAACACGTTGCTGAATTGTGTGAATTACATGGCGTCCACAAAGTCTCCTTCACACGACAAAAGCATTTCCTATTGACATGAACTTTCTTATGATGCATACTTGTTTGTGGAACATCTTCAGTGGCATGAACGTTCTTATGATATTTGTAGGACATCTTTATATTAACGATGTCGCACAAACAAGAACACTCATGTCAATAGGAAATGGTTTTGTCACGTGAAACAAAATAGCTGCACAATTAAACAATTTATTTGTTGCGCACATTGTATAACATACGGTGAAAAATTATCTTTAATCTCATAGTTGATTGAGACCAAGTCTCAACTTTGCTATAGGAAACCAATTTTTAGTAATTTTCTGCACTTCTATCCCCCAGTAGTTGTTAAGGCACTTGTCTCTTTTCTGTTGCCCATTGTAGTGGAATTGCACATATGCGGTTCCACCTACCAGCCGATGCTCTGACTAACGTTGAACTTACGTTTGACCAGCATCACACAGACTGTCGGCGATATAACGCACTGGACGGTCTGTAGATACCGGTTCCAGTTGTGTGTCTCCTCAACGTCGTAGTTGACGACAGGACACACAAGTGTGATGACGAACACAATGGGAGACTGAAACAATAGGGACACACAAGTGTGATGATGAACACAATGGGAGACTGAAACAATAGGGACACACAAGTGTGATGACGAACACAATGGGAGACTGAAACAATAGGGACACACAAGTGTGATGACCGATACAATGGGAGACTGAAACAATAGGGACACACAAGTGTGATGACGAACACAATGGGAGACTGAAACAATAGCGACACACAAGTGTGATGATGAACACAATGGGAGACTGAAACAATAGGGACACACACGTGTGATGACGCACACAATGGGAGGCTGAAACAATAGGGACACACAAGTGTGATGATGATCAAAATGGGAGACTGAAACAATAGGGACACACAAGTGTGATGATGAACACAATGGGAGACTGAAACAATAGGGACACACAAGTGTGATGATGAACACAATGGGAGACTGAAACAATAGGGACACACAAACAAATGTGATGACGAACACAATGGGAGACTGAAACAATAGGGACACACAAGTGTGATGACGAACACAATGGGAGACTGAAACAATAGGGACACACAAGTGTGATGATGAACACAATGGGAGACTGAAACAATAGGGACACACAAGTGTGATGACGAACACAATGGGAGACTGAAACAATAGGGACACACAAGTGTGATGACGAACACAATGGGAGACTGAAACAATAGGGACACACAATTGTGATGACGAACACAACGGGAGACTGAAACAATAGGGACACACAAGTGCGATGACGAACACAATGGGAGACTGAAACAATAGGGACACACAAGTGTGATGACGAACACAACGGGAGACTGAAACAATAGGGACACACAAGTGTGATGATGAACACAATGGGAGACTGAAACAATAGGGAAGCAGAAGCAAGATATAAAACCAAACACAAAGAGGCAGCGAAGCGTGACAACCTTGAAACCACAGGACGATGGAAAATGAGGAGAAATACTTCAGGACACACCAGGACACACGAAAATGACGAATTCATTAAAAGAAAGTTAGAATTTACAAGACGGACGATTGAGGGTGGGAAAATATATCGTAGGATATTGAAACTCTAAAACAGGAGCGTAAAATAAATATTGTAGGACAGCAAGTAAAACATAGGAACATGAAGCGTCAAGGGTAATAGTGTAGAACGTCAAGACACTAACCACAACTGCAATACTCGTCAATGGGTCTGCAATATCCCAGTGCATTATTAAATGGTTCACGATTCCTGAGGATATAGGCGCCATAGAAGTTAATTATTATTATTATTATATGTATTGTACTCTCATTTTCAACAATAACTCTTTGAACATCGCTTGAAGCTGTTTTTGGTAGCAAAGCCTACATGTCCAACGGCAAGGAGCTTATTTAGTGAATAATACATAAATACATGTTTGCATCTGTTTATACACACACACACACGCACACACACGCACACCACACACGCACGCACGCACGCACACACACACCACACGCACGTACGCACAGGGCAAAACTGCGTTTGTGAATGGAAATGTTACCTTCACAAGTGCATAACTACTTCTCTAATCCGGCACACGTAGAAACAAATCACTCTCACATATAAATATTTACAGACATTATAGTTCAAACAGTAAAAGAAACTCGTGCGATTGTTATATGAAATGGTACATTGGTGAATTGCACCCCCCCCCGTAATCGTCCGAGACGATGGCGGATTAGCACAAATAACCGGACAATTCCACGTAAGGACAAAAACAATAGTTCCGTCGTCAACGCATACGACAATAACCACGTCATAACAGATAGTGCCGTCGTAATGACACGCCCGTTCGATTACGAAGTCATATCAGCGCCCTGTATTGGACAGAGCATACTGAAAGCTTGTGCAATAAATGTGTAAACTCTTCCACAAAATTATTAATGTCACCTTAAATATTTCGTAGACCTTGGCGTACCAGCTCATGTCGGGCCAGTGGTCCGTGTCGATCGGATTGATGGCGTACAAGAATTTTCGCCACGTATGCGCGGTTGTCTCGTTTTCAATGAGAGTCTCTTTCTTGTCGTCTTGCGATGCTGCTGTTTCTAAAACTAACAACATATTAGCATAAGTAAAGAATGCAACCCGCGAAAATAGAGTCACGGTCGTTTACTAGGCGGAGTTTAGGATACAACAAAGAGACAGTAACAGTAGTATGTTTGTAACAATTCCATTTATAATGTTGACGCCTTTATACTATTTATGGATTTAGAAACCGTGTTTGGACAAAACTACTTTATTGTGTACAGTGGTGATTTACATCATATTTATTTATCTTTAATTATTCATTATTCTTTAGCTGATTTACGTATTTTATTGCATATTTGTATGTATATGTTTGTTTAAACCTGAAATTAAGGTATTCGAATCCGCAGTAATTGTGACGTCATATAACCGTTCTGACGTTCTCACAGTTATAGGATCAATCTATTATAAAACGTATATAAATTATTGCAATTTCAGAGCACACAACAGGGTGTTTTCAATTTGCGCCAACAGTATACAAAGAAACGCAAAAATTACATCGTTGAGATTAACATTTTCTGCAATATTTAGATGCCTACTACTAAGTTGTCGTCTTCTGCGAGAATTAATGATTTCTTACATTGTTATTTTATTAACTTATTGTCATCTAGTTCTTCTACCTTCTGTAAGTCTTATCAATGTTTTCATAACCATCTAGTATTAACAAACTTTCCGTTTGATTTCCCCTTAATCTCATCGTATATGGTGTTGTTAATCCACAGTATTAAGGCTTTTTTCATAACTAAAATCTCTCAGTGCTGGAATCAGTGAGATAAATGTTCCGCCGCAAAGTGTTCTTGTGCATGTTTTTCAAATGTCTTCCTGCTCAAGTATGTCACACTTGAATATTGATTAGTATCAATAATAATTGTAATAAATAATATATTTTTGAAAAAAAAATTCATTTTACGGCAGCCATTGTGATTTTCAAGATGGTAAGTATAATTTACACGTCCTAAAAACGATCCTATATAATTATTAGTCGACATATCCACCAAGTTTCATGCTTTAGTCACCTAGTGCACAATCGTTATGGAATTTTGGTCTATGCCGCCTCACTACTGCTCATGCATCTTCTATGGGTTTTATGATGAAATTGTGGTCTATGCCGCCCATATAGTTACATCATTAATCATTCCCCTATAGACTAGAGCGCTAAGCCAGCTCGCTGCCGTGAAGCAGGTATGGACCACTGGCCGGAATTTCACTGCACGACAAAAACAGTTGCACCCACTGGCATGACACATAGGGCAGTACTGTAGGTAAGTAAGTAAGTAAGTAAGTAAGCAAGTAAATGTATGTAGGTAAGTAAGTAAGTAAGTAAGTAAGTAGGTAGGTTGGTAGGTAGGTAGGTAGATGGGTAGGTAGGTAGGTAGGTAGGTAGGTAAGTAAGTAAGTAGGTAGGAAGGTAGGTAAGTAAGTAAGTAAGTAAGTAAGTGAGTAAGCAAGTAAATGTATGTCCTCCTCCTCATCATCATGTACAATATAAGGCAACCAAAGCAATTAAGATGAGGTGGCTACCAGAGAAGCATAAACTTATCGGGCTAGTAGCCTGTGACGATGACACCAGGAACCAATTAACTTGAAGATTTGTCATTGTCATTTGTTCTTAATGGGTTATGGCCACCAGATTGATTAGTCCTTTGGGTGTGGATGATCCCAGCAGTTGTGTTAACTTATAAGTGTGGGCAGTTGGGTTGTAAGTGTGGGCTGTACGGCTGTTCATACTGGAGTGAGCAGCGTGCATTAGTGTTAAACTCTCCAACACATTTGGAGGCTTGCTGGAGACAGTTGTGGGACAACGAATATGGTTATTTCCTGTGTGGCTTACAGCTGTACAGATCGACAGAAGACAGGATCTAACATCTCTTTTCAAAGGTAAGAATCCTCAATTGTACAAAAAATGTTTAGTTGACTGTCAGCATGAACATGCATTAGTGCCATAAATTTAGAAGCATAACAGTTTTAGACGACATTGCATTTGGGACATAATGTGCAAATTTAAAGTAAATTACTTAAGTGTGATAAATTACTTAAGTGTGATGAATTCCTTAACAAGTTCATAAATTATATTTTCTACCTTATTAAGCAATGCTTTCAATTTATAGTTGTATCATACTGTGTGATAGAGAACTGTCCAGTTTTTTATTTCATGGTATATACTTTATAAGTTATAATTACTTCATGGTGACTTTGATTACTAATGTGTTGGAAAATGGGGAGAGAGTGGTCTTTGGATCGTAGAGAAGAATGTCCAACAGGGCTTAATGAGATTTTGACCACTTGCAGTCATTAGCTAATACATGTATAGAGCACTTCAGAAAGTTCAGTTTCGATCATGTTTAGTGGTGCTAGTGTTATAGTATTATGTTAAGATATTTGATATAGAAGGTGCATGGATAGATTGTGCATGTAATAAGATATTAGGTAACTGTAGCCAGGATGAGGTTGGTGCTCTCCCTTTGAAGTTATTGATTAATTGTTCTAAGAGGTGACTGTGACATGTTTGACCAGACCATAGAGACATGTGCGTTTTAATAATAAATATATGATATTATGGGTAAAATATATAATAAAAAATATAGTATTCGATTAAGATTAATAAATAAATATAATAAAGAAACTTATAAATATAGTACATAAATAAATAATTACAGTAAATAAATAATTCTAATAAATAAATAAAATACAAGTTACATGCGCTGTTATGACGGCGCAGGAGGACCCACTGTTCGGTGACTCACCCGGCGGAGGAGATGTCGCGGGTAGTGGCACAGACTCGCCGGAGATGTACGACACACTGGTCATAGGTCCGGCGTCCATCATGGCGTTTCCAGTGACGGCTGGATCGTTCGACGTAGTGGACTTGGCAGGAAGTTTGCGGTGGGCAGCGCAAGACACACATGGCTCCTCATCGTCGATACCCGAATCAAGCATATCTTCTGGTGACAGCGAGAGTTGAAGTAATGGTGAGAGAGATCGACAACATGGACGAGTATGACAACAAGGCGGGGACGATTAGGAGGAAAACAAAGAAGGAAGGCGGAATAACAATTGATTACTCTGGTACTAATAGATTAAGGAAGAAGAATGTATGCTAAGTTTAATCAAGGGAAGACAGCTAGTTAAGTACGACCATTGGAAGAGAAGACAGGAGAGTCTATCGAGTAGCAAAAATAACGGAGATGATGATGAGGAAATCAAAGAAGGAAACAGGAAAAGATGGTTAACAATCGATTAAACTGGTATTAATAGGTTAAGGGAGAAGAATGTACGCTAAGTTTAATAATCAAGAGAAGACAGCTGGCTAAGTATGGCCACTAGAAAGGAAGACACGAAAGTATAATACTCAGCAGCACAGAAAGGGACTACTAGGACAAATCTGAAGAGGTAGATTTGGATATGGATGATTGACAAAATCAAGCATTGGGCAGATGGTGGACTCGAAGTGGCCAAAGAGACTGCAAGGAGACGCCAAAGCCTAACTGAGACTGTGGCTACACATCATCGTCATCGTGATCAATAAAGAAACAGAGACAGAGCATTGAAGTCTACGTCAGTAGCAACATCATCTCCAACAATAAGAAGACTGGAAGAACAAAGATGGCGACGATAGCTGGAACATTGTCTACATTACACAGCAAGTATTACAAGAGCAAGCAACTACAACGACGTTCAAATACATTAACAACAGCAGCAACAGAAAAGAGAAACGATACATTACTGCCGATATCTGAACAATAATGTTGTAAATGTTGGCGAGAATGGCAGTAACAAATAAATAGGTGCAACATTATTAATGACACGTTAATCAATGACGAATCGGTTACCACACACAATCTAACACTTGTTCTAAAGGCCATTATGTCATGGTAACTATTACCGACACACATAATATATATCTATATATACTCACCCATACTGTCGCGTCTACAAAACATGGATTCTGGATCTAAAAAAGAGAGCAAAAACATGTTAATGTAAAGTTACTATAAAAAGAGCATAATTATATCATATCAAATGGGCAAGTTGATATATTAAAGTAATGGAAATGTACTAAATGTCACGATAATATTGACGGTTTCCCAGTAATGTCACACTGATCACTGTAATCGTGATATAGTTCCTACCGGCAGTGAAGGCAGCGTTGACGTTGCCGAGGGAACTGATGATGGTGAGCTCAGTGGTTGAAGGACGATGTTTACCGTTCTCCATCTTCAGTGCAACACCCGTCAATCGTATCTCTACAAACATACGTCGTCCTAACACGTCTCCAAGTAGACATGCAAAGCAATGTTATCCAATAATTTACAACATTAGGGTAGGGCGGGGCAATACGCCCATGTGAGGCAATACGCCCATAGCACTTTTCCAACGAACGCCTGATGCAGTATACCACGTGTTATGCTTTTTGAAGTGCTGCCATATCTCGCTTTCTTCTGACAAGAGCGCTAAAATGGATGTTCGAAAGTAAGTATGAAAATCAACGTTTCGTTTCTTGGTATTTATGTAAAAATTAATGTCCACCTTTGTGTTAATAAAGTCATCGTAACCAAGTGTGTTGTTTTGCCACTTGGCATATATCACCACAATTAACTTGTAAACATATTAGCAGCATTGATTGTGGGTGATAATAAGGACGCTTATTGGACGCCACCTATTGATCAAATTGGTACTATTGGGGCGAGACGCCTACCAACCAAGGGGGCAGTACGCCTAGGTGGGCGTTTTGCCCCGCCGCTGTGGCATATCAAAATTTTGCAAACGTGGGCATGTATATACATATATATATATATATATATATATATGTATGTATGTATGTATGTATGTATGTATGTATGTATGTATGTATGTATGTATGTATGTATGTACATGTACATGTACCTATACATCTACATCTACATATACATATACATATACATATACATATACATATACATATACATATACATATACATATACATATACATATACATATACATATACATATATATATACATATATATATATATATATATATATATATATATATATATATATATATTACATAAAGAACAGTCATACCTTCGGTATAATAATTATACAACTAACAATACCAATCCTACTACTACCTGTCTGTGTGCACCACTTAATGTAAAGCAGAAAATAGGTATGCATAATTACATTTTTTTATTATACCGCATTTAATTATCCTGTATGTTCATTTGCCGTTTAAGTCAAGGTCAGGCACTACAACAAAAAAGCAAACAGAGGAGTGTGCGGTGATGGCAACTTGCAAGATGCGTTGAGATTAGGGAGAGACGTCATGCCGCTCATCCGTGTCAGCAAAGAATTGATAATTCCGTCTCGCACTATTCGCAGACACCGTGATGCCCTTGTTGACACACCTGGAAAGGTGAGGTTGGGTTCCTCATCGGTGCTGCCGCCGGAGATTGAGTTGGTCAATCATGGCCACATCCAGACAATGGAGATGGCCATGTATGGCCTAACTCCTACTGATGTCAGACGTTTGGCATAAGACGGCGAGAAACAAGTTGGCCGGAAAAGACTGGCTGAGGAGCTTTCTAGAAAGACATCCCAACCTGAGCTTTCGCAAATCGCTGGGAAAATGGGTCAAGTGTTAAATGTGCAAGAAATTGGCCCCACGAGCAGTGCACACCAGGCTACACGTGCAGTGCACACCAGGCTACACGAGCAGTGCACACCAGGCTACACGGAGAATCAGACGAGGACTAGGACAGTCACTTCATGTCATGTAATGGCTAATAGCAATAGAGAAAACATTACGATAATGCCTTTCAATTATGATATTTGTTTCAATATAATGTTATACACGACCATAATAGGAAATGTGCTAGCTTGACATAAATGAGACGTCTTGCAGTATGCATGACACATTTATTTAATTGTATCAATTATACTAAACTGCCAATAGCCGTATAATACGGTAATATATATGCTTAATTGGTATGTATCAGATGTATGTTATACGTTACAAATGTGATGTCAACACGATTCCCTGATTTGTTGTGGGGCGAAACGCCTAACACTGGGCGATTTGCCCCTTTCTGTGGGCGTATTGCCCCAGCAAAGGGGCAATACGCCTACATAAGACTTTTTTTAGAATGCATATAACTAAAAAAACTCTGTGTAATCAAACTTTTAATACTGTTTATTTTAATAGAGTGTAACTGCCTCTTTCGGAGTATAAAACTGTTTTTTCGAATAAACTTTGTTATTTGTTGTTATTCAATTTCTTGCTTAAGGTGGGCGTATTCCCCCGCCCTACCCTATTGTACAGTTACAGACAGTAATATATAGTTTCTGTTTCAGCTGCTGTTCTTGTTTCATGTAATAGTTCCAGCTGCCGTCGACGCCTTTTTCATCCCTCTCATTCGTTGTCTTCTATGGTGTGGAGATAGTTCTCAAAATCAAGTGAACTAATTGGATTGGACATCGAGGAGACCAGGTGGAATTAGGCAGGGGGGAGACCGGATGATTACAAGAAGTTCCAGACAGCAACATTAACAGAATCTGACCAAGGAAAGGAATGAAGGAAATAGTGAGCATGCGTGGGTGTATGTTCTTATGTATTTTTCAATATATCTCCATAAATGCGACGTTTAATTGTTAGCTAATGCTAGCTGCTTCGTTAGACAGCGTGGAACAGTATTTTTATTGCAAGTACTGGCACATTTTAAATATTAAATGTAAGCAGTAAATGTAAATGTAAACCTGTTCCGGCCTGTTTTTCTCTCTTGTAGACAGACGTGGAGACAATGACTACGATCACGTACATCACGTACAGCGCGATGAACCCTGCAACGACACACGACGGAGTGTACGAGATGTTCGGCAGCACATGTGTTGCTTTGCACCATGTCACTCTCAAGTGTAAAAGTAACTAACTAATAATATCTAACTAACTAATCTTTAAGCTGCTTCAACATGTTTATTTCCATTCTCTAAATTTGTTACAATCACACATATGTAACACAGCAAAAGGCTGGTGGTTAAATTGCTGGCCATAATAAAATGTTATCCATACAGTAAGACATATAACACAGTGAGAGAATGGGCATTGAATATTACTGTTGTCTTAGTGAAATGACAATCCTAGATAAACTACCAACACGATGGAAGAGAAAAATAATTATTGTTATGTACTGTTAATGATGTTCTTCTCGTTCTTCCGGTTGGAATTAGAGCTGCATGAAAAGGTAAGGTAACAATAAGTACAATACAGAGAGGTCAGAATACTTCATAGTATATCGATCGCGTTAGTCGTTCCTACCTGCCGCCTCGGCGAGATAGGTCTTGCCCCGCCACATAACACAGAACGTCCAGTAGACGCTGCCCAAGTAGAAGAAAACGTCTCTGAGGAATGGCCGCTGCATCGCTCGGAACGGCCGGATGACGGCGATCGTGCCGACCACCACCGTCGTCACGAACATGCCAGCTCCTACAAACATAGCACGAACGTCACGCCGGCTCCTACAAACATAGCACGAACGTCACGCCGGCTCCTACAAACATAGCAAGAACGCCACGCCGGCTCATACAAACATTGCAAGAACGTCACGCCGGCTCCTACAAACATAGCACGAACGTCATGCCGGCTCCTACAAACATAGCACGAACGTCATGCCGGCTCCTGCAAACATAGCACGAACGTCACGCCGGCTCCTGCAAACATAGCACGAACGTCACGCCGGCTCCTGCAAACATAGCACGAACGTCACGCCGGCCCCTGCGCGTGCGTGTGTAGTGTGAATAGTCAATATAGTGTGCGTAGTGTGCATGTGTAAGTTATATACCCCATAGAGGGAGTGACAGTGAGATACGAACCGAAGAGTCCGCCGATGCCCATGCCTCCTTTGCTCTCGCTGCTTAGGGCCGATATTGCCGAGAACAAGTCCGGAGCGCCGTTGCCAAATGCCATAAACGTGACCCCGTAACTTCAGTAAAGGTGAAACCAGAACACTATATGACTGCACTCCAGTTTCATGAAAACATTGTTGTGACCAGTTCTTCCAAACGACCATATATAGATGGTCAGAATTTCTTTTAGATTTTCGAACCATGAACATTTCTCAAAAAAGTTCCTTTACGTGGAAATGTTGGTGTGAACTTCGCCCTCACATTATGTTCATTGTTGCTAGCGTTTGCTTAGCATATTAGCTTCATATAATTGTTGGTTCAAAATATTGGCCACTTAAATAGTAACGATCATGATTGTTGTGTTTGAAATCTATGTTATTCATTAGAAAGATTTGTGAGAGTTTGTACGTAAGATTTTGTTTACAATTTCAGGCTTAATAAAGCCGTACGATGTGCATTTGTCTATTTACAACGTTAGTCTGTACATGTCTTATTGAATCGAAGAAAGGATATGGCCACATTTGGGCTGAGGTGCAAAGTCTTGGAGATAACGACGAGTGAAGGACAGAAGCTGAAATAAAGACAACATATACATCAAAACAAAGACAGCATATGCATCAAAACAAAGACAACATATACATCAAAACAAAGACAGCATATACATCAAAACAAAGATAACATATACATCAAAACAAAGACAGCATATACATCAAAACAAAGACAACATATACATCAAAACAAAGACAGCATATACATCAAAACAAAGACAACATATACATTCAACCAAAGACAACATATACATCAAAACAAAGACAGCATATATATCAAAACAAAGACAGCACATACATCAAAACAAATACAGCATATATATCAAAACAAAGACAGCATATATATCAAAACAAAGACAGCATATACATCAAAACAAAGACAACATAATATAAAAACAGAGCCAACATATACATTAAACCAAAGACAACATATACATCAAAACAAAGACAGCATATATATCAAAACAAATACAGCATATATATCAAAACAAATACACTTATATATATATATATATATATATATATATATATATATATATATATATATATATATATATATATATATATATATATATATATATATATATATATATCAAAACAAATACAGCATATATAATATCAAAACAAAGACAGCATATATATCAAAACAAAGACAGCATATACATCAAAACAAAGACAGCATATATATCAAAACAAAGACAGCATATATATCAAAACAAATACAGCATACATATCAAAACAAAGACAGCATATATATCAAAACAAAGACAGCATATACATCAAAACAAAGACAACATAACATAAAAACAGAGCCAACATATACATTAAACCAAAGACAACATATACATCAAAACAAAAACAACATAACGCAAAAACAGAGCCAACATGTACATCAAAGCAAATACAACATAACAGCAAGACAGAGACAACATATACGTCAACTACTACTGCTACTACTACTACTGCTGCTGCTGCTACTACTACTACTGCTACTACTACTACTACTACTACTACTACTATTACTACTACTACTACTACTACTACTACTACTACTACTACTATTACTACTACTACTACTACTACTACTACTACTACTACTACTACTACTACTACTACTACTACTACTACTACTACTACTACTACTACTACTACTACTACTACTGCTGCTGCTACTGCTATGCTGCTGCTGCTGCTGCTGCTGCTGCTGCTGCTGCTGCTGCTGCTGCTGCTACTACTACTACTACTACTACTACTACTACTACTACTATTACTACTACTACTACTACTACTACTACTACTACTACTACTACTATTACTACTACTACTACTACTACTACTACTATTACTACTACTACTACTACTACTACTACTACTACTACTACTACTACTACTACTACTACTACTACTACTGTTACTCATAATAATAATAATAATAATATAATACTAGTAATACTAATACAAATTCCAACAAAAACATCGACGCCGACAACAACAATAACTAGTGTTGTGTGTACGAGCTACTTACAAGTCGTCAGCGGTGACGGCGAGTCCGACGAAACAGAACAACCACCAGAGAACCTGCAACGGAAGTACAACGGAAGTACAACGGAAGTACAACGGAAGTACAACGGAAGTGACGGCGACGACAATGAAGACAAACTCCTCGGTAATGGTGACAACAGTGGCCCAAGTAAGGCCACTTAGGGTGACCATGACGATGCGAATGTCTTTCTGATTTTAGCAACTGTTTTATTAACTACGACGGAACGTGAACGTCTGAACGTCTGAATATGTATAATATTGTTACTATGTCGCTACCACGTTGTCCGCTCACAGGTTAATGTCTGTAATCCTGGCAGACTATTTATGTACGTGGATAACCTAAACACCACAACGATGCTCAAATGGTTTAGATAGTTGATGTCGGACACGTCACGAATCGCATACTCCTTAAAATGTTACCCGTGGGTGCACATTTCCGCGTGCACACACGCACGCACGCGCATGCATACGCACGTACGTACGTACGTACGCATATACTGATTTCTATAATTTTTATGTAATCAGGAAGAACTATGTATGTACATTGATAACGTAAATACACAAAGGACGCGCAAATAGTTAGTTAATGTCGGACTCGTCACGTATCGCTACGACACACTCCATAAAATGTTACGACATATCGGGATAGTGAAGCTGTGGTGGGCGGATCTGAGTGTTCGGGCTGACTTGTGAGTATTTAGTAGTGAGGGGGTTAGGTATGAATGTCTAAATGTCAACATTTGTTGTTTTGGCTGCAAGTGTAAGTGTCCCTTCAAACTTTATTATATGAATTTGACGAATGCCTTCATACATGACGTGAAAGAACAACATATTGAACATATTTTCGGGTTTAAAAAGTGGTTGTCCGAATGTTGGGCTCATAATGGCGTTAAAGATCATGGTCTTGGGCCTAGGCACCTATAAGAGTTACTCAAACATAACCATTTGTAATTACAGTTAAGAATATCACGCCAGTTGTTTACAAGGAAAACCTTGTTGAACACACGGCATCTTAATTTCACTGGCGCTGGTTAACATGTCAGCCCTCAGACAACCGGAGAAATGACCGGAATCTCCAACTTTTAGAGCACATTCTGAGTAAACCACAGGCGTGATATTATTGATTTCAGTTCTTTTAGGTGCATAGCCCCCAAACTGTGAGTTTTCTTTCACTTCAACTGCTTTTGACATCACTTATCGTGAGACCAACGAAATAAAGTGTGCCTAGAATGGCCTCGTGTGCAACACATAGATTGAGTTTACTGTAAATTTTGTTTTTGAAAATTACAAAACAGCTGGACATTTTGTCCAAAAACGGGAGAGCGATAGCAAAGAAAAAAGCAGTGTTTCCCGAAAGCAGTGATGTTGAAACCTCTATTAGTGGGATCTAAATGGACGTCACACCAATCGAGAAAGAAGGTGAGGGTGGGGGTGGGGTGGGGGTGGTGTGGGGGTGGGGGGATGGGGGGTGGGGGTGGGAGTGCAGGGAGTAGTGTAGGACGGTGACTCACCAGTAGCGCTACAGCCGCCGGAAGTGCGTCTCCGAGTAGACAGTAGACGAACTGACTGTAGCGGAAGAACCCGTCGTCGTCTTTACAGTCTTCCGTATGCAGGATAAAGTGACATTTCTCGACAGTCCCCGAGACAAGGTGTACATCGCGACACTGCGTGACACCACGTGATGATACTACTACTACTACTAATAATAATAAAACTTACATGCATACATACATACATACATACATACATACATACATACATACATACATACATACATACATACATACATATATAGGTTAATATCTGTAATCCAGGCATACCATTTATGTACGTGGATAAACCTAAATACCACAATGACGCACAAATAATTTAAATAGTTTATTTAGGAAACGTCACGTGATAGTAATAATTACATGGTTTCGATGCCCTTGATATCAAATAAATATCAGTAAATATAAAAATTTCTTAAAACAATTATTAAACAAAATGTATTTTAAGCTAATATCAATATTGTACTATCCGACATATCAAATATTCATAATACAAGTGAATCATTTAACCAATGTTTCAATCATTCAAAGCTTCAAACATCAGATGCACAAAATCAGATATTTAACGGTCCTGGTGATTGCTTTTACATCGTAGCGACATTGTTTGTTCTTTGTTCAACATCCTTCAGTTACTGGAGTTCAGTTAAATAATAAAGCAATATAAATATCACGGCACGTGTATTACGGATAGTCATATTGGTGATAATAGGGTGTTTTGTTAATCCGCACATTTCGTAAATCCGGCCAAACCCTTGGTAACCAGTGTGTGGATAAACGATACATGACTGTAGTAATATAAATTCGAACCAAAATGCAATTAGAAACAGGTGTTGCACACAACAGTTAGCGCTCTCTTGTAGCGCTCTCACGCGGTCTCGTTAACTATCATACGTTTGTGTCAATAACATAATCAGGAACAGCTGTTAGAATATATGTTGACATGAAAAATTCCTGTCGACCCCCCACCAAAGAAAGGATTTCGCAACGCTAGTTTACCTGCACATATATTAATTATTTCCTCGATAAGACAACGGCGACGCGTTATCTGTCGTCCTGATAGCGCGTGTCTAAAATTAAATAACTTGAGTTAAATGTACACTAAATGTGCACGAAGCCAAAATAACATTCTTCACAACAAAAAAGATTACCGCATGTTGTGTGAATGTGTCTATGATCTCGATTTCAACTGCATTACTGTTAAGAATTGATCATATTCTAGCATATATTGGTACACATAAACTAAACTAACTACTCAAAATCCACATTCATTGCTCAACAAATGCCATATCACATTCGTTGTATCAGCGCGCGCGAACGCACACACACACACAAACACACACACACTCGCGCGCGCACGCACGCACACGATGTCGCTCCTATCCCATCGGAATACCAAGCGAAACATGTGGGGTGATGAAAGTGAAATGTGATACGGGGAATTGTAATAATGTATGTTCAAATAACAGTAGGTGAATTGGAAGCTTCAGTACATGAATCTACTTAATCATGTGAATATGCAACAGGATACTGGACAAAATAAAAACAGCTAATGCCGCTTGCAAATTATTTAATGAATGCATCTGGGCAGTTCTTCGTATCCGAAGGTTAGACGATGGTTCGAGATTGTACAGAACGGCAAGGTTTTAAAATAAAAAAATACAGTTAAATAATATTAAAACAATTATGATTAATTAAGACACATATGGGCACATATATGTGTGTGTGTGTGTGTGTGTGTGTGTGTGTGTGTGTGTGTGTGTGCGTGTGTGTGCGTGCGTGTGTGTGTGTGTGTGTGTGTGTGTGTGTGTGTGTGTGCGTGTGTGTGTGTGTGTGTGTGTGTGTGTGTGTGTGTGTGTGTGTGTGTGTGTGTGTGTGTGTGTGTGTGTGTGTGTGTGTGTGTGTGTGTGTGTGTGTGTGTGTGTGTGGCTGGCTACAGACAGAGGTGGATATGTGAACGAACAGTCTTCGCGCAGTAATTGTAGGGTGGCTGAATGCTTCAGAGAGAAGTCGAAATGGCGTCGCAATGAACAGGTCTGCCTGGGGGTGAAGTGCAAAGCGCCTTGAGCATTCCCAGGGACTGGATACCGCGCTATATAAGAACGTTCCTTTGCCTTTAAGCAGGCAGAAGATTGAGAAGACGAAAAACAACGGAGAAGATATAACCTACTCCTCATCATCGATGACATAACCTACCTCCTCATCATCATCGACTGGCGACATTCCGTCTTCTTGTAGAATTCTCCTCCCGTATAATCTCGCAACTGGTTTAGGAAACATTCCGTTCGCGCCGGTTTTGTTGTTCGTCTTTGATACGACAACAGGAGTGGAGCGCTTCTCCCCATCTCCAAGCAGAAGCTGGAACGAAATCACTAAGACTCCGAGCACAGAGACAGCAACTGCCTTGTAAATAGTCCGTTGCGCCATCTGTTCACGCAACAATTAGTTACTACGCATAGGTATTGTTAATGCAAAACCTAGCTCACGTCAGACGTCGAAAATCACCAAGGTAAGACCAGACACTAGCGCAAAAATAATACGTCTTTGCACTGGGACAAAATGATAGTAATATGGCACATTTTGGACGCGACCTTATTAGAATAAATACATCTATCAATTGACAGAGCACTGACCAGCGTTATCGCGGATTACCACGGGCAATGGGCAATACTTATCTGCATACCTTCCCTATCAGAACAGAAGTTCCAGGTGATTAACACACTCAGTGCATATCTACTTTGTCGTGTCCTGATTGAAACTATCAGGGACATATTTTTGCAACCGTTTCTTTGTTGTAATTTTCCATTTATATCTAATCAACGGAACATAAAAGAAAGGTGTAGGGCCTACATGCATATTGCTTTAAGCTTATTATATATTACTTTACCTGTTAGATTTAGAATAGGTTTACTGCATGGACCACAGTCATAACTTTAAAGTTACACACGGGACATGTAATTCTAATAATTTGAATTTTGCACACGAGCCAATAAAAAACGTGCACATCAACGTGGCACAACACAATTGTCTAATCGAAGAAAACGCTTAATTGGATTTGCATTCCATTTCTCTAATACACCATGCTTGCGATATTGTGTCCTAGTCGGGACACAGAAGAGGAAAAACAATGCTGAAGCATCACTGCTGTGGTCATTGGTTCCTACAACATGTAAACGTGGTGTCTGTGGCGTACCTTTGTGGCCATTGTCACCACCATTGATTGGTGACCCCCTACCGTGTAATAGTTATTTATAGCTGGCTGTATCAATATTGCCCTAGATACATTATATCTACTAAGCATGGTTACGTTAACGTGTTTATGTGTATCATTTGGAGGACTGCTGTGTAGGACAGCTTCGATCTATAAATTCGACGTCGGTTCATGGATAAGAACAGACAATGATGATATCAACAAATCAGGTCATTGGCTACATTGATATATGACATGCGGATGTCATCAAACAATGTATGTTAGATAAATAACGTTCAGTGTTTCATCTTTGTATTATTGCTAAACTGGGAAATGTAAAAACGCTTAAAACTGCCGAAAAACTGATGCACTTGGTAGAGTCATTCAATATACACTGACGTGAAGTGAACCTGGATATCGTGCTTTGTTCACGGAGTTAATTGAAACAAATATTGCAACGTGGGCTTTCTCGGTTGTACCATTTTCAAAATTCACTCCCTGTTAGTCTTAGGTCAGTAGGAAACATAGAATAACATTTTCCCGTCATTTGAAGACTTATCTTTCTAATCGTGCTTAGCCTCCTGAACACCCTAGTTCATGCATGTATGTTGACAACTTTAACATTGTATACGGATTTCGAGATTGTCTAACTCTTTAGTTTTGACGCGCCTCTAAGATCGGGTTTCCGATGATTTAGGTTTGATAAAGTTTTAGTTTTAGTTATTGTCATTAACAACAATTTGTCCAAATGCTGCATTGTCGAGGGTTCAAATATAATGTTTGTTGTTGTAAGTTAGAACAAGCTGCATACTCTCTAGGGTACAACTATGTTAACATAGCTGTTAATTATATAAATCATACACTATACAATATTTTAGTTAATGAGTACAATAGTACACATTCATAATGCCTCTAACTAGCCCAGTTGCCGTCGTTCCACGGGGAAAAGGGAAAAGAGCTTGTGACTCCTTGCTCTACCCAGTCAAGTGTTTTGTAGGCCATGCCAATGGCAATGATAACTTCAGGCCACAAAAATCACGTTCAACTGCCAAGTCAAGTAAAGTTGTATTCTCTAATAAATTCAATGGTGTATAAGATAAATAAATAAATAAATAAATAAGTATATAAATAAATAAATAAATAAATAAATAAATAAATAAATAAATAAATATAAATATATATATATATATATATATATATATATATAATATATATTCTCTAATAAATTCAATGGTGTATAAGATAAATAAATATAATATATAATATAAATTATATATATATATATATATATATATATATTATATATATATATATATATATATATATATATATATATATATATATATATATATATATATATATATATATATATATATATATATATATATATATATATATATATATATATATATATATACATAATACTCAGAATACTTGCAAGTACTCAAAACATTTAAAAATAATAAGAACAGTCAATGTTAGTTAAACTTACAACTTATTATTTTGATCAATTTACAAATTCTTATTAGTTTATTTAGATTATAAATATTAAACAACACAGAGAACTTGAAAGAATAAGGGTGATTAATAAAATATCTAGTCAGAAATCTACTTCTTTTGTCTCTTAAAGTGTTACATTGAAACAATAAATGAAATTCATCCCCAACCTCATTTCTATTACATAAAGTACAATACCTTTCATTTCTATCAATATTGAATCATCTGCCTGTTTCAATTCAATTTTGTGTTACACAGCATAAATTGAGTAAAAATAAATCTTAATCTCTCCGGCAACAATGTCAAGTATGGTTCAAACTCGAATACTTCTTTAAACATTCTATAGGCAATGCATTTATCATTGTGAAATACATTTGATGACCATCATGAAGTCTGATTTTAAGACAATTATTTGGTGATTGACGACATTAGGAGAGTGCCAAACATTAGAAAGACCTCTTTCATATAAAATATTTTGAACAGTTTTTATTCAAGGTGATTCATACTCACTGTTATTATTTAAGTATTATTTAAGTTATCACTGATAACTTTTCCTTGTGCTAGTTTAATCCAGAAATTAGCCATATTTTCTTAATTTGTATCACTAGTGGTGGCCTGCCTCGATCGCCATTCATCATACATTTACAAGTAGATTTGTCGTAATACCATTCTACAAAATTTCAAGTTTTTCAATGATGTCACAATCCTCATACCCCCAGCCATATAAAAAAATGGTACAACAGTATGATCAAATAGTTGAAATATTATATCAGTTGGAAGATGTAATTGTCGTGACTTTTTAATCAAACTATAAATAGCTTTATGTGCTTGCACGTATTGCCTTTGCTTAGCAATAACAAACCTATCATTATAATTCGTGTTGACACAAAGATAAACATAGTCAAAACAAACATCAAGGTATGTTCCATTGAAAGAGAATGTGGGAATTTTACGGGTTTTGCCTTTAGAGAAGATTAAAACTTTAGTATTAGTTGTATTAATTTTAATGACCATAATTTACAATAATGAGATACTGCATTTAAACAATCCCGAAGTTCAGTGGCTGACTCCGATATTATGATAGTATAATCAGCATACAATAATAGATTCAACTTCAGGAAAACACATACACTATTAGTTTGAAATGTGTCATTAGCGAGATAAGAAACCATAGTCAAACCATTACTTGATCTTCTAACAAAATGTCGTTAAGAAAATTGCAAACTAACAATGGCGATAGATTCCCCCCTGCTGTGCCAACTGATTACATTCAAAGAAGTCAGACATATAACTATCATTAATTTTAATACAATACTTGGACTTAGTATACATGTTGTATGTTACATTTAACAGATTACTCCACAAAGCGGGTCTATTAAAAAAATACAGGTAAACGATTTATTAAACAGGCTCCTCAATATTTATATAAAATGATATATAGCATGCGATATAACATGCATCGTATCTCCCGAAAACGTTACAAAATATTTTTAACTGGAGCGGGAACATCACATTAGAACACTTCATGTCTTTAGCTATCCTCCATTTTGGCTCCAAGTGACGTCACGAAACATATGACGTAATTCTTAATGCATTTTGTCTTGGATACTTCTCGATGAAACTGGTATTCCAGTATATAATTCCACTGAATCGTATTCGTGGCCGCAGTCTCCGAGTAAGTAAATTGTACCCTATCAGTTCGCGAATAATAATACACATTGTCCGTTACCCAGTGACTGTTAGACTGAGATCGTATCAACTGTGGCAGCTATAACGTTACCACTGGCTCTCCTTTACTATTAGTCTGGGACAATGGTTTTTGTCAACGCATTGCTGGGTCAGTCTTTCGTGAGCATTCGTATTTCGTCTGCAAGAACCTTCGTCATGTGCATTGCCTTGTTCGCTTCTTCGCCGCCAATCTGTTCCAGCGCCACCTGTGCCGCTTCACGCACGCTCGAAATGAAGTCATTCCGCCTGCAACAAAGTAACACAAAAATATTTAACCGATGTCGTAACAAGCAACGCACTTAGATAGTTGCACTATAATGCTGGCCATATAATAAGTCATTGCGCAAAGGCTCTATCAATGCAATTCAATTCCAAAACAGTTTGATAGTTTGCTTTTATCAAGGAATAATAAAACATTTTCTCTTTCACATTGGGGTCAACACCTGCTCACCGGAAAGCGGGAAAGTGCGTATCAAGAAGCAGGAAAGTGCTCACGAAAAACGGGAAACACCCACGTCCACTCAACTCTTGTCGTTATGTGGGGACGCGTTGTTTTTATTTGTCGTCGTTCTTAGTTTTTCGTCGTTTTTTAAGGTGTTGTTTTATAGGTCGCCATTTTGATGGGCTGTTCTTGTTTGTCTTGAGACCAAAGAAATAGACTGCGCATTGAATGGCCTCGTGTACAACAAATAGATCGATTTTACAGTGAATTAAAAAAGAAAAAAACAGGACGTTTCGTGCAAAAAACGGGAATGCGGAGCAAAGTAAAAAAGCGCTATTTCCCGCCCAAAAGCGGCAATGTGCTGTCACCCAATGACCAGAGTTATCAGCGTCAGTTGACTTACTCAGCTTTCTGGCCATACACATTCACCATTGCCTTTTTTATCTCATAGACGATATTCGCAAAGCATGCGCATTAGCACTATATGTTTTGATGCCCCACAACCCAAACTCCCCACCAGTGGCGCCATATAGTGAATGTAATACAAGTCACTCACGATTTCATCACTGCCACAACATGTTATTAAAACATTCCTTGAAACAAAACAACATAATATTAAAATATATGTATATATATAATATTTGTATGACCAATTTCGAAATCTACCAGTTTCAGGCGTTGCAGTGACGTCACAATCATACCGCAATTACGTCATAAACTTGACGTCACAAACGTATCTAAATGACGTCAAAACATAATGCAAAGACGTCACAAACACGTGCCCGTTTGTGGCTATGTCTGCATACATGCGCGAGCATCCACCACTGTTTCCACTCACCAGAGTTGGACGAGTTTCTTGACGGCTGTCTCTACCTTGAGGTGGCCGAGCGCGAGACAGGCGCTCTCCCGGACCAGGCGATCTTTGTCCGACAGACAGCGGATGAGCGCCGCCTTCACCTCGCGCTTGGCGACCCCGGTGCGAGCGAGCGAGATGGCGGCCACTGTCTTTACGTTGTTGTCCTTGTCCTTCAACAGATCCACCAGCGCCGCTATGACGGCCGGACTGCGGTACTTGCCTACAACGCAGTTTTTTGTGTGAAATCATCAGAAAACTATTAAATTTTTGAAGAGAAAATGGAGTAAAGAGAAAATGGAAATGTTGAACACTGAAAACGAATTTCACCCATGGCGAAATTTCGTAACTTTGTCATGTGATAGACGAGAGCATCTGCACTAACCCGCATAGTGTTTACTATTTTTGTTATCCAGTATTTAGAGCCTTGACAGATCTAACGACTAAAGTAAATTATTTCGATGGTTTCAACAAAAATGCGCATTTTTTATTAAACCGACCACGGATGTTACTTAAGCTATCCACGCAATACACATTTGGACATCAGTTGTCATTGTGCCTTTAGAATTAACAAGATTTAACAAGTCACCCAAAACAATAAGCTCCATAGGGCAAGTGGACAACGACGTCATTGGCTTATCGAGTCCAGATTGTTTTCATTTATGCGCAGTCCGCTGTTATCGGATATTTTTCGGTTTTATGCTTTCATATATTGACACTGATAGCATTGACGTCGGTCGTTGGTTCCATTCATTTATCATCCCCCGGGAGAATGTGTTCTTTCTCGTATCATTCATTTATTACCCCCCCCCGAGATAATGTGTTTTTCTCATATGCAATTTACACTGTTCTTTTACTAATGCTACTTTGTGCTCTTTAGTTCTACTACCCATTTTAACTTTGAAGAACATATTTCTATCAAGATCTTCATAGCCGTTCAATATTTTACACAATTCTATTTGGTCTCCTCTTAAGTTACTGGTCTCTAACATTGTCAAACCACACTCAATCGGGCGTTCATACAGTCATACTGCATACATTTTTCTAAGACACGGATGCAAATGGAGAATGCACCATAGTAATTCTGACAATAATAAATTTTTCGACAGGCAGGCAAAAGGCATGAGGTTATTTGTGGCTCAAAACATGGTTCGTGGTCGGTTTAAAAAGGTTGGGGTAAAAACAGATCTTGGTCCTGTTTAGTTGATTCCCGGCTCCATGTAGCGACACGTTCCATCAACTATGGTTATTTCTGCTATCGTTGTTCTTGTTTAGAACCACATCTGACAACAAAAGCGATTGTGCTTCAACCAGTCGTCTGCAACTTTGAATAATTGGTCTTGTTAAAAGGTGGCACGCCGCGTGTTATTTAATAGAATTACCGCAGAGACTATACGGTTTATGATCGACGCAAATACATCTTACCACAGTTGCACTGAATACATACACACAACCGTTACAATACCAGTTATGCTATCATTCGAAAACACGAATAAATAAAAAGCAAAATGTTCACGTCTTTAGTTTACCCCATCTCCACCACCAGGGCTTCATCATTGCCCCTGGCAGATTTCGAAACACTAATTGTTTAAATTGCTGCGTTAGCCAGTGGGATTGCTAACTGGAATTTACGGGGATGCATATGGCAACTTAACTTTAATTGGCAGTGGACCCATCGTTGCTGACAGGTAATGATATACATTCCTGGAAACGATCTTTTAAGTTTGGGCGCGGGCGCGTCTAATTCCTAGAAACACGTCGAACAAGACAGCAAGTGGAACTAACTACAAATGATTCAGCCTATATCCACACGTGGCGTGGGATAAACAGACCAATCCACGTTTCAACAGGTCGATCTGACAGGGGTACTGTAGTACTACTACCAACTCTGGCTAGCGAAGGTAACCTACCCAGGTTTTCGATCGCCTCGACCCGGACGGAGGAGTCCATGTCGAACACCTCCTTCATCGTGTAGCTCTCTACGGCCTGTTCCTGGACCCGCAGCCAGAACGGTTGCACCGTCCCGTCCTCCGTGCAGAACGCTAAATAAGACGAGCATCGTTCATTTACCAACAGTTGAGATATATTTTGTGATTGCAGAAAACGATAGACCTAGGACAAATTGATTTCTTTACACTTCACATTATTAATTCAGATTGCGCGAAAACGGCAAATGTTCACCGTAAGCGCGTTTATGGCATGGTTAAAAGAATTGGAGACCTGTGATGTTGACAATAATTGGTCCCCACGTCGGTAATATACTGTCAATTAATGTTGTCACATTTGAAAAAAAAAATGTGCAACCATATTTTCCTACAATCATGCAAAATGTTAATACGGCTATCATGGCGAAAATCAACTGTGGTCTTCCTCCAAACGAGACAATTCCTACCCCTGTAGTTGGCTTGCGTTACTGTGTCTTGTTCGTCCTCAACTTGGAGTTCACGACGCAAGATGGACACGAGCCATTCTTGGTCAGCGACCGAAAACAGCAATTCGAGCGCTGACTTGTAGTCGCTGCGGTAGGCATCGACGAACCTACGAACAGGAGACAGCTGGTTAGGGCCGGTTTACACGAGCGATTAATTGCCCAATTGGTCGGCCGACACAGTGTCGCGCGGCATTGCGGTGCGGTGCAAGAATCGATTTGTGGCTACTATTGTGTCCCAATTTCAACAACAGTCGACGGCGATTTTGAAACAGTGACCAATCAGCGACCATCGGCATGTGCAACGTCGTGACCTTTCATCAAAGCTCAAATCGAGAGTGGCGCAAGTCAAGATCTAGGTCGCAGTTCCTAGACATGTCGCTCGTCTAAACGCACACATAATTTAGCTGCGCATTATCATGCCCGACCAAATGCGGCGCAAACGCTCGTGTAAACCAGCCTTTAGATTACGTTGGCAAAGCGTTGTTTGTGCCTTCGTGCAGCGTTGTTTGTGCCTTCGTGCAGCGTTGTTTGTGCCTTCGTGCAGCGTTGTTTGTGCCTTCGTGCAGCGTTGTTTGTGCCTTCGTGCAGCGTTGTTTGTGCCTTCGTGCAGCGTTGTTTGTGCTTTCGTGCAGCGTTGTTTGTGCCTTCGTGCAGGGTTGTTTGTGCCTTCGTGCAGCGTTGTTTGTGCCTTCGTGAAGCGTTGTTTGTGCCTTCGTGCAGCGTTGTTTGTGCCTTCGTGCAGCGTTGTTTGTGCCTTCGTGCAGCGTTGTTTGTGCCTTCGTGAAGCGTTGTTTGTGCCTTCGTGCAGCGTTGTTTGTGCCTTCGTGCACAATAATGCACCCTCCCTTCCAGGACCCTTGACTTTATCTACTCATTGTGTCACATCCTACAGTTTCACCCCTCGTAAACAAACCGCCACGTCATCACCATTGTTCACTATCTTGGCAGTCTTTCTAAGTACGGAATCTGCATTAAGCATCCTAGTTTTCCTCTTAACGACTCTATAACTGTGCCCCGTGTCACTACCCCATTCCGTAGTTTCTGTTGTTTCCCGTCTGCCTTCTTCTGCACATTCTGCCCCCTGTGTTAACCACTGGACAGTGTGTTACCACTGGACAGTGTGTTACCACCTGGACAGTGTGTTACCACTGGACAATGTGTTATCACTGGACATAGTGTTACCACTGGACAGTGTGTTACCACTGGACAGTGTGTTACCACCTGGACAGTGTGTTACCACTGGACAGTGTGTTACCACTGGACAATGTGTTACCACTGGACAGTGTGTTACCACTGGACAGTGTGTTACCACCTGGACATTGTGTTACCACCTGGACAGTGTGTTACCACTGGACAGTGTGTTACCACCTGGACAGTGTGTTACCACTGGACAGTGTGTTACCACCTGGACAGCGTGTTACCACTGGACAACGTGTTACCACTGGACATTGTGTTACCACTGAACAGTGTGTTGCCACTGGACAGTGTGTTACCACTGGACAGTGTGTTACCACTGGACAGTGTCGTGTCACTGGATAGTGTCTTGCCACTGGACAGTGTCTTGTCACTGGACAGTGTGTTACCACCTGGACAGTGTGTTACCACTGGACAGTGTGTTACCACCTGGACAGTGTGTTACCACTGGACAGTGTGTTACCACGGGACAGTGTGTTACCACTGAACATTGTGTTACCACTGGACAGTGTGTTACCACTGGAGAGTGTGTTACCACTGGACAGTGTGTTAATACTGGACAGTGTGTTACCACTGGACAGTGTGTTACCACTGGACACTGTGTTACCACTGGACAGTGTGTTGCCACTGGACAGTGTGTTACCACTGGACAGTGTGTTGCCACTGGACTGTGTGTTACCACTGGACAGTGTGTTACCACTTGACAGTGTGTTACCACCTGGACAGTGTGTCACCACCTGGACAGTGTGTTACCACTGGACAGTGTGTTACCACTGGACAGTGGTGTGTTACCACTGGACAGTGTGTTACCACGGGACAGTGTGTTACCACTGGACAGTGTGTTACCACCTGGACAGTGTGTTACCACTTTCTCCCATCCAGTCAACGCATTACCTGTACCCTTCCCTCATGTCCCTTCCCTCGTGTTACTTTCTCATCCGCCCCTCACCAGAAAGGGAGCCTGACATCATTTCTCCCACAACATCTCTGTCCCCGTGTCATCAACGAGAAGGTGATACGAATGACGGGACTCACTCTGACCACGCCACGGCGCTTTTGTTGGCGAAGTGATTCTCCCAGAACGAATTCATCGTCTCGTCCGAAATGTTATCGCTGAGGAGCGACAGTTTCCTAGTGAAGGTCGACCGTAGAGACGCCTGGCGGTTGAAGGCCGTTCTTGGTCTTACCTCCGTCACGGATCCGGCATCTGGAACTGGCCGATGCATAATAATAATAGTTGTAGTAAAATATTAATAATAATAATCCTCCTCGTCGTAGTCGTCGTCATCATCATCGTGATAATCATGATAATCATAATAATGATGATAATACTAATATTACAGTTATCACCATAATCACAATAATCATAATAATCAGTAAACAACAACAACAACAACAACAACAATAACAACAACAACAACAATAACAACAACAACAACAACAACGACGACGACGAAGACGACGACAACAATACTAACCCGAGCACTGAGGCGCAACAAACCAAACGCGTCATCACCAGAGCAAGACTTCCATCTAGATACTTTATTTCGTGTTTCTATGCTGATTTACGCGATTATTTGTATCTAACAGTTTTGTATGCAGCTTTACGTTCATGCACTGTCACAAAATAAAGAATATAGTATATATATATATATATATATATATTGAGTGGACGTACCTAATATCAGTGAATCATTGACTGACGTTGACTTCGCCAAGTAAGCCTTCATTTTAGTGACAACAGCTGCGAAGTGTTCTTCGAATTTCTCTTCGTCTAAGAAGAGATTCCATTCAAAGCCAGCCAGTTGCAGCTTCCTGACAGAAACAAAGATGAAACAGTAACGATGTGGACAGCATCCGGTTTTAACTAAAACTGTTGACAATATTTAGGAATACATACATACAGAATACTAGTACATTGTATATAAATAGTATGCAAAATAGCACAAAGACGAGACCTTGTTAACACAAACGAAAAGTATGAAACACAACCAACACACGATGAAAATGACTGCTATACTAGTATTTCGCTATAACAATAAGACACACACGCATAAGCAACAAATCTGATAAAGAGAAACGAGAATTATTACAGAATGATATGAAACACCTGTAATGTTCATATCATTCTGTAATAATATGTTTAGTAAAACTTCGTTTGCATGCGAACACCACGCCGGAATACTCGGTCTGGCATCACCGCAAGCAACGGTTCACTCACATGCCCGTAGACATGGCTGGGTAGAGTTTTTTCGGTTCCACGATGGCGACAGGGAAGATGGCTTTGCTGGAGACGTAGGCGAGCGCCACCTCGTCCTGGCAATACTTAGACTTGATCGACGACTCCGATAGCAAGCACACGAACATCTATAACGATACACAAATACTAAACCATAGACAAAACGAACATCGACATCCAGGCATAATAACACCAATAATCATATATAAGAACGTCCACAACCAGACACAAGAACATTCACAACCAGACACATGAACATCCACAACCAGACATAAGAACATCCACAACCAGACACAAGAACATCCACAACCAGACACAAGAACATCCACAACCAGACATAAGAACATCCACAACCAGACACAAGAACATCCACAACCAGACATAAGAACATCCACAACCAGACACAAGAACATCCACAACCAGACATAAGAACATCCACAACCAGACACATGAACATCCACAACCAGACACAAGAACATCCACAACCAGACACATGAACATCCACAACCAGACACAAGAACATTCACAACCAGACACATGAACATCCACAACCAGACATAAGAACATCCACAACCAGACACAAGAACATCCACAACCAGACACATAAACATCCACAACCAGACATAAGAACATTCTCAACCAAACATAAGAATATCCACAACCAGACACAAGAACATCCACAACCAGACACAAGAACATCCACAACCAGACACATGAACATCCACAACCAAACATAAGAACAGTCTCAACCAAACATAAGAATATCCACAACCAGACACATGAACATCCACAACCAGACATAAGAACATCCACAACCAGACACAAGAACATCCACAACCAGACACAAGAACATCCACAACCAGACACAAGAACATCCACAACCAGACATAAGAATATCCACAACCAGACACAAGAACATCCACAACCAGACACATGAACATCCACAACCAGACATAAGAACATTCTCAACCAAACATAAGAATATCCACAACCAGACATTAGAACATCAATACCCATACGTAGGAACAACAATAACCAGACATAAGAACACCTACAACCAGACAAACCAACATCAATATCCATACATAAGAATATAATTATTATAAAATCAAATATAAGATCACACCAGAACACATCAGAGCATATGTAGCCGCACACAAGAAAAACGATAACCAAACATGTAAACATTCAGAACGAAGAAGAAGAAAACAAAAGTCGACGACCGGTGTCGGTGCCAGCCTCACCCCAGACTACAGGGATAAAGAGGTATTGGTGCCAGCCTCAACCCAGATTACAGGGATAAAGAGGTATCGGTGCCAGCGTCAACACAGACTACAGGGATAAAGAGGTATCGGTGCCAGCCTCAACCCAGACTACAGGGATAAAGAGGTATCGGTGCCAGCCTCAACCCAGACAACAGCGATAAAGAGGTATCGGTGCCAGCCTCACCCTGGACTACAGGGATAAAGAGGTATCGGTGCCAGCCTCAACCCCGACTACAGGGATAAAGAGGTATCGGTGCCAGCCTCAACCCAGACTACAGGGATAAAGAGGTATCTGTGGCAGCTTCAACCCAGACTACAGGGATAAAGAGGTATCGGTGCCAGCCTCAACCCAGACTACAGGGATAAAGAGGTATTGGTGCCAGCCTCAACCCAGACTACAGGGATAAAGAGGTATTGGTGCCAGCCTCAACCCAGACTACAGGGATAAAGAGGTATCGGTGCCAGCCTCAACCCAGACTACAGGGATAAAGAGGTATCGGTGCCAGCCTCAACCCAGACTACAGGGATAAAGAGGTATCGGTGCCAGCCTCAACCCAGACTACAGGGATAAAGAGGTATCGGTGCCAGCCTCAACCCAGACTACAGGGATAAAGAGGTATCGGTGCCAGCCTCAACCAAGACTACAGGGATAAAGAGGTATCGGTGCCAGCCTCAACCCAGACTACAGGGATAAAGAGGTATTGGTGCCAGCCTCACCCCAGACTACAGGGATAAAGAGGTATTGGTGCCAGCCTCAACCCAGACTACAGGGATAAAGAAGTATCGGTGCCAGCCTCAACCCAGACTACAGGGATAAAGAAGTATCGGTGCCAGCCTCAACCCAGACTACAAGGATAAAGAGGTATTGGTGCCAGCCTCAACCCAGACTACAGGGATAAAGAAGTATCGGTGCCAGCCTCAACCCAGACTACAGGGATAAAGAAGTATCGGTGCCAGCCTCAACCCAGACTACAAGGATAAAGAGGTATCGGTGCCAGCCTCAACCCAGACTACAGGGATAAAGAGGAGAGCAACAAGAAACAAAGCAATCATCCATGTCCAGACAAAACAACACCCACGACTATATAAAAGAACAAACGATAGTCTACAGTTAGACACGCACGCAAATAGCACAGGCGCACATACGAAGGCACGCACGCACATGTTTAATTGGTCCTGACGCCAAACACCAGTGAGATCACCTTCGAGTCGATGATTGCTTGTCCGATTTTGCTGAGGAAATCGACGCCCGCTTTCAAGCCCGTCACGTCTACCCACACGCGAATACCATTGGCTTCTAAGCTCTCTGTAAACAGCGACACATTACGGTATGCAAATGTACAGTTCATTTCATTCCAAGGAAGATACATTCGGAAAAAAACGTATTCTGTGCTTTAATTTAGTAATGAAACTTTTAATTTGTTTTAATAAACTACATTACATCAATTCAATTACAAATACAATTACAGATGAGTTATGTTGGACCAGCTGTTTAGCCCAAACGTTTAGTTAGTATTTGTTAATGATATGGCGGATGTGTTACTGAATTTTGATAGTGTGCATACGATTGGTAATAATGTGTGATACAGCACCTTTGTTCAGGTAAATTTTGTGATACGAAAACAAGTCCTTAAACGTAGATGAACATTGTTGGACTCTCGGTAAGCCAATTGCTTCCTTGGCCACTTGCTATTTGGGCCTTTGGCTTGGATGGCAAATCTTGTTCAATATTGTAATTAACGGTAATTGATGTAGTTATTGAAATGACACGAAATAAATAAATTACGATTTACGCCATCATTTCAAAACCAGAATCAATTACAATCACAAACGTTACATTTTGTCGGTAATCAGCCACAATTAGAAATATAAACACAAATAAAAACATTTGGCCTGTAATCAGTTATAACTACAACTACTACACTTTGCATGTAATCAGTTATAATTACAACTACAACATTTTGCATGTAATCAATTACAATTGCAAGTGTAACAGTTTGCCTGCAATCAGTTATAATTATAAATACAATATTTTGCATGTAATCAGTTATAATTACAACAACAACAGTTTGCCTACAACAGCTATAATTACTAATACAACATTTGCATGTACTCAGTTATAATTACAAATACAACATTTTGCCTGCAATCAGTTATAATTACAAATACAACATTTTGCACGTAATCAATGACACCTACAGATAAGTAATTGGGCTCAGCTTTAGTCATCACCACAACCTACCATGCAGTTTGAGCATGGTTGTTTTGTCAGCGTGACTGTAGCTGATCATCACGTCGAACTCTTCTTGCTGTTGGTCGGCGCCATCTTTCTTCTTTCGCTTGCTCTGTCTGTCGTCCTCCCGTTGTATATTGACGGAACTGACGTCAGTGCTGATGCTACTTGGGGACGAACCCATTGTATTCTCGTCAAATCTCGCTGCAGCTCACGTGAGATGTTCTACACGGTCGACGAAACTAGGACGAAGATAAACACGGTTAATAAAGAGCAGTGTTACAATACTTACAGGATTGGACCATAATTTTCGTATTCACAGTTCCAATATGTAGGATATTGGCAAATTTGTAGACGTATTAGTTTTATTACAACCAATATTTGTTCCAACATTTCCATGCGACACGTCGCGGTTCTCTCTTGACGCACTCAACCGGAAACTGGGAGGCTGGGCAAAGACCCTGGAAACTACGCTACGATATTTGTTTTTTTTAAATTAGTTTAACTTGCAAAAATGCCCATCCTCCGGACAGGATAACTTGGTAGTTCGTACGTGACTGTAAAATGTAAAGTACACAACATGATCATAGAAATATCCATCTGTGCCTTGGTACTTGGTGCTGCCAGTCAATACACGTATAAGGATGGCTTCATGAAATTGCGACGTAACACTGACAGCTATAGTAACGTCTAGCAACGTCCTGCTCTTGCACGTGTGTGTGTGTGTGTGTGTGTGTGTGTGTGTGTGTGTGTGTGTGTGTGTGTGTATGTATGTATATATGTATGTGTATATGTATGTATATATGTATGTATCTATATATATGTATACACACTTAGCTGATGTCACGTGCGTGTACATGTACATGGCTAATGATACATAAATACATGTTTGCGTACGCGTATATATATATATATATATATATATATATATATATATATATATATATATATATATATATATATATATATATATATATATATATATACATATATATATATATATATTATATATAGATATTTATATATATATATATATATATAATTAATTATATTATATATATATATATATTATATATATATATATATATATATATATATATATATATATATATATATATATATATATATATATATATAAATACATATGCGGCGTATAATATATACGCACGCACGCGCGTACGCAAACACTTATTTGCGTATTATTAGCCACGTACATGTACACGCACGTGACATCAGCTAAGTTCCATTGTACGGGAACCGAACAGGCAGCAGTGTCCGAAGCGATTGTGCACAACATCAGTCGCGCGATCGATTGAGCTTACCTGGAATATCACAGCAACCCAGGTACACACACCATTGGTTAAAATTTGTCACTGTTCCACGACTCTGTGGCAATGCTCTGGCGTGGACCATCCGGTGGCGCTAACACTTGCTCTCTCAACGCGACATTCCGCAGGTGTGGAGTCATGACGTTACATGGTCCGGTTTCTCATAGCTCTGCCAGTGCACGCAAATAGCCATAGCGTTGTACGGCGGTTGTTTACGCGTTGTCATGGAGCCCTATTCACGGGTAGTCAAGCTGGACCAACGCCACACAATCGTTGGCTCGATTAGGGGATATCGCTCGGTCGATGCCTGGCCTTTACGACGAGTCTGAGGTGATTCGCTGGCCCACTAAGTACACAGCTAGTTTAATATTTACGTACGGTGCTGAGTAATGGGAGGCCGACATACACACTGTGTCGTCCATTGAAATGGCTGCGTAGTATGTTGGACTACCGCCAGGAGACGGTGAAAACAACCTGTATTCGGACTTGCATTCAAGACCTGCATTGTGCAGCTAGTGTGCAGCTAGTGTGGCCGGCGGATTGACGCACTACGCACAACACCGACACCTGCGTGCGAGTCACATAACGGGATTTATGTACGTATACTTTTGTTTGACACGTTCAACATCGTCGTGCTTAAGATGGCGTGTGTTGCTAGGAGAGTTCTATAGACTAAATAACTTTCATGTTTGATCGGAAATCCCAATTAATGGTGTAGATTGCATGTAATGCTAGAGAGGTCTACATAGGCTTACTAAAGAACTTCAATGTTTCATCGGAAATCCCATTTAACGGTGTCGATAATCAGGGCGGTCTAGATAGGCTAAATCCGAGTTGGAAGTGACTTGTTCTGGAGGAAGTTGGTCTGAACCTGGTATAGTACGCGTGACGACATAGTGTGTATAGGTGTATATGTATACATATTGTGTGCATGCATATACTTTGTATTCTGCTAAATATATTCGGCCTAGATAACGCCCGATCCACGCACCTATGTCCACAACGTGGTTGATGTGCATTATGAATTATGTCAATATCATATCACACGTTTATTTTTAGTGTTAGACGTTTTTCTTCTCCTGACCTACGAGAGACACGTACACCACAACAATACAACAGTACAACAGTACAACAGTACAACAGTACAACAGTACAACAGTACAACGATACAACGATACAACGATACAACGATACAACGATTCAACGATACAACGATACAACGATACAACGATACAACAGTACAACAGTACAACAATACAACAATACAACAGTACAACAGTACAACAGTACAACAGTACAACAGTACAACAGTACAACAATACAACAATACAACTCTCAACGTAATTACTTCACTCATAACATCAGTATATTCAACTGGTAGATGCGTGTGAACCATGCAGCCATCAATAAGAGCATTCGAGTTGCCGTCGTCGTCTGTTGCATATTCTCTAAATGCAAGCACGCACGCACGCACGCACGGGCACCTACATTGTTAACGGGAAGAATCATTTGATATATAATCCCGTGGGCATACAATGGACAGTATTGGTTACTGGGAAAAACCTCTAAATATAAAACATGTTAATTGTTGGAATGATTAGTAATGTGTATAACCCTTACTGACGTGGCCACGATCATGGATCCTGTCCACGGAGGTTCCAGTTAAATGCACTAAAGCTAAATTCTTCTCTACTGCGCATTTAAAACTGAAAGTTGCATCGCAGTTGCCTGCGCACGAACGCACGCACTCACACGAACGCATGCATCCACGCATGCACGCATGCATAGGTAACGGTTAATATGTAATAGCGTTAAACGCTAACAGATCTCGACAACATTGTGTCCCTACAACAAGCGTGTGAACCATGCATCTGTCGACCAGTCAAATGTGCATGTCGTTGGTAGTACGATAATCAACAACAATATTAAGTATGCGTGTCTAAAATAACATGAATCCGTCGTCCGACGGAACATTTCGAAAAAATTCGGAGCAGTTTATTTGTATGTTTATTGCAGCGGCGCTAGGCATGACGGGACAGAAAGCGGATGTGGTCATCAGTTACTGCGCGGCAGACGCAGACTTCGTGAACACTTTCAAAGGTGAATCTAGAAAACATCACGGTATCTGTCGATTTAGAACTGATGTTTAGACTGTTTCCTCATTTGTATAAGCCGTTCGCCAATCAGGTGCATCTACGTTCACACCTGTAGTTCGTGAATAGTTTAAGTAATTATAAAATCATCAAAATAATTGACGTTGATCGTTAGATCAGGTAACTAGTGAAAGTGTCAATAGCCTGATGCTATAGTGTACGAAGATGGGCTACTTTGGTAATTTTCGCAGAATTGTTTCCGGATCAGGTAAACATAATTTAATAGTTTATCAGATGATTTCATAAAGCCAAGTAACAAATTTGCACAAGCGAGCTAGCATGTCGTAGTGGATGCTAGATAGGTTTGATATTTCGCGAAATGATTCTAAAACGAGCGAAAAAAATCGTGTGTAACCTTTTAACATCGTTTAAACACGTAAAATAGTGGTGTCCAATTAAAATAATGTATGATACGGTACACAAAAATGGGCGACAGGTGTCATATAATCTTGTTAGTAACAACACCAGCAATACGATGTCACGATTTGGTTAACCAAGACCACGTGCGGTAGACTTGCTTAGCAAGTCTAAGTAAGTCTAACGCATGTGGTGTAAACCAAACATTGATATTATGTACACGATGATACGTAATAATCCAGCATTTCAAATCTCAGAATGGCGGGTTACACATAGATTATTGGACTCTGGATAATTGATTCATTTAGTAATTGACAACTACTATTTTATTATCTAATTATGTATTAATTAATTTATTTTATTAACTATTTATTTAACTAACAATGATACTTTATATTTTATACTTCTATGTGTGGTTTAGTTTGTCTACTTCAATTTTGTTTGGCCAAGTTTTAGAAATATTTAATGTATTATTATTTATATTATATTTTATCATTTTAGTTTAGTTTTGTAAACACTACTGAATAGAATTTTACTTTGAATTTTAGTGTATAAATACAGTTATTATTTAGTGTATAAATACAGTTACTGTTATTATTATAAATCAATGGCTTCCTTGTCCACTTGCCATTTGGGTGTTTTGCTTTTGGAAGTAATCTTGTTAAAAGTGTACTTATGGTCGGACCTTACTGATATTACCAAGAAACAATTTAACATTATGTAAATTGATGATTTCAGATTCGTTGGTGAAAGGGAAACTCGACGTCTATTGCCTTGGTCCGTCTGCGGCTGCGCAGAATGGACCAGCGATGCAAGGCCAGGCTGTGTTGCAATGCAAAGTAACGCTTCCTTTACTGGGCTCCAAAAGAAGATGATATTATATGCTAAGGGTGTTAAAACCATTGTTTTTTATGTTGCATCGCCAATAACCGTTTTAGTTAGAATACGATTTTAAATCCAGGTTTGACGCGTTAATCCAATTTGTACGCAATGATGACATATCCTGATAAATGTCACCGGAATAAACATTCGCGTGGTGCACCTTAACAGCGACGGAGATCATTGATACGCGATACACAGGCATGTACGAACACTGTACTGATGCGATACCGATAAACAGGCATGTACGAACACTGTACTGATGCGATACCGATACACAGGCATGTACGAACACTGTACTGACGGGCGCCACCACCGATCAATGGAACACGCCGTTCTACGCCGAATGTGACCCAAGTGTAACAGCTCCGCAGACACATACTTCAAAACGTATTTTCATGCCAGAACTTATTGTTTTCGCGACACATCACTAAACTTGCTAGTGGAACATATGAAGTATCTTGTAGATCGTAGCGGTAACTCGATCATCTCTGCGAAACCGATGTATTTCTCCAGTTACTGCACCAGCCGCTGTCCGCGTCCCCAAAACACCTGTGACGTTCTTCCTCTCATCTCATCGTATCTCTGCTTCTTTTCCCTGCCATTGTTTACTTCCTCCATTGTTTACTTCCTCCATTGTTTACTTCCTCCATTGTTTACTTCATCCATTGTTTACTTCCTCCATTGTTTACTTCCTCCATTGTTTACTTCCTCCAGTGTTGTCTTTTCCAAGCCGCTGTGTCTGAACAGTACACTGTGGGTATTTACTTAACCCAGGCTAACATGCTGTAACGTTAATGATTGACAAAGAGAGCGGATTCCCTCGGAGGAAACCACGACTAAGATGGTAGGACTGTGTGAAGACAGCTTTGGCGGGATTGGGAGGGGAGTGGAGAATGAGAGCGAGGGATTGGGGAATGGAGACGGGTGGTGCAGACGGCAGTCAGCGAAGAAGGAGGGGAAAAATCGAGAACTAGTATCGAAGCCATCCTCTCCCATGACTTCAGGGACAAAGGCGATAGCAACAACATGTTATAACGTTATATGTGAAGGTACTCCTAACACGCGCCGGTGCTACACTTGTGCCCGGAGTCACTGTTGACGGGTATGTCGTAGGTGCTGGTGTTGGTGCTGAGTGAGCAGTCGGCCTCCGACCAGCAGATGAAGGATGAGTTGGCGCTCGCCTACATCTCTAACAAGTTCATCTTCCCCGTCGCACGCGCCCACTACCGCGTCGTGTCGGCACATATGGACAGTGGCATGTAAGTCGTCTCGGTCTGTCTGGCTGTCGTTTTGTTGGTCTGCATGTCTGTTGGTCGATCGGTGGTCGGTGCGCGCGTGTGCGTGCGTGTGGTGTGCGTGCGTGTGTGAATAATGCAGGTTGCCTTGGCAAATTATAATGCAGGTTGCTTTGGCAAACTATCATATTTACAGAATAATGATTTTCTTGTGTTGTAGAAAACTGATGCTGGCCAAGATTAACTGGACATTTTTCGCCAAGCCAGAGCAGTTCGATGTCAGTATGGAGAATCTGATCACAAGTATTCGCGCTGAGATAGCTCATTTCTCAACTGTGTAAGTTTCATCTGTATCGCGTAATGGTCAGCAAAATATTTAACAAGAGTCAACCAGATTTAACAAGATTGCCATATAAAGCAAAATATCCAGATGGCAAGTGGACAAGGAAGCCAATGTCTTATTGAGAATAAAACGAGTATTAATCTGAAATCAAAATTACTTTATAAATTGTTTTCGTGACATAACTAATTGAACTTATTTTAACGTTTCATCAACATACAGCTGCTATAGTCGGGAACTTAATTATGGGACTAAGTTATGTTGGCAAGGTCTGTGATTGCTGACTTATGTTCTACTGTTTATGATTGTCTGTTTTATTCACAAGTAAACCGTCTAGTTGTGATGGTCTCAACCTCTTTCTGTTTCTGCAACTGGAGTCTTGGTCGAGTGTTATATCTGTTTCGACAGTGTGGGTGTGACTACAAAACTTGTATGTGATACACTGACATACATCGCACGTCTTTCTGCTGCCCTCTACTTTGTTCTTTTCGTATATTCCTGAGATTTAAATGTGATCTGAAAGCTGAAGCGACATCGTCATGTCTTAGTATGTGCTGTACAAGTTTGGCCACTCCATTGGCACACGGGATGGCGACCCCTTTCGTCCTTTCTTCCCTTCGTTTTTCCGTCTGATTTTTGTTGTTCTTTCATACGTTGTAATGTCCAATGAGGGTACATTGTAATGTCCAACGAGGATACTCACAACTTCCAGTGCTTTGGTGACGTGCTCCGCCCCGTTCTCCCTGTCGTCTCGTTGAACACAACTTTTATTCGTTCACTTCCCAACTTGATGACCATCTTCACCGATTCCCGGTAGTCATCTACGTGTAACCCGCCTTTCTGCCTCGTTACAGCTGCGCATATAGCAAACTATGGAATCGTTAACGTAACAATTAGGTCATAATTTCTTAGCAATATTATTTTGTTTTAAAAGACCATTAGATAGAGAATTACTTAGTTTCAGCAAATTTCATAGACTTTAACGCATTTGCCTGCACATTGTTGATTGTGACGTAATCAAACATGATGTAATGAAGCTTAATTTTTATTATGCATTTTCTAGTTGTTCCAAGTATTCGGCAACGTTCTGCTAACTGTATGCTGTGTTTACTTCAATATGATGGGATGGTGTTACGAGGTCTCATTTGATGGTGTTACGAGGTCTCATTCAACAGCCTTTTCCAAAACTGTATCGCCAAACCGATCTTTCTATGCTGGCAGTGAGGGTGATCACTGCCAGGGTGATCACTGCATATTGTCCTCAATGTTTTTTAAATCCCCAGTTAATGAGACGGTACCGACATTTACGTGATCATCCGAGTCACGGAGGATACACAGTTTCCAAAGTTGAGAGTCACGAGGGATAAACAGTCTCCAATGTTGAGAGTCACGAGGGATACCCAGTCTCCAAAGTTGAGAGCCAGGTTTTTGCACCAAACGCATCCGTGCCTGGTTCATTCTTGAACAATGATAATTTAAACATCAACATAAGTAAACTGTTTCTGCGAAATTTCGCTTGTATGCGCTGTCTACTGTTTGGCGCATCTGCGACAGATGCGACCCAGAACCAAACGACGGCGAAGGCTTCAATGTTGCTGATGCGTTGAACAGTCACTTGCCCGAGATGATGCTAAGAAAACGCGCTCCAGAAACGATGGATGGCGACAACTGTGACGAGGTACGAGCGCCCGTGTCGAGCTTACATTTTTCCACCGTCAAATATTTTCCGCTTGGTGTATCTGCACATGCGCGAGCCGGCAGTTGACACCAACGTATTAATAACATAAACATATTATAGCTACAATGATAGGTACTGTACATAATAACACTGAATTATAACAGAGTGTGTCAACCGCGGGAGACAATGGATGAATTTCCACTTTTCTACACAAGCAAAAGCGGCATTTTCTCTGGTAAACTATTTCTGTTGTAAACTGTATATACACACGCACGCACGCGCGCGCACACACACGCTCTATAACAACACCCATGCTTCAAGACACGTGCATGCTCAGATACACTAAGCAGATAATATTTGACGGCAAAAATGTAAGCACGACACTTATCACCCGCATTATATTTTAGTGTGTCCTACACTTGCAAATCTTCGAAAACAATACATACCTAGATACTACCTCGATACTACTAGATACTACCTCGATACTACCTCGATACTACCTCGATACTACTAGATACTACCTCGATACTACTAGATACTACCTCGATACTACTAGATAGTACCTCGATACTACTAGATACTACCTCGATACTACTAGATACTACCTCGATACTACCTCGATACTACTAGATACTACCTCGATACTACTAGATACTACCTCGATACTACCTTGATACTACTAGATACTACCTCGATACTACTAGATACTACCTCGATACTACAAGAACTATTGAACCATTCTTCCTTCTACCTACATTTCGCCATCTACTGATGGTACATGTAGCTTGAATTCGTCTCTTGTTAAATATTGTTTCATATAATTTGGAATATTACTAATATTTCCATATTTCCAAATACAGTTAGCATCTGATAATGGAGAAAACCTTATTTCGTCCACGTACGTTCCAAACAAATCTTTTGAAAACGAGTGTTTTTAAAACTGCGTGCTCATTATAAGTCTTCAGTAACGTTTTTTCTCCCAGAGAGCAGCATAAACTTAAATTATAACCACAATATACTTGTTTATTTTGCATTTTATGCTTCCAAAAATTGCAAATACTACTTTCGATCCGTTTTATTCTTGATAGGAAGAAGCACAATTTGATAAGTGTATACATGACGCCCAGATCAGCTGGGATTTTTGGGAGCGTCATTTTGGCGGCAAAGATAGCGTCACGTGGGTAGCGTTCAAGGACGCGTTTGTCGCTGACTACGGGGAGAGGATCACCAAAACCTACGGCGAGGAGAAACAGGTATATTAATTGTAATTACGCTACGTATATATATATATATATATATATATATATATATATATATGCACATATATATATATATATATATATATATATATATATATATATATATATATATATATATATATATATATATATATATATATATATATATACATACACACACACACACACACACACACACACACACACACACACACACACACACACACACACACACACACACACACACACACACACACACACATATAATCGCAAATTTCCAACGACAAGACAATGAAATGCAATGGACGAGGTTACAACGATTGTCTTGTTGTTGACGATGGTGGTGATTGTCTTGTTATTGGCGATGGTGGTGATTGTCTTGTTGTTGATGATGGTAACTGTCTTGTTGTTGGCGATGGTGGTGATAGCAGCGATGTTTAATGTTGAAACACAGTTTGTTGGCAATGTATTTAGAAGTTGACAAGCTGATTTTTGGTTTTTCTGCTCCGCAATCACAGCGCTGGTTCGTCAATCTTCTCTACAATGACGTGTTCGTTTTAAACAAGACGGTGCAGCGAACCGTCTACCAGAGGTTTACTGGCGACAATACTCGCGCCGTTCCGCATCATTTCTTCGAACGTCTCCGCAGCTATGCGATCGGGTGTTTAGCCATGCGTGAAGTGTTCCACATGGAGAGTTACGTACGACTAGCGGCCATTCAGAATCTCGGTAAGCATTTCATTTAAAGGTCCATCCTTAATTCGATTTTTTTGTTCCTCTCATTTCAAATTCATTTTGCGAAAATTCAAACCTACCTAGTATCCACTACGACATGCTAGTTCGTTTGTGCAACTTTTGTATATAGTTTTTGTGAAATCGTCAGACAAACTATTAAATTATTTAATGCTTGATACAGCATTTATTGAAGTGAAATTCGTCGTCGTTGATGACATTTCATAACTTTTCATGTGCTATGCGAGAGGATGGAAGTCACGCCCATGATCAGCCTTGACCCCATAAAGAGTTTACCATTTTGGATATCCACTAATTTGAACTTTACTAGATTTAACGAATAAAGTCAAGTCTTTCAATGATTAAAAAAAGTTTAAAGGCACCAAGATTGATAATTTTTATCATATTATACAGTAAAACTATATCATGTTATATTGTAAAAGTATATATATTCTCTTTCTCTTGACCGTCCAAATGTGCTTTATTGAACCACGTTAAATCACCGTTATAAGTTTCATTTGGATATTTCAGGGCGAATATCATGCTTATATTGTATATCGACGGAACTTAATTTTACAGGTTTCAATGATATGCACATCATGTTATTCCGTGAACGCCATGACCCCGATTAACTTTGTACATGTAGGCCTACTGAAAATATCTCCCACCTATTTTTAGGCCAACCTCCCACTTCATGCCACACCGTCTGTTCATTATTCAATTGTGGTGGCGTCTGCTATTTTCAGGATCGTTCCAGACGACGGCTGTCATTGATCACTTGTTCGACCTCATTGAAGACTCGGACGCGAACACAAGGGCTGTGGCTGCCCTGGCTCTGGCCAAGACGGGTGCGTATAATCAATCTGTGCTTCCCACTCTTTACAAGATAACTGCTTGGTGCTACGCCCAACGTTCTTGAAGATGCCTAGACTCGCTTATTTCCGACTCTCGCCTGCCTTCTGAATTCGCCGAGAAGAGATTGTTACCCACTGTCACCAATCCATTCTGTGTTGGGCGTTCCCGCGAAGCGCCAGCGGCCTATCAGTGTCATTATTGAGATTCATTTATTTGCCTAATTTAACTTTCAATCTGATAGTTGTGTCAATATAAGTAATGCAATATATTATATGTAAACATGGTTGCTAAGGAGAAGCGTGACAGAGGTTACTCATAATTAGAATTGTAATGTCAGACTCTGTATCGGTGAATTACATACCATAGCGACGGCACGCGAAGTTCCCCGATAGCAATACAGGAGTCGCTTGGTGGGTCTGTGTTCACCTCGTGTGTCTCTCGTCCACAGGGAAGAACACGAAGAAGATCGCAGACAAACTGATCCGACTACTAGCGGACGAAGACCGTCTGGTACGGGAGAGCGCTTGTCTCTGTCTGGCTCACATCAAGTCCACTCGAGCAGTGCCATTCATCGTTGATCTATGGTCAGTTTTACCGCTATGTCTGTCTCCCTTGCTTCCTCTCCCTCTATCCCCATCTACCCCATCTCTCTCTCCGTCTCTCCCTTTAGATTATCTGGGAATCTCCAGAAGGTTATCTAGAAATGACATTGTGTAATTTCGTGTTATTCTTCTTTGTATAAAATGAGACACTAACATTTCTCTCTCAAGTAAAACTTTAAGGATCAACCATATTGTAATAACCTTTCCATACGGTGCAGAGATGTGAAGCTGTTTTTCGGAACATATCAATAAAACTATTTCTTACGTCATTAGCTAAATACATTTCTACATACTCGGATAACGTACAGCTCTTCCTGTGAATGGTGTTTCCAGTGAGCAGAAACAGGATCACCATAGTGCAACTGAATAAACTTGGAGGATATGATTGTTAGATATTACATCACAGTGCACTAATTCCTATAGAGAATTACACTCATGCGTTGTGTTTGCAGGCGGAACGACGCCATCAAACACGTGCGAGAGGCAGCAGACATTGCTCTCAACCGAATCGGTGGCGACGAGGCCAGCCAGGCGATCAAGATGACAGCAGTGCTGACTGAAGAGATGACGAGACTGCGGACGGCGAAGAAAACCACGTAACATTCGACCGTGCAGCGCAGTTCACTGTACGCTGACTACGGTATTAGACATCGTGCTGTGTGGTGACAACTGCGCGCTGCGAGAGACATGGGTTAAGGAAGAAGGTGTTATTTTCCACGAACAGAAACAAACTGGTTATATACGGCCATTGGAAAAGAAGGTCCAATAGTCTGGTACATAGCAACACAGAACTACCGCTGCGTACCAGGAAAAGCCGAAGAAGTACGAGAAAATAGGATGGACCGACATCAAGCAATGGACAGATAGTGGACTCGAAGTGGCTGGAGGAATTGACATGAGTCGACAACGGCCTAACTGAGGTTATGGTTACAAATCTTCAAACTAGACTAATATCAACTTAACAACGTCTCGTGACTTCGCTGTTCTTGCTAATGCGGTAGGCAGAGTTCTTTTGTGATCGCCGGCCAATCTGTCGGACGGAATGGAGAAAAATAGCAAAACTTATCACTGTTTTAATACCCATATGCTGAACACTATATGACACGTTGTCTATCTTCCACCATTTGAAAATCTGTGGTTTATTATTGGTGCAGGTGCCATTACCTATATATATATATATATATATATATATATATATATATATATATATATATATATATATATATATATATAGTTGTATAATTACGTCATTGGGTTTTGGGTATGATTGGTTGTGCTTACCACAGACAACTACTATAATGACAAAAAATACAACTCGCGGAACACGTGTGCCAACTACTACTAAACCAATTCGTTGTGATACATACTGTCGATTACGTGTAGTGACAATCTTGCTTTGTTTAACTTGCCTGGTTGCTGATGCATTGACACCATCAGTGCCCTTTCTGGTTTATCAGCGGACTAATATGTAAGCAATCTATCCAGTCACAGTTTGGACAGGTCAATTCTAGTCGAAAACAAACCATGAAGCCTGACAACGACAACGGTTAGTGTCGCCACCCCGGTCACCGTGTGCCAGTTGTTAAGGAATTGACCATTCTAGAAAGTTCTCTACAGGCAGATGTAGCGCTGACCACTTTGACGTCAAAATAAACATAGTCAGAGACAACATTTCCGCGATATTTAGAATGTTCTCTGTTTTACCTCTATTAGTGCACTTAATATGCGTCGGCTTAACCGCGTATGCCATATTTTTTTGCAATTCCAGAATCGATTTTCTAGAAAAGTACCCTGAAGACATTAACTTTCAAATTGTCGACCGGAAAACATATGACGATTTCGTTATTTTAAGTCTAAGTGGTGTATGTGTAAACCAACAAATCAAATTCCGTTATCAATTCCGCAAGCCGTGTTCGTTTATTACCCGTGAACGACACCAAAGCAGCATCAGGCGTATTTCCATCGACTAACGACTAGCACATCACAGCTGCAAGCCAGCAAACATCGAGCGATAGGCACGATACAACTTCAACAAGACTCGACACCGTAGGTTTCCACTCCAGTCGCTAGTCGGACGGCGATTCGTAGCGCTGCCTGACGACCGAAATCACTACAACTTTTGACGACATAATATCATTATTATAGTTTGGTGTCTTACAGCTGAAGCTAATTCGTATTAACGCCAAATCGATATGCAAGCATGGACAACTCATATAGACGGGCGGCCCTCCATACAACCAACAAACTCAGCCTTATCGCGCACTGCCATAATGGCAATACCAACTTTCAACGTATAATATCATAATTATAAAAAAATATATATTGTGAAAACTATATCTGCAAAATATATAAATTCGGGACTTAAACGCACGAACAAGCATAGGAATTCTGAAAGTCGATCTGAATAGCATTCAGGTCGAAGTTATCAATTGTTAAGGCACAAACCCTGTTACGTAGGAGCCTGCTACCTTCAACAATATAATTGCAAAAGGCGCATAAAATAGCATATTACAGTCTAAAACTGGTCGGTTTGTATACTCAGCAATGAACGTGCCAATTTACATGCACATTTACACGTACGAACGGTTAACTGCAAACAAACAATATCCCATCATCAGGCGTATGTAATGAAAACTCAGTTGTAAATCCACCAGTTCACCCCTACCGTAATACGCAGAAAATTATCTAAACTAGAATGTTATCCCATACTACCCACTCTAAGTTGTTCCGTACATTACAACGACACCACGCATCTTGTTTGGAATTACGTCTATGGCAGTGTTCAGCCGACCGTGTCCAAGACGGCGAAGGCAGCGACGCGTGTCGGACAGTATACACTACGCACCACAGACTACATCTAACGTTCACAGGTTCTATCACATCTACATGGTATATACCAAGAACATTTACCTTCTATGGCTCTTTTACATTTATGATCTTAATGACATACCTATAGCAGCTGACATGTTATACAGTTTTGCTACATTCTCTATCCAATTAGGCGTCTTCTCTTCAATCCACACTCGATTATCTAGATTCTCCTCAACTATTCTCAACTTAAGGCAGTGTTAATTCTGGAGATTAACTAGTCGACAATTCAGCAGTGCAAACTGAACAAGAGCATTCTGTAGTGAAACTTCAGCAGCATTTCCTCGAAGCGATGCCGATTTTTGTTAAGTGACTAGACAATCGCAACATACTAACGATTGCCTAATTGCATAAACATAACGTCATCGTGACGATGTATTACGTAGTGCAAACAGTTCACGCTAGCAACCATACGTAATACGTATCGCAGTGACGTTGCTAAACAATTCACAGCCACATTCGTTGTCACGGGAATCCAACTGTGCATCTTTGCATATATCGACGATGTGGAAATAGGAACCAACAAGCAACTGTTCCGGTTTAAGTTGAAAGCTTTAAGATGGGGCGCAATCATCATAGCATAGTCGGTTGGTATAAGAAATGCCGCACTACTATTACAATACTGGATCTTGCATGTCTAAATAATTTAGAAAGTACAATAATGGGACAGCTGCATTGCAATGCTAAATGTTTCTTAAGCAGCAGGCATTTTTCGACACTACTATCAGCCATAATATTATGGTCATTCACTGAACCGTTAAATACATGCATTTTTTCTCACCAAATCTAGCTAAAAATTGGGCCACAAATCTGGCATTTATCCCAGAAATCATGGAGGGATTCCTACTCAGCATGACCACTGTTCGACAGCTACGTGTTTACTACATCATCATTTACGCGGCAACTACACGACCATTTATGATACTGGCACAAAAACCTTGTTTTAGTAAACTGAAAAATCACATTTGCTGTTTCTAAATCACAATAATTACATCTCGGTTCCTAAATCACACAAAAAAACAGTTGGTGTTTTTACATACATCTAAAATTCTGTTTCTCCAAATCTAACCCAACCCCGAATCTAACCTGGCATTCTAGAGAATTGAATTCCCTACTAATTGTACCCTCTAGTTCCCCTGTACACATTAACCCCATTTACACATTATTATTCGCTACTGAACATCCCATCGTCACAATCATCTCAGCAGCACTACACCCAGACATATGCAAAAGCTAAACGCAAAATATTCTTAAGTGCATACAGAACTTTTCATGGCAGGAATATCGAGAGCTTTCACAACAGTCACATGATTCAGGTGGTCTTCTCATCCGAAGCTTCCTTCGGCTCCTCTGCCGCCTTCTTCTCTTCTCCTGCCTCTTTTTTCTCTTCACCAGCCTCCTTTTTCTCTCCCTCAGCCTCTTTTTTCTCCCCTTCTGCCTCCTTTTTCTCTGCTTCGGCCTCTTTCTCTGGCTTGGCATCATCATTTTTCTCTGTAGCATCCTTGTCAGCTTCCACAGCTTCTTTCTTCTGGTCCTTGGACTTTTTCTTTTTCTCCGCAGGTTTTGGTTTTTCCACCGGCGGTTCTGGGGCCTTCTTTGGGCTGATGATCACCTTCCCAATGTTTTCCCTGTTCTCAATGCGACCCATGGCCTTCCCAATCTGCAAACAACAATCGGCTACAGTGTGACGATGGGTACATGTGTATCTACAAGATCACATATTAAATATATTGACATTTTTAAATGACAAAACCAGATGACATCCACTATGGGGCACTGTGGTGGCCTTAAGAGAGACGGCTACAATAAGTAAGGGACTTTGTAAAAAAAACAATTCCAATATTTAAAAAAATTAGATCTGGGTTGGTGGGTCGGTCAAGGGTCCACTTGGATTCCCATACAAAATTGGGAAATATATTTTTATATTTTTCCAGTGGTTGCAATTTTGCATCATGGACAATGTATGTAAAGTGCCTGAATTTTGTTCTGTGTTTGGTTGTGATTGTGTTAATGCTAGTAGTGTGAATATGTTTAAAAATAGAAGTGACAGATATCTGATAAGGGCGGGCTACACATAGATGAGAAAATTGTTGGACTCTCGATAAGCCAATGGCTTCCTTGTCCATTTGCCATCTGGAACTTGTTGTTTGGGATAGCAATCTTGTTAAATCTGGTTAGGTTGTGTGTGTGTGTGGGTGGGGTCAGTCCTATCCATTTTTTATTACTGGAATTTTATGTATATTTACAGCCCCCAAGTGTCACTGTTTAATCACTGACTTGTTACCTTCATCTTTCATCATGTAATGTCAGTGTGCATGTGCGTGTGTGCGTGCATGCATGCATGTAGACACATTTAGGTTAGCATGACGCTGTCTGTATCATCATAACTATCAGTTTAATCGTTATCAACATTTATTATTATACTGCGAAAAATCAGTATGACTTACATCTTCAATTGCCCACACAGAGTCGATCTTCGGTTTGACCTTGCCCTCCCGGTAGAGGTCAAGGATGACTTTCATGGCTTCTGCAATTTGCTCGTCTCCGACAAGCTCCATACTGTAGCCACAGATAGCCTTGTTGTCACAGATTATATTGAGAGGACTGTAATTCTTCACGGAGAAGTATGTCCGCGCCATCTTCCACAGACTCTTTGTCGATCCTGACATGATGTTAGCGACACCTGGTGGAGTAAAATTGAACAGAATGGACAAGACTGTTAAGTAATAATATAAAATTGTTTCCTGGTCATATTAATAAGGTCCAACCATACGTACACGTTTAGCAAGATTGCCACCGAAAGCAAAATGTCCAGATGGCAAGTGGACAAGGAAGCCATTGGCTTACCCAAAGTCCAACAATTATTCATCTATGTTTATATATTTTTAGGGTAGTGGTGCCCATGAATCCCAGCATGGCAACATTTAATGTGTGAACAGGAGTCTCTTTGACCTCATTTAATGTGTGAACGGGAGTCTCCCTGACCTCATTTAATGTGTGAACGGGAGTCTCCCTGACCTCATTTAATGTGTGAACGGGAGTCTCCCTGACCTCATTTAATGTGTGAACGGGAGTCTCCCTGACCTCATTTAATGTGTGAACGGGAGTCTCCCTGACCTCATTTAATGTGTGAACGGGAGTCTCCCTGACCTCATTTAATGTGTGAACGGGAGTCTCCCTGACCTCATTTAATGTGTGAACGGGAGTCTCCCTGACCTCATTTAATGTGTGAACGGGAGTCTCCCTGACCTCATTTAATGTGTGAACGGGAGTCTCCCTGACCTCATTTAATGTGTGAACGGGAGTCTCCCTGACCTCATTTAATGTGTGAACGGGAGTCTCCCTGACCTCATTTAATGTGTGAACGGGAGTCTCCCTGACCTCATTTAATGTGTGAACGGGAGTCTCCCTGACCTCATTTAATGTGTGAACGGGAGTCTCCCTGACCTCATTTAATGTGTGAATGGGAGTCTCCCTGACCTCATTTAATGTGTGAACGGGAGTCTCCCTGACCTCATCATGAATTTTACAAAAAAATATGTCTGAGTCTAGCATCTCTTCTGAAAGACGCAGGCTCAGCGGGGTGAATGAAGTTGCAGGTGAACCCGACTGACAGTCCTGCATTCTAACCACAGAGCCACTGTGCCTCAAACATATATAAACAACCTACCAAAGTGGATAATCGTGCCGAATGGCTTGAGAAGGCTGTAGCCCTTCGCAGCGTCCGGGCCATTCAGAGGGTCCAAGACAATGTCCACACCTGCAAGACAATAATGTACAATAGAACCTACTTAAAATAACCCTCTGGTGTACAATATAACACTGATATAACGGTGAAATTGTGTGAAATTGTTGACAAAAGTACAATTCCCAAGAATCTTTTGTTGTGCAATGAAACAATCGTGTATATCTACACATATGCTCAATTGCGTTCGATATCATAATATCAGTAAGCGTTATTGTTAGCACGACGTATTCTTTGCTGAAACAGTAATTATTTAGTTATTTCCATTCTTGTCATTGTCATAGATATATCATTGTTACAACTCTAACTTAAAGTGCAAAATTACTTGTATTTCCACTGACATTTGATCCCTCGACACTCGATTTATAGATACACCAAATTAAAATAATATACAACATGTGATAGATGGTCAAGAATCAAACGTAATAGTAAATTACTATCAAATGTAACTGACATTGGTGGTGCTAAATATAAGAGTTCCCCTATAATGCCAATTTAGTTGGTTGGCAAATGTTTGAATAATAACAGTAATAATAATAGTAGTAATAATAGTAACAATAATAGTATTAATAACAGTAATAATAATAATAGTAATAATAACAGTAGTAATAATAGTAATAATAACAGAAATAATAAAACATCCATAGCACCCAAATCATTAGGAACCAGAGCTCAGAGGGAATCGCTAACCATGATCTCATGAACAGGGACCCAAGTCATCCTCAGAGCAGGGATCACGAGGATTTAAGGTGGAAATGCAATATCGGGAAAATATGTTTTGAGATTTTTGCGCAAGGTAGTTATATACTTATAGTTTCTGAAGATTCTAAGGCGAGTTCTAAATTCTAAGGGGAGTTCATCCCTGATTTGGCGTACAGCTACGGAGAAAGTGTACTTGCCCAGGTTGAGCTTAGTTTTAGGAACAAAAAACTGTTGTGGGACAGACTATCTGAGCTGCCTGGGAATATTTGAAAGATGTGGGCAGGACACTTGGGGCGGATGGAGGAGGGCTGACTACCAAAGAAAACATGGTGGTGAAACAGCCCGGCTGTAGGAACAGGGGAAGACCCAACTGAGATGGGAAGACTGCATAAAGAGGGATGTAAGAAAGGCAGGGGAGGATGACAAGTGGAGGGAGAAGGCTGCTGATAGGGAGAAGTGGAAAGGGATAACAGAGGATGACAAGTCGAGGGAGAAGGCTGCTGATAGGGAGAAGTGGAAAGGGACAACAGAGGATGACAAGTGGAGGGAGAAGGCTGCTGATAGGGAGAAGTGGAAAGGGATGACAGAGGATGACAGGTGGAGGGAGAAGGCTGCTGATAGGGAGAAGTGGAAAGGCATAACAGCTGGGGTGGTGCAGCAGTACATGAACTTGCCTCACCCCTTTATAAAGGGAGCAAGGAAAGGGATAAAAGCTGGGGCTGTGCAGCAGTACATGAACTAGCCTCACTCCTTTATAAAGGGAGCAAGGAAAGGGATAACAGCTGGGGCGGTGCAGCAGTACATGAACTAGTCTCACCCCTTTATAAAGGGAGCAAGGAAAGAGATAACAGCTGGGGCGGTACAGCAGTACATGAACTAGCCTCACTCCTTTATAAAGGGAGCAAGGAAAGGGATAACAGCTGGGGCTGTTCAGCAGTACATGAACTAGCCTCACTCCTTTATAAAGGGAGCAAGGAAAGGGATAACAGCTGGGGCGGTGCAGCAGTACATGAACTAGTCTCACCCCTTTATAAAGGGAGCAAGGAAAGAGATAACAGCTGGGGCGGTGCAGCAGTACATGAACTAGTCTCACCCCTTTATAAAGGGAGCAAGGAAAGAGATAACAGCTGGGGCGGTACAGCAGTACATGAACTAGCCTCACTCCTTTATAAAGGGAGCAAGGAAAGGGATAACAGCTGGGGCTGTTCAGCAGTACATGAACTAGCCTCACTCCTTTATAAAGGGAGCAAGGAAAGGGATAACAGCTGGGGCGGTGCAGCAGTACATGAACTAGTCTCACCCCTTTATAAAGGGAGCAAGGAAAGAGATAACAGCTGGGGCGGTGCAGCAGTACATGAACTAGTCTCACCCCTTTATAAAGGGAGCAAGGAAAGAGATAACAGCTGGGGCGGTACAGCAGTACATGAACTAGCCTCACTCCTTTATAAAGGGAGCAAGGAAAGGGATAACAGCTGGGGCTGTTCAGCAGTACATGAACTAGCCTCACTCCTTTATAAAGGGAGCAAGGAAAGGGATAACAGCTGGGGCGGTGCAGCAGTACATGAACTAGTCTCACCCCTTTATAAAGGGAGCAAGGAAAGAGATAACAGCTGGGGCGGTACAGCAGTACATGAACTAGTCTCACCCCTTTATAAAGGGAGCAAGGAAAGAGATAACAGCCGGGGCGGTGCAGCAGCACATAAACTAGCCTCACCCCTTTATAAAGGGAGCAACGAGGAAGCCTAGAGGTGGCTGTTGTGTAGATAGAGCACGATATGTAAGAGTGGACAGTTTAAATTTGATTCGATAGGTAACTGGAGGCCAGTGTAACTGTATACGTAGGGGTAGCGATGGTGAGAAACGAGGCGACCTGAGTACAACATGTGCAAAGCAATTTTCACTGACCTTCTGGCGAAACATTCTTGACCTGTTCCACATAGTCCTGGGTTCTGTAGTCGATGGGATGGTCCACTCCGTTCTCCTTAATAGCGTCATGTTTCTGGGCAGAAGCAGTGCCAAAGATGGTCACGTCAGGCACTGTGCGGCACAATTGAGTTGCCGCAGTTCCAACGCCACCTGCACAGATAAATGGGAACTAGCATTACAAAAAAACTTTAATCAGAAGTGCCAAATTCACAGTTTACCCATAAGCTTTATGGATTTTCTTAAACTTGATGGAGGCATTCCATACTTTTTTCCGTTTTGAACAAGAATTTTTATTATGGAATACGGCTAACGTTTGTCAAATTGCAGAGAATAACAACTCATCAGTTCAAAACACGCCCCAAAAGTGACTATTGTGAATATTTTAGCTGTACGCAGTTAGTCAGTTCCTTTTGCGAATGTCTGGCACATGGGGTTCATTTGTGATCTTATGGATTTCTGTTGTAAGTAGTCTTACAGGTGTGCATGAGGTGGGCAGTACTCGGCACTTGGGAATAGTTTGCCAGGGTATGTGTTTTAATAATAATATGGATATGCTTTGAATGGTATGTTCACTAAATGTCATAATATGTATACAATGTTCACAAGTTTTACCACAAAAATGCGCATGCCACTGTTGTTAAAACTGCGTCCTCAACTGATTTAGCCTATCGCAAATCCGGTTCGTTGGTGTCCATATATGTAGTATGTAAATAGTTTATGTAACATCCGCAGTCGATTTAATAATAAAATGCCTATTTTTTTATAAAATCATCAAAAGAATTGACTTTAGTCGTTACATCTGGTAAGGATCAAAATAGTGGATATCCAAAGTGGTAAACACTATGTGGGTCAATGCCAATAATGGGCGTTACCTCCATTTTCTTACTGATCACATGACAAAGTTAAAAAATTTCACCAAGGAAGAAAATCATGATTTTTCAGCATTTCGATTTTCACTTGAACAAGCATTAACTAATTTAATAGTTTCTCTTACGATTTCACAAAAACTACATATAAAAGTTGCACAAATGAGCTAGCATGTTGCAGTGGATACTAGGTAGGTTTGATGTTTTGCAAATTTAATTTGAAATAAGACTAGAAAAAAATCTAATTGATTAAGCAGGGATCAGCCTATATCTACATTTCCCATTGGTGACCATGTTAACTTTTTGCATGATTATAAGAAAACGGGACCATCAAAAATTCTGAAACTTCTTACCTGTTTTTGTCATCATCTCATTGACATGCTGATCGAGTTTAGTCAAAGTCTCGTACTTCTAACTTTTTTAAATGCCTGAACGTGCCATACCCGTCAATGTTTACCAACTTCTGTATGAATTACTATGCACACATGCCTTGTGGCGAAAAAATATAAAAAAATCCTTCCGCCTATTGAAATCATCTAAAAATCCAATTACACTGCCAACATGTTCTACCAGCAAATTTGCGAATGTGTCTGCTCAAATGCAGTTATGTCAAAACATGGTCACCAAAGGGAAATGTAACTGTAGGCTGATCCCAAGTAAACACGTTGTGGTCACAGCACGGTTATAAAATATCGGTATGTTTATGTTTTGGTCGTTGTTGTTAGCTTAATTGTAGATATTGCAGGTAATTTGGATGAAATTATTAGTTTGTTATAATACATTTCTTAGAATTTTTAAAATTTGCTATTCCGATAATATAATGAGGGGTCATATTTTCAAAAATAAATAAATACTAAAACGGCTGCTAATCTGCCCCATGTTATGCGTATTTGACTTAGTAAATTATCAGTGTCATGCTAGTTAATATTATATTATATATATTTTATTGATTTCATCTTGTCAACAAGATCATTATTTATTGAGTTCCGCTATTATTTAAAAGTTTTAACCGTCTCATTTAGGAAGTGTCCTATAACTGACCTACTATACAGTAAAAATGTCAAATAAATATACATTTTAATGTTGTGCTATAATGTTTGATGTGTTTCAGCTGATATGTTATGCAACTTGATGTTTAATAAAATATATAATTGTTAATAAACACAATTTTATCATTGTCCATACGAAAGAGCCTATGATAAGCTAAACATTTAAAATAAGCACTTTTTGTATAGAAAATAATCGTTGCGTTTCATAAAAGTCGATTCACCACGCCTCGATACTCATTTTATGTTGTGTGCAGTTCTTTTTAAGTGCCTGGGCACAAAGAAATGAAGGTGTACAACCCAAACCATAGCTAACCCCGTCTCTAGCTAGCCCCATCCTTGGCTAACCCTATCTCTAGCTAACCCTAACCGTGACGTGGTTTACAGAAGATATAGCCATTCCCATAGGCACGGGTTGATAAGAAAAGTGAACAGTTTGCTTGGAAAAGGCAGAGAGCAGTAACAATCATGAATAGCATGGTACAGAGCGGATGCCAAAATGGAAATTTGGTCAAAATTAGGGGGTATGACACCAGTATGTGAGGGAGCAGGTAGCCATTTTGCACTAGAACAGTCATTGGTGATATTTGTTATGTGGTCCAGTGCATTGGTATCATTGTGTAGCAAATTTGGTAAGAATATTTGTATGTTGGTTATGTCACAGCCACTAGAAGCATTGCATAGATCAGCATTTTCAAGTCTGGCTGCAAAGGGTATCTGGTCATGTGATACCACTTTATGGCGGCATATCGAAATCAAGCAGTACACTTTGTATCTTATCAACTAGAAGCACAAAAGCAGTCATATAAACAATGAAATTTAACAATTCTGCCACATTGGAAATCACTCAAAATCTTGTTAAATGTGACAAATTGTCACTTTTAAAAAGAGACAGTAAGCAGGTTTCATTGGTTTGCAGTGCTCTGGAAATCTGGTGTACATAATCTATGATTTATCAAGTGTAAAAATTTACCAATGTGTTGATTTGGTTGTTAAACAAATAGCTGGAGTCTTCCATAATATGTCTGCATATGCACTGTGCCACAACTTGATATAAAATTGGACAATTTCTCAAAAAAAAGTTTCCCTATTTGGGATCATGCCTCAGTTAGACTTCCTGGTGTGTTACACATGAATGTAGGGCATAGTAAGTTTGGATATAGGACGTTTTAAAAAATTCATATCATCTGCAGGGTTTTTGTTAAGTGTGGCCATAGAAGGGACCGTGAACCCCAAAGTAGGGACCACTTATCATGCTCAGCCTGTGGCCGAGTCAGTACGTATCACAGACCACTGTCTGTGGATACACCAGGAACTTATATATAATATAATTGTACCTTAAAATTTCAGGAGTTTAGTTTATATAGCAATACACATTACTGTTTTGCCTAATCACCTTTTTCTCCCAAATAGGCCAATAATGCCCACGCACATAATAATTCATGACCGTGTAACAAATTAATGAAAATATTATGAATTATCGTACAGCACAACAAATAGCAAACGTTACTAATAGTACATTGTATGCCACATAATTGTCCTGCTTTGAGGTTTGTTACGTGGGGGGTATTTCAAGGTTGATTTGATAGCACTTGCTTCTTCACGTCACAATTTTTTTCAAAAGGAAGCAAGTGACACTAAGTCCATCAAATAATCAACATCATAAACAGTGTAGTATACTAGTAACGTAGGCAAGAATCGTTGCACTGAGCCAGTGACTATACGTAATATAATATGCCTTTTTCACAAAAACCATATTCTTAATCACTAACAAAACAATTACTGTGCCGTAATATGCACAAGAGAGCAAAGCAATACTATGTTTTGTCTGATATATCAAAAAAACCTTATCGTCACTTGATCCCTTTTGTCATTTCATGCCAGTACAGCGCCTGACTAGGTCACTAGTAGTAGGCGTTCACCACGCTCCAGCAGCGTACGCTAACCAGATCCGTAAAACTCTGGCAATAATGGAATATTCAGACGCTATTTAAGGATAATGTTGGCCAAGTTTAGCGACTTTAACATTTCGGGATATGCTTTAACAAACGTTACCTTTTCTTATAAGTTTGCTTTAAAAAATGCCATGGACAAATGTCTCTTTTTTTGCTGAACCAGCTCCACTACGACATGGTTACCGATCTGTCTGCTATGCATGACGTGGTTGGCCGATCTGTCCGCTAGCACTTGGCGGACTGTCTACTAACTATGAACCACAAGGAATGCTACAAATTGTGGGAAGTAAATATGCATTGGCGATGCATAACACGTATGCATGAATGATTTAAAACTGCCGTTTATTAACGCAAAATGACATTCGTTGATCGGCGTTGTTTTGTTGCCACATGCGGTGATCATCAATGATCGCTGACCTGTCTGGGATGTCTTCGCTGCAATGTTTAACGCAAAAGTGGGCTGGTCATTAGCCAATGCGAGGGATAATAAAAATCGGCCTTCGATAGCCGAGTACATGGACTGCCATAGCCGGGTAAATTACCTGGCTCCCAGCTCTCAACAAAAACCCTGATCTGACATAAGTGCCTTTGAGCAGGGACATTGCCATGTTTGCTGGTAGAACCTGTTAACAGTGTAACCGTGGATTTTTAGATGATTTTAATAGGCGGACGAATTTTTGGCAACTGTTTCGCCACAAGGCACAAGTGCGTAGCAATTCATGCAGAAATTGGTAAACACTGACGGGTATGGCACATTCAGCCATTTTAAAACAGTTAGAAATATATGTTTTTGACAAAACTTGGGAAAAGTAACTGTAGGCTAATCCCACAAGGGACAGTAGAGGTTATACCTCAGTAAGACTTCCTGTTTTGTTACAGATGAATGTAGGGCATAGTAAGTTTGGATATAGGAAGTTTGAAAAATTCATATGATCTTAAAATCAACCGTAGGCAGAACCCAGTAGAGGTCAGATCACTGTTTTACTTTCGGGTTGATGGCATACGAATCTAGTGCCAGCGATTTTGAAATTTGGCTTTTATGTTAGATAGATTGTACAAGATTATTGTCAAATGAAACAAAGCTATTTGGATATAGCAGCCATAATTTTTGGGATAAAATACCATTCAGCATCACCATCTTACATAAAGTGATAATACATGCTACTTTTTGTACCAAATATAATTTGTCAGTTTCTTTAAAAAAACCACAACTGGTGAAAATGTTCACACGTTGTATTTTTAAGTGAGATGCTATTTGTAGAAGTGATCAATATGAATAAATTGAGATGGTATGATCATGTGATGAGAAGCTGATTTGGTTATAAAGGTGGCTCTGAGCATAAAGATGACGGGAAAGAGACCGAGAGGAAGGCCCAGGTTACGGGGGATCAACAGTAGCAGCAGCCACCTGGAGGGAAAGTACACCTACCTAAAAAATGTTTAATAACAGAACAGAATGGACAAGAACTGTAAAGAATGGAGGAACTTGATTTCCTGTCACACGGAGGAGTTTTAGTGTAACTAGCACTAAAACTATGGAACAGTTTACCACAAGATCTAAGGACAGTTAGTGATGTCAAAGTTTTAAGAGTTAATGAAAGACACATTATTGTGTGTGATTAAGTTATTACATATAATTGTTCCATTCTGTGTGTGTGCGTGTGTGCGTGCGTGCGTGCGTGCGTGCGTGCGTGCGTGTGTATATCATATCATCATAATTTATGTAATATTTTATTTTGTACTGTACACTGCACCAAAGAATATCATTGTACAAATTTGGTGCTATGTAAAAAACATTAAACTTGAATTCGTAACTGGAGTCTGGCGAACTATTTCTTATGTAATTGATTCGAGCACTTATTGAAGCCATCAAAGTGACATCTGCCACTGACAGTGACACGTAAGTGTCACTCAAAGTTTCATGAGAGTCAGATCTAAAATTAGGGACTTCATAAATATAGACAACTTCCAAAATAAAACAAAAATTGGATACAATGGGTGGTTGAAGGATCCACTTGGATTTTGGTGAAATTCAAGTGGATCCTTCACCCACATGTCATATGCAATTTTTTATTTAAAAAACCCCCACAGAAAATGGAAAGGTTCATTTAATTTTTTTTTCCTTGGTTGAAATTTTGCAATAATCGGCTTCTATCGACCTCTATTTTGTTTGTTTTTGGATAGGGGTGTGGGTAGGTAAGGTCAAACCTACAAAATCTTTTTTGGATTATTTGAATTTTTATATTTACAAAGCCCCTTAGTTGAAACTATAAGTAGGCACTGAAGAGCGCATTTCCAAACTGCCAGTCACCTAAGTCATCAATCTGAAGTCCCCGATGGACAACTTAATGTAAAATTTAATGACACTCTAAAGGTCAAGGGTCAGTCACCAATTCTCCACTGTGTCTTCTATTTTTAGCTTATTTTAACACATTATATCATTATCTCAAGGGGAGACAGAGGTCTAGTGCTATTGCTTTGGACTTTTACACCAGAGACCAGAGTTTTGAACAGTATCGTAGGTGCCAACTGTTACAGTTTACCCATAAGTCATCATACAAGTTATGGATTTTCTAAAATTACAGGCACAGTAGACATTTCCTATGATAACTTAATCATATTTTATCATAATTAAGTTTTGAAGAGCTCTAAACTGCATCATGTCAATATAAAACGTTAAACTGCTTGCTGCAATAATAAATATGTTGGGCTTTTATTGTTACAACCAAGCGAAATCATTGTAAGTAACTAATTAGTTACAAAGTATTGAGATAATAGAAATTTACAATTTTACAACAGGTGCGACTGGTTGCTCCCGTAGTTTGGAAATATCGGTTTCTATGGGAACAACATGCTCCTTGCAGTTGCTAATATGTTTGTGATGATTGAGTAAGGGACTCACCAGCTGCCATGTGGACCAGCACTTTCTTTCCCTTGCGCAAGTTGCCAAACTCAAAGAGCATGTGGTACGCCGTCACATAGTTAACAGGGATAGCAGCAGCTTCCTCAAACGTCATTCCTTCAGGCATCGCGAAGACACATTCGACGGGCACCGCCGCGTATTCCGCCCACATGTTACGGCCATGTGTAATACAAATAACTCTGTCACCAACCTACAACAAATACAAATAACTCTGTCACCAACCTACAACAAATACAAATAACTCTGTCACCAACCTACAACAAATACAAATAACTCTGTCACCAACCTACAACAAATACAAATAACTCTGTCACCAACCTACAACAAATACAAATAACTCTGTCACCAACCTACAACAAATACAAATAACTCTGTCACCAACCTACAACAAATACAAATAACTCTGTCACCAACCTACAACAAACACAAATAACTCTGTCACCAACCTACAACAAATACAATTAACTCTGTCACCAACCTACAACAAATACAAATAACTCTGTCACCAACCTACAACAAATACAATTAACTCTGTCACTAACCTACAACAAACACAAATAACTCTGTCACCAACCTACAACAAATACAAATAACTCTGTCACCAACCTACAACAAATACAAATAACTCTGTCACCAACCTACAACAAACACAAATAACTCTGTCACCAACCTACAACAAATACAAATAACTCTGTCACCAACCTACAACAAACACAAATAACTCTGTCACCAACCTACAACAAATACAAATAACTCTGTCACCAACCTACAACAAATAAAAACACGCAACTTTTAGGCAGATCCTTCAGCCATCACCAGGCCTACTATTGTCTGACTCTACACTACAGCACATCTATTCACACTTCCACAAGTTACCTGATCTAACGATCAAAGTGAATTTTTTTGATGATTTTAACAAAAGGACGCACTATTTTATTAAACCAACTACACATCAGAGATGGTGTAATCATACTCAGTAATCGTAACTGTGTATAAATTGTAATCATTGACATTGTTTTAATAATCATACTCATACAGTCATACTCAATTACACTGGTCAAAAATCCAAGTAACCGTAATCGGTAATCATACTCTATTACATTATGAAAGCAATCGTAATCATGATTAAAATCACAGTTACAATTTTAATGTACAAATTTCTGTTGCTCAGTTCCCAACTACAATGCAGGTTTTTCTCTTTATTTTGTATCTAATGCATGCACAATGTGTTTGATCTTGCATTGAGTAACATCGGTGACAATAGTAACACGAGGGCTTTTATTTATTTCATGGTCAGTTATTTTCTTGAATCATGCTTATAATTACATTAAAAATGAATCATAATCGATTACATTCATTTTGTAAGTAATCGTACTTGTATCGTACTCATACATTTTAACAATAATTGATTACAGCTGTGCTGTAATCACCCCATCTCTGCTGTGCACGTTACTTAAACTATTCACATACTACATATTACTTAAACTATTCACATACTAGAAATCTGAATATAAATTAATGTGATTCATGATGGGCCCAATCAACTGAAGAGCATGCTGTAATTAGGAATCAGGGATGTTGAGACAGGGCCTTAGATACATTAATTTTAATATTTGTACAGTATTGGGGTGGAAGCATCAATGCTGTATCTAGGATCTCACAAGGGGGAGGCCAAGTTTAGTCACCCATTAGTTTACCATGCTACCATATAGTGGCGCAACGAAAAAATACTGAAAAAAAATTAAGCCAAGGGGGAGCCATGACTCAATACACCCTTAAATATGCCACTGGGAGCACACGTGTATACAGGTCATGTGTGACCATATGGAACAAAGCACCAAATGGTACTTCATTTGATATGTAGTGCATGTAGTGCATGTGTACGAGATAACACTGCGGAATTTGGAAGAAGAAATCAATAATTTTGCCAGTGAATAGCATTGTTCCGTGTTCACTGAGTGCGTTTGGGACGTCTAGACTACAACATCTGCACCAGTTAATTTTAGGCAGTGACCATTTCTTGTAATGGACGCTGTGGTCAAGACAATTCAGTGCACTGGACAGTTGTAATGACCACTCAATCACACAACTCACCCAGTTACCCTGCCTAATAGAATGTGGTTTGACAACACTAGAGGCCAGGAGACAAAGAGGAGACCAAATATGTTTTATTATATTGAATAGTTATGAAGAAATATAAATATACATATAAAAAAGTAGATGTCTAGATTTAACAAGATTGCCATCCCAAACAACAAGTTCCAGATGGCAAGTGGACAAGGAAGCCATTGGCTTATCGAGAGTCCAACAATTTTCTCATCTATGTGTAGCCTGCCCTTATCTGATATCTGTCAATTCTATTTTTAAACATATTCACACTAACAGCATTAACACAATCATTTGGCAGTTTGTTTCATTAATTTATCACCCTCTGTGAGAAAGAGTACTTTCTCATGTCCTCTATCAACATCCTCATAACCGCTCACTATTTAAAACACTTCTATTTGGTCTCCTCTTAGTCTCCTGGTCTGCAGTGTTGTCAAACCACATCGTAATAAGCGACTTTTGTAACTAAGGTCTCTCAATTCTGGAATCAATTTAGTTGCTCTTCGTTGTATTCTTTCTAGCTTGTCTACGTCCTTTTTATGATATGGCCTCCATGCTTGAATACAATATTCCAAATGTGGTCTAACTATTACTTTGTACAGAGGTACAATTAGCTGTTTCAGTCCTTTGCTAGATATGTCATCTTCCAAATCATTTATTTATATATATATATATATATATATATATATATATATATATATATATATATATATATATATATATATATATATATATATATATATTAAAAACAGTATATTCTCATAATTTAATGTTTGCAAAGTTTAATCATCATATATCTGATTATGTCCTCATTTCGTAATGGTAATGCTTGTAACGTCTAAGGATATGCACTATGGTGAGAACTATTTTTTTATTTATCAACCTAGCTGAATGAAATTTTAACACAGTGTTAATCACCGAATCTGATCATGATAATGTCATAATCATACTGTTTGCAAAGTTTAATCATCAAACCTTATCATGATGATGTCATAACCGTAATGTTTGTAATTAGTTATCCTACCTGATGATGTCATAATCACACTTGGGGTCAATTACATTGTAATGGGATTTGAAACGCCAAATCCATTTCCAAACTTCATAACATAGTGACACATATTTAAACAGGGAAGATGTGCATGCTGCATTAATGATTTGTTGATTTAACAACATCCTGTTGTAGATTAGCACAAACTCAAACACACAGAACTTTGAACCCTCTCACCATTCTCATATATCTAGGATGAAAACCATGTCCTGCTTTTATTACTTTTAAACATTGACTTGTCACAACTTTAACATGTTAACACTTCTACCTTATTCAGGGTTTAATGTACTGCTGTCAATGATACATACTTGTTGTCTAATAATAGTACTTGTGGTCAGACTTGGTGTCAATTATATTGTAACTGGAACTGAAATGTCAATTCCAATATTGGTGTTTTGTTTTGAAAAGTAATTGGAATTGATGAAAACATAACTGGTATTTTCAAGTACATAATGCAACTTTTTAACTCAAATTATTCACTACAGATTATCAATAAAATATATTATGTTGCATATATCATATTTGTTTTTGTACTAAAATATGCAGAAATTAAATAAAGCTGCTCTAAAATAGATGTTATTGTTCGCTGTTGAGTCTGTCTACGGTTGCTCTGTTCACAGGTATTTGATATGGAATTGATAATTGAAAAATACCTGTATTTTTTAATAGGAATTGTAATTGGTATTTTTAGGTGGAATTTGAATTTGTAATTGGAATCAATTTATAATGTAATTGACCCCAAGTCTTCTTGTGGTACCAAATATGGAAGGAATGTCCTACAAATATAAATCAATAATTATCAATTAGCAAATAATTGATTTGTAGCAGTTAGCTGCAGCAGCTGGTGACAGTTTTGTGTCAACAGACATGATGCGTGATGCGGCCATGACATAAACAGATTGTTATTACAGATACAAACAATATCCTCAGTGTACAGACGTACACACACACACACTATAATCCATATATAAAAAATGCATATCCACAGAAAAAGTGAATAAGAAAGCAACTAAAGCTAGTGCCAGTCTACCACTCGGAAATCATATTTGTGAAATGATTTCTATGAAGAATTATGAACAATAGCGTACAAATTTATATGATTAAACTATACTCCTGCATAGGATTATGCATGGAATCCCATGGATGAGAGGATTTAGACTCAATGTTTCAATTTAAAGAAACTACAAACAGGTCATAATTAATAGTATTAGCACTGTAGTATTCTAATTCACATTAAGCATAACCTTGTAAATAGATTAATTTTACATTAATACTGCTTAGCATCTCTTGACAAACCCACGTTCGTTTTGCGGCTATTAAAAACACCTTTGAGGATACACTGACGAATCATACCAGCCAGTGGCAGTGCAAAATGCCCCATGTTTGCTGCTGGAAAGGTCTATTATTCAGATTGTATGTGTCACACAATTGAAATCCCTACACAATTAGCTCATAAAATCATAGCACCCTCCAACACGGCAACATACATGTCTAATTATGGAAACTAGTGTCTAGAACTAGTACAACGACCTGAAAAAAGGCATAGAATAGCCTTAGCTTAGGCTTAATTATCATAAGCATCGTTCACAACTGCCATGTAGATGGCGGTACCGTGGCGTGATCTTATTAATGAGTCAAACATTATGAAAATGCATTCACCATATGTTAGCGTACACAGCACAGTTTTTGTGCAGAAAATAACCAAATCAACAGCCACGCGACGCAATCAGGCGACCTCAAGTCGTACTTTTGGGGCGCAATGCATACTTTTCCCGCTAGCCGACAGACGCCACGTAAATGCCCTGGCCTGGGACACGCCCACCTACGATCCTAGACGAAAACAAATCGAACAACATGATACGAACCTGGAAAGTCGTTACGCCTTCACCGATCTCAGCAATTACGCCGGATCCTTCCCCTCCGAGTTCGCACGGTGGTTTCGGGGGATGCTTGCCCATGCCGTAGAGCCCCTGACGTGCCATCAACTCGAAGAAGTTGACGCCGCATGCTTCGATGTTCACTAGCACCTGTCCGGAGCCGGGTTTCGGTCGTGCCTTCTCCACGACTTTGATTTTATCGTGGCCGCCAAAAGCACTCAGTATCAATGTCCGCGACTTCTCAGGGGTATTCTCCGATTCGGCCATCTTGCTGGAGTGTGGTGATGGAAAGGATGACGCGAGACAACAAGTCGAACACTTTTACGCAAAAATCGTCCGACAACTGGCATTCAGTTCACGCCCGTCAAGCTCGATAGGGGCGCTACGATGCAACAATGCAACTCGGCCCGGGACGAACTCGTTCAAGTTACAAAGTCATGATACCCAATTGCAACTTAATATTATGAAAAAACGATGACTTACTTACAGCTCAAATTACAGTGAAAAATGCATGAAGATTCCATGTGTGTTTTTTTTGTGAGAAACAAAGTAATTTAGCACTAAGACAATAGTTGCACAAATAATAATGTGGGTAAATTTTAATAGTTGGCAGGATAATCGTGGATCCCGAATTTATCTAAATTAAGAGGCAACGGTTGTCTCCAGAATTTTTTTATATTTCGCTTTTTTGACCAGAGAAAGTACTTGCCATGTTGGCACCATCAGCAAATTATCATTGTATTGACAACTGTGTCCCTTTGATAATTGCCACCTGCTGCCGTTTCGAAACATGAACAATTTCGTTCACCCACTTCGGGGCCATCTTTATAGTATGTCACGATATTTTTGGACGTTTTTTCGTAACGCTGACATGTACACCCCCTATAATTGCGTTCGTTTTGACAAAGACCCCCCTTGATGCATACATCCATTCAATTATTATATTCGTTGCATGACTGTATTGATTGGTTAGTTACACATAAAATATACGTTTGTAAAACTAACAAGTAAACAGTAGCATCAATTGTCCATGTTTGTGAACGTTTAGTAAGCGTAATGGCACAGGCAGTGAAGCTACCGGGGTAATCCCCACACTAGACACCCTTCCAAGGATTCACGTTGCTGCCCAGGGGGATTACTGGTGTACCAGGGACCATCACAGTTCCTGAAATAGTGGGAGTTCTGTGAATGTCCACGTCCTGTGCGTCAAGCCACTCCAGATCAACGCCATCCATGGACTGGATCTCGCACACGAGTTCGCGTTTGCATTTTGCTGCGAATTTGACTCTCAGACCATTCTCCAACGTCTGTTCAATAGGCAAGGGGCCAGAGAGGAACCCGTCCTTTGTGAGTGAGAAGTATGAGCTTCACGGTTGACTTAGTACAGCAGGCTCGATCTGAACACTTCACAACATGAACAATGTATTGACTCTCTCGTACATGTTTCATCTTCCAGAGTGCACCCTGCTTGGTCAGCAGTACTGCACTGCCATCTGCATACCTAGCTACGAATGGATAACCATCAGTTGTGGTATTTGACCATACCTCTGTCAAAACCTTCCCAGCGTGACCAACATTCTGACGTTCCAAGTCGGGGTCAACCGTTTTCCCCTGTCTGTCAAGATGAGAACCAAAATGATCACGTGGAAGAATGAGACCGGCCAGTTCCTTGCCCAGTGGTGCCATGCTCCTCTCGACACGGTTGACTGCATTATGACCAGGAGCATTCGTTGCTACAAAGATAGCATTCAAATTATTCTGAATTAATTGCTCAATCGCGCAGTCGATTTTCTCATTACACGTGATAATTATGATTGGCTTTGCTGAACCGTCGTTTGTCAAAATGATCTGCGTGAGTTCACCAATCTCCCCCAACTGCTGGAGATTATGTGTTAAAAAACAATACTTGTAGAATGCTTTGTGCTTCGTATGACAACAGACGTTGGGCAGGAATGTGACACTGCTTTTGACACTGCATTTGTCACCCTCCTCTGCGGAAGGCAGAGGAGGGTGACAAATGGGAGAAGCTGATAAGTGAAGTGGAAAGGGATAACAGCCAGGGCGGTGTAGCAGTACACGAACTAACCTCACACTTTTATAAAGGGAGCACAGAGGAAGAACGTCGAGTCAACGAGGTACTTTCACCGAATCTTATAACGCACTTTCTTATAACGCACTTTCTTATAACGCACTTTCGTTTCGACATTTTTAGCAGATTGAGATACTCGATCGCTGACCACATCCAATAATACTTCTGCAACGCCAGCGCCCCTCTTCGATCATAAAACTATCCAAATGGACCCACTGAATACCGACGGGGGAGCTATTAGTGACTATACGACTTATACAACAGCGTTTTTCTATCATCATCATCATAATCATCATCATCTGCAGATCTTAATTAGAGCAACGGGGCAGGTGGTTCGGGGTGGAAGTGAAGTGTGTAGTTCTTGGTCTTCTCCTTTCATCTCTAACGTTTCTCCTCCTCGTTCTGTGTGCCTGGAAGCAGGCCGTCGCCAGGTGGATTGTGTTTCTCCTCCTCATTCTGTGTGCCTGGAAGCAGACCATCGCCAGGTGGATTGTGCGGCGTCAAAGTGGACGTTCAATGTTCGGAAGTTTTTGACTCAAAATAACTTCATAGTTTGTTTGCAATGAATTGATGATGTAACTGTTCGTGAATTGGTATACCGATTTCTTTCTCAAAATGTTTCTTCAGATTTGTGTGAAAACGGCATATTCTTTTAACTAGGTTGAATTTGACGCCGACCAGTGTAAAGTATATACGCGGTAAATGTAACTAATGTGCCAGACCGATCGGAGTTGGTTTTGGCCTGAGTTGATTGAGAGTCGCCATTTAAAAAAATTATATTTGCTGACAGAAACTAATTCTGTTATCTATTATGTTGTGTAGAACTCATGCAAATTAGCAATCAGTGGCAAGACAGCCTAACATTCGTTCATATCACATCAGCAGTACTGATCAATACACTTCCAGGCCCTACAAATAATAAATGAAACCCCGTTTGTATAAAACAAACACAGCCCCACGCAATATTTTACGGTGACGCCACCTCTAGGAAGAAACGAGAGTCAAGCCTACCAAAATTAGAATGGCAACTGTCGGAGACGAAGAGGTGATAGAAGATGACCATTTTGGCACTGTTGTCAGCTTTCCACCCGAAGTCCAAGAAGCAATTGATAAGGTAAATGTCTACGCTAGGCGTACGGTGCAATAACTGCGTTACATGAAGTGCATAACGGTAACTGGAAGTGGAGTGTAGTGAGCGATAATAGAACAGAGCTGTCAAACAAACCTCCCTCTGTTTTCGACGATGTCGTGGCAGTGTGGTCAGAGCCCCTGGCAGGGGCAGGGCTGTGTCTGGGGCACCGTGGTATTGTTATTATCTCTCAGGATGTGTCAACTTCTTATAAGCGCATAGTGAGTGTGTGTACTCGAGTTGTTCGATTCTGCTGTTGTGATACAACATTTTATAAATTTATGCTTGAAGCAACTTCATATCACTTGTCATATGTGATATGACATATCGTTCTTTTATTAATTAGAGTATTTTAGATAAAGCGTGTTAACTGTTTAATATGTGCTTAACATTTCGGCATCTCATGCAAATCGATTGATAATATTATTAACCGAATTGCATAATTTCCTTATTATCACGGAGATCAGTTTGATAGATATAACCACATTAATTAACAGGTAAATTTTTCTTTCTAAAATAAACTATTTGCAATTGGGTGACTTCATTTTAAAACAAGTTGCAGTCTACCTTATGATTTGCAGGTGCTGCCTAGTTCTGATGCCCTGGACAGTCCTGACTTCAATGCTGTGGAATATATCAACAACCTGTTCCCGACTGAACAATCCTTGTCTAACATAGATGATGTTGTCAGTCGAATTCGCTCCAAAATCAGGTGAGTGACTCAGTTGAAAATGTTGGCACACATGTACTTCTATGTCAGAGTTTAGCACATACTATGATAGTTTCTTTTTTGTTGTCTGAGTACTGGTGCCATTTCTCTCTGCCTGGTGTAGAGATGGGGAACCAGCCAAATTCATTGATTTATAAGATACTAGTTGGTGGCGCCACTTGTGTGACGCACCTGTTATTAAAATAGGGACGTGACATTATTTTACTTCCAGGTTCATGCCATACAAATGAAGTGCCGATGGTTGAGGATTACAACACCAGGGCTCGAATTTGGTGGTGGCCACGCAGCAATTTGCTGCAGTGCCCTGGCAACTGGCCGTAGTGCCTTGGAAACTAAACAATGGTTCATGGTCAAACTGGCTGTGCTTTATGATACACTCAATTTCAATTGCAACATCATCAGCTGAAGGCAATGTCATCGGCATACAGGAAAATGTCAGCGACTTGGCATAGAGGAAAACGTTGGAAGATGGGGCAATGTCATCGGCTGATGGCACAAAGTTGTCGGCAGACGGGGCAACGTCGGCAGACTGGAAAACGTTATTGGCAGACAGCAACTCACACACTTATTCTTTATAGCATACTGATGGTTTTTTCAACAATGCTAATTTACCAATATATTCATTGTATTAAAGAATTTGTGATAATATGGCATTTTCTACTGGCCTTGGTGCCCAGCCTACTGGCCATGGTGCCCCCTAAAATATGTGAAAGCCAAGGCCAACTGTCCTTGCCTTCAAGTTTGCCAAATTCAAGGCCTGCAACACTTATGCTATACACCGATTTAAATTTCTAGTGGATGGCTATTAACATATATGCACATGTCAGTGACTGTAGGATCCCTTGTGTCAGTGACTGTAGGATCCCTTGTGTCAGTGACTGTAGGATCCCTTGTGTCAGTGACTGTAGGATCCCTTGTGTCAGTGACTGTAGGATCCCTTGTGTCAGTGACTGTAGGATCCCTTGTGTCAGTGACTGTAGGATCCCTTGTGTCAGTGACTGTAGGATCCCTTGTGCCAGTGACTGTAGGATCCCTTGTGCATGAAGACATGGTGTAGCAGTTTTGGATGCCATTTGACTGGAGCATCTTGTTTTTTATTTTCTGGAGGAAAAGGTAATAGAAGTTGACCAGTTTTATGACCAAACTTGGACTGAGAATGAGCCTGGAGAAGACAGAAGTGATGTTGGTTGGACACTGTCACACCAGAGAGTTGAGTTGAATATCAGGTTGGATGGTAAGGAGATCAAGCAAGTGTATGGCTTTGTGTACCTTGGAATAAATAAAGAACAAAGAGGGTGGACAGAAGAAGGATGAACGACCTGAGGAAAGAGGTTGGGATGCAATGTAGCCTAACAGGAAAATTGGTGAGAAGCAGGATGAGATGGGCAGGCCACTTGGTAAGAATGGATGCAAAGCAAACTAGCAAAGAGAGCAGAGGTGGAAAAACATCAAGGACGCAGGAAAGGGGAAGGCCACAGCTGAGATGAGAGGACTGTGTGAGGAGGGATATGAGAAGATAGACCGGATGAGGATGAAAGATGGAAAGAGAGGGGGCGGCCGATAGAAAACTATGGAAAGAAAGAACAGAAAGAGTGGCTCTACGGTACTTTACCTGACCCTCACCCCTGTACAGCCGGGAACAAGGAGGAAGAGCACTATATATATAAATAAACTAAGACTGTATTTACATCTGCAGACATCTGGATGGTGACATCCGGACAGTGGTGCGGGGTCAGACGAATGTGGGGGAGAACGGACGACAAGCTCTGGGCGAAGCGCAGACTGCGATTCAACAGCTGTTTGCCAAGATCAAGGACATGAAGGACAAGGCTGAGAAGTCAGAGGAGATGGTAACTACATCTTACTATATTCCAGGAAGTGTTTGTATGTGTGTTATGCTACTTCTAGATGCTTTGCTCCTCGGGTGCCAGGCTTTCAGGAGTTCATCTACGGTCCCACGGGTCATCTCTGTTTAATTTTCTTTAATAATATATCTGTATTAAAAATGCGGTCTGCCTACAGTACCAGATATGAACATCAAATATAAATACAAATGCAGGCTTCTGCAAAAGTCAAATACAAATACACAAAACCAGTGTATTGAATACAAATCTGTATTTGACCCAAACTCTGATCCACTTAGGTGAAAGAGATCACACGGGACATCAAACAGCTTGACCATGCCAAGCGTCACTTGACCAGTTCCATCACCACCCTCAACCATCTCCATATGCTGGTCAGCGGGGTTGATTCACTTGTGTAAGTTCTCATTGGATGAGTCTTGTTGGGGTCAGATCATATTGTTACTTGTGCTATGTACAGCATTTTATGTCCAGTTACTGGTTGGCAGCATGTGCACATGTCAGTTATGGAAGGATCCCTGGTGTGCGAAAGCAGAATCCAGTTTGTTTGGGCGACAAATGATGGTGCATATCTTCCATGTTGGTTTTCTCGAAAACAGAATCGTAGGATTTGATGATAATACTCTGGAAGGTGGGTGGCAAGACAGCCCTAAACCTGCACACAGTTTTATTAACCGAATTGTAACTTTGTGCACAGTGCAATTACCTGACTGATTTTATCAATGGTTTCAATAGAAAAAAAACAATAACAACCTGTAATTTAAAAATACATGTTTCTGTAATTGATTGAATGACACATTTAAGTTTTGACATGATTTTCAAATATTATCATTACAATTATGCTTTAATGTCATAAATTTTAATCAATGATGATGATTGTAATCCAACCCTGACCCTTAAACAAATACAACATTCCGTTTAAACTATCTGTTGTTCAGGGTGTTGACGAAGAAGCGTCAGTACGGTGATGTGGCGAACCTGTTGGAAGGGATTCTTCGGGTTCTAGAGCACTTCCAGAAGTACATGGCCATACCACAGATACGACAGCTGGCCGACAGGTAGGGCATTCTCTAGATGTCTGTACAAGATCCTGGTGGCCATACTGATACTGAAATAAAACATCACTGAATTAGAGGTAAAACACTATAACTTTGTGGGTGCAGTAGCTCGGTGATCAGGGCGTTGGAGTGTCGGTCGAGGGGTTTGAGTCCAATTAGGGGAAGGTCGGGCATATTGGACCACTTTTGAACTTGGCCCGATATATCAAAGGAAACTATCAATGTTGCGCTTTCCACTATTTCACTTGAAACTCGTCAGTGATAGGCACCAATATGTACAATATGGCAACTATTCGACCAGGCATTTGGGAGAAAATTAGAAATTTAGATTATGGCATACCGGACCAATATAGATGACAATTCGTCTATATTGGACCACCTGTTACGTTATATTTGACCGGGTCAATTCAGTGGATTTCTTCATTGTGTATATTGTTTTCATTGCTGGTTGGTTTAGGAAATGGGGACACAGGGAACAATAATCAAAATGTCACGAGTCTCTGTGCCTGCAAGCATTTATACATTGTATGATGATTTGAAATTCCCACAAATGCATTATCAATGGAATCGTTAATAAAGTTGCTAATAGAAAAAACAAGTTTTGGCTACAAAAAGTGTAAAGAACCTTATTCGACGAAGGTATCAGTATTAGCCGTCAAATATATTGTCATCCTCCATCGTTTGCTCACAGAAGGAGTGTCGCAGCTCGCAATATGATTATCTTACTTACTTACTTAGTCCTCTTTGTGCCCGGTGGCACATAAGGCATTAACAAGAGAGCGCCACTGCTGTCGGTCTGCAGCCCATTTGGTGATGGCGTTCCATGTCAGGCCGCATTCTTTCATCTCCTTCTCCACTGTTCGTCTCCATGTTTCTTTTGGACGACCACGTCTCCTTTTTCCATATGCTGTCCAGCGTAAGGCTGTCTTGGGCAGTGTGCCAGGTGACGTTCGGCACACGTGTCCAAGCCATCTCCATCTTCTCTTCTTTATTTGTGTGGCCAAGGATGTTGCATCTGTTTTGCGATGCATGACTTTCCTCTTCTATGATTATCAGTGCCACTCAGTGGTACAATATACCGGAATGTGGTCCAATATAGCGGATCACACAGTGAACTGTGATGAACCCACTAGATATCTACAAAGCTAGTGAAACTTTGCTCTTCAAACCTTCTTCATTCATTGTTTAAATGCTTATTTCACTGCCCATGTGCCTCGGTTAGCTGAAGCGTTACAAACATCTGTCTCACACACAAACGTTACATCAGAAAGTGAAAAAACTAATATCTGCTCACATTTTCAAAGTTTTTGTGGAGTCCGCCATTGTTTACCCTCGATGCACATTTTGCTTCAAAGTCAGTTGGCAGATGGAGCCACATTAACTTCAGTACCGTAGTTAGAGATAAATAGCCATAGTCCAATATAGCGGATGGTCCAATATACCCGACCTTCCCCTACTGTCATTTTAAAACTTGGGCAATTTCATTCACCCTCTTTCGTATGAGACACTAAAAGCCATTGGTCCCATCTGCTATCCTAAAGTTTGCAGAAGGTCTCCTGGAGCTTCGTGCGCATCATCTATTAATTAATTTATTTTAATTACATATAAACACTAGAATGCCTCCATTGACCACCATAAACAGTCCAGAATATGTAAACATGTATAGATGCATGAAATAATAGTTAAAATAGTAATTATTTAAGACAATAAGAACGTTTCCTCTGCTTTACCCAGGGTTGGTGAAATCAAAGCTGAGTTGGCCCAGCAAATCAGATCTGACTTTGAGGAGGCATTCCAGGGAGCAGGCGCAAAGGTAAGACACGACATATTTTATTTTATTTGTTGGTTGTATTATGATTGTGTCAATACCTTGGATGCCTTCAAATTTGAAAATTACTCACAATAGTAACACGTTTTATATGAAAATAATTTAAAACCAACCGAGATGTTTTAAATACTAATACACTGTACATTAAAATAAAAATTGTACATTCTCTTTAACCTGTGTGTTTCAGTATGGTCCAGTAAACCAGGCCCAGTTGGCTGAGGCGTGTTTTGTGGTGAATGTGTTGGAGCCAAGAGTGAAACACGACCTGTTGGCCTGGTTCATCAAGCTACAACTGACGGAGTACGGTGTGCTGTTTGCCGACAATCAGGATGTGAGTAGAACTTTATTATTTACTACAGGGTTGAGCCATTCCTATACACATGGGTTTTGTCATCGAGAGGGTAAAAAAGGGCAAATATTGTAAAAAAATTATTATTAATTTTTCTATTTTAGTATGAGCAACATTTGGACTAAAATATCAACATTAAAGTTTATCAACTCCTGCTTTGTGTGCAATGTATACTAATCTTTATGTATCTGCATATTTCTGCTTATGTCATCTGAAATGTATGGTCAAATAATACATGAAGTACCATGTTTATGATATATGTAACTTCAGAAGTTTCCGAGAGATGTAATGTGTCAGAATAATGTAAAACAATTGTTATATTCTGTGTTGTAAATTGTGATTAAATTACCAGAAATGCTTAACCATAACCTTTGAATAAAATGAGGAACAATAAGACAGAGTGTGGATAAGATTAGAGCAATGTCGTACATGTGAACTCATAATGATACAGTGTTAATGAAGGCACAATTTATTTTACGCCACATTGCCTCAGTTCACTCAGCTGTTTAAATGAGTACCTGGCATTAGACAGCGACGGATACTTGTGAAGGCAGTCTTTGTGCAGTAATTGCAGCATGGCTGAATGCTTCCCAGAGAAGATACCACATGGTATAAGTTACCTTTACCATATCTTTTTAAAGGAAAAGCCCCTATTTCCCTCTTTGTAGTCCCTGTCAGTTGGAATGGGAAGAATGTCCTAAACACATTCTATATTATCAGGTGGCGTGGCTGGACAAGATTGACCGACGGTACCAATGGATAAAGCGCACCCTGGTGGATTTTGAGGAGAAGTTCGGTCGAATGTTCCCCCCATCATGGGACGTGAGCGAACACATCTGCGTTGAATTCTGCAAGATGACTCGGTGTGTGATAGTTTATGGAACATTTGATGGTAATAGAGAAGTGTGGAGGAATGTAGATTTTATTGAAGAAATTGGTGCTGTAAATTTTAATAGAACGTTCAATGCAACCATTTTCACTCAAATCTTAAAGCATATTTCTTAATTTTACCACTGCTGATTTCATCATGCTAACTTTTACTTTCCATTTTAGTTTGTAATCTCTTGTATATCATAATAATGTCCACAAGTTATTTCATCTTCTCCTTCCCTGCCTTCTACAAGTTGTCTTGTTATCATGTTGTGTATTTTAAATTATCATCTTGTATATTTCAAGTTATCATCTTGTATATTTCAAGTTATCATGTTGTGTATTTTAAATTATCATCTTGTGTATTTCAAGTTATCATCTTGTATATTTCAAGTTATCATCTTGTGTATTTTAAGTTATCATCTTGTGTATTTCAAGTTATCATGTTGTGTATTTTAAGTTATCATCTTGTATATTTCAAGTTATCATCTTGTATATTTCAAGTTATCATGTTATGTATTTTAAGTTATCATCTTGTGTATTTCAAGTTATCATCTTGTATATTTCAAGTTATCATGTTGTGTATTTCAAATTATCATCTTGTGTATTTCAAGTTATCAACTTGTGTATTTTAAATTATTATCTTCAGTATTTCAAGTAATCATCTTGTGTATTTCAAGTTATCATCTTGTGTATTTCAAGTTATCATCTTGTATATTTTAAATTATTAACTTCTGTATTTCAAGTAATCATCTTGTGTATTTCAAATTATCATCTTGTATGTTTTAAATTATTATCTTGTGTATTTCAAGTAATCATCTTGTGTATTTCAAGTTATCATCTTGTGTATTTCAAGAGAGTTCACATTGAAATTGGGCCATTTTATGTTTGTGAACATTAAGTGTATTGTAGCTGCCAGTTGCACACCTGATTTAAATATCACGAATATAATTGTTTTACAATTTTACAAGAATTAACCTAGAAAACTATGTGTAAATAAATGGACTGTCAACAGCTTGGAAGTGGAAGTAACAATTATTTTGTTTGAGAAAACATCTCAGATGTTTCTCTCTACCAGGCTTCCTGCACCCTCAACTGAAAAGGTCTCACTGTGATCTCAAAAATGTTCAGGGATTTTGCTCAAATGCCTCATCTCATCCCTGTAAATACCATTATGTTTTTGTTTCAAAAATGTTCAGGGATTTTGCTCAAATGCCTCATCTCATCCCTGTAAATACCATTATGTTTTTGTTTCAAAAATGTTCAGGGATTTTGCTCAAATGCCTCACCTCATCCCTGTAAATACCATTATGTTTTTGTTTCAAAAATTTAAACATGCTATTAAATAGATGTGTGATATAAGGTTGATTTTGTGGTCAGTATCAAATTAAAAGAATAAGCTGAGTGCATGAATACAATTTATAGAAATGTTTCGTTTATGACACAGGAAGGAGCTGTCCAGTATGATGACACGACGCGTCAGTGAGATTGACGTCAAGTTACTACTGTTTGCCATACAGAGGACAATCAACTTTGAGACGCTGTGTGCGAGGCGGTTCTCGGGGCGAACTCTACAGCCAGACAAGGTGAGGCTGGGACCAGCAGTCAAGCAATCTGTTATTTCCAACAAAGATTTAAAATTTCATAATAATAATAATATAATACTATACACTTATTGAATGATACTGAGTTGTGTGCACAGGTTTCTTCAGAATGTTGTACTGAGAGAGCTTTTAAGTAACATTTCAACACATTTAATGCAATAAAACGGTAATTTACAATTTTAATTGTTCAGTATGCATGCTTAACAGTGCAATACCTATTTTTATTGCACTAGACATCACACCGTGCAAAACAGCGTATACCACAGTGCATTATCAGTAACAATTATCCGTGTAACAAAAAGCATATTCAGCATGTGTAGTAAAGGTAATTATTCAGTAATAGTTGTGAAAGGGTTGAGTAGGAGTGTAATATGCATCTATGGTTCACCTCCGGACAGTACGATATAGTAAATTATGCTAATACAATATCGTAATAAAAACTTCTAAGTTACAAATCTGTAAATAATGTGTACAGTGCTTAGAACATGAATTTGAATGCAGTATTTTGTTGTTAGACTTAATTTGTAGAGAGGAGATCTAGTCAGCACCGTTGTGCACTGTTATTGGAAAATAAACAATATTATTTCGAAAAATACATCAAAATATGATTCTACTTGAGACAGCTGCTAACCCCAGAATGAAATATGTTTTGTGTATATATTACATTGTAAATAACAAACCCCTCACATTAACCCCAGCAACCTAGAACAGTGTATTTTCTACTGTGCTGTCACTAATCACCCTGTGCATTGTTTCTCAGCCCCCGGCTGCATCCCTCACACCCCTCTCTCCCACCAATCCGTTTGCCGAGTCAATCAACCCCTTTGAGGAGTCTGGACTGGACGAACCCAGCACATCCGAGAAACAGGTGTGTGTGTGTGTATGTGTGTGACGTCATCTTTCTTGTCAAACAAATAAAACTACAGTTGTGTTTGTGATGCCATTATGATATGTTTGTGACATTATTGCCATATGTCTGTGACATCATTGTGATATGCTTGTGACATCATTGTGATATGTTTGTGACGTCATTGTGATATGTTTGTGACGTCATTGTGATATGTTTGTGACGTCATTGTGATATGTTTGTGACGTCATTGTGATATGTTTGTGACATCGTTGTGATATGCTTGTGACATCATTGTGATATGTTTGTGACGTCATTGTGATATGTTTGTGACTTCCTTATGATATGTTTGTGATGTCATTACAATATGTTTGACGTCATTATGATATGTTTGTGACATCATTACGATATGTTTGTGATGTCATTGTGACATGTTTGTGACGTCATTACGATATGTTTGTGACATCGCTGCAAAGCTTGACACTGATAGATTTCGAAATTGGTCATACAAATATTTTTTATTTTTAAATCATAATTTCCAAAAGCAGTTGTTATACAGAATTAAATGTTACGTAGTCAGTTTTATTATTTGCTGTTGAACAAAAAACATTATTTATGACATGTACATCTGTTGGCTAAGAACGGAACCACAGTTGTGGGATGTAAAAAATATATAGCTAATGAGCATGCATTGTGAATATCGTCTATTGAATCTATTCTAAAAAGAACTAACAATATTAAAGATTAGTGACTGGATCTGGTTCAGTAAAAACTCATAATTACTTATTAATCTCACTTTAGTTGGAAATGCAAAAATAAAATATATAATATATACTGGTACATTGAAGGCATATTGTGATATGCATCATGCAGAAAAAATACTGTGACATACTGGTATACCGGTAATATCGCGCAACACTAATTGCAATAGGCGTGGCGAGACCAGAGCTATACAGAGAGCGTCTCTTAGCTGTTCTATTTGTCCTGGAAAAGTCTCCGCCCTTCACCATGAATAATAGAATGGCCACCCCATGGAGAGACCAGATAGGACAAATAGAATCGACCCATTATGAAATTTACTCATAGTACCAAGATAAACATTGAAAGAAATCGCAAAATTAGTATAAGAGTATATAACTAGCATCCAAACATGGAAGCGTATAATTTAAATAAACTGCTACATAGCCTGTTTTGCATAGTATATTAAAAAAAATATTGTTATAGTTAGTGATAATACATTTTATGTAGTTCATTGTGGACGCATTATTGGATAAGAATCATTATTTTACTATCATCTAGTGTAAATAGTACTTTTTTTCATTTGAAATATTTCATTACTATTTGACATTTCTTGATACACAAAGAAAAATGCAAAAATTGTGTTTTGATTGGTTGCAGGGTTTTCCATCGAAGGCAGAACAGTCACCTTTCATTGGGCTGATTTCACAGTGTTTTGTTCCACACTTGAACATCTACATAGAGTCGCAGGATAAGTAAGCACCACTTCAATAATCATATTAATAAAAAATCCTAAAAGTTTAATATATTTTTTTATAGGTACACCTTAGAATTGTTTAAGGTAACTGCATTCCAACTTTTGGGCATCTATGACAAGTAGTTTCCGAATGCAGTTTGTCATAATTTTGAAGAAAAAAAAATCTTAACAAATGCATACTTTTACTCCTGTGAAATCAGAAGTGATGATAGTGGCGTGCCCTGGTGCTTACCTGATATTGGTTTCTTGTGTTGACTGTGGCGCACTTTGACTACTAACATGGTTGCATTACTCTGATGGTCATATATAAAAAAGCGGATAGTTGCTCACCCTTAAATCTCTGAAAGTCTCAGTTCTCTAAGTAAAGAAAAAAATGTAGTAGTTTTTGAAACATGTCTTGCCTTAAGTAAACAAGTTGGAGAGAGAACATCATGTTCATTATAACTGGCAAGGAATTATACTTGGCCTTATTATATTAGTTTCATTACTGGCATTGAATGTCTCCAGCTTTTACTCGTAAACATTCCTATATTATTATTCTCCTCTATTATTAATGAATTTTGTAATGGTTAAATATGTTTCTGTAATTAAATGATAATCTTGCAGAAACTTGTCGGAGTTAATTGAGCGTTTTGCCGATGACTTCCGTCGTAACGGTGTGCCACGCCTGGAGGCAGACACAACAAGGTATGTATGACAAGTCATTTGTTCACGTGACTATAGTTTAATTATATAGCACATAGTTAGCCAACCAAGGAAATTTAAGAGCTAAAATTATATTGGTTAGAGAGTTGAATTAATAGTTATTTAATAAACTGCATTAATTAGTCAACAGAGCATTCTTTTGAAGTGGTGATAGTTGCGCACGTTGGTGCTTACCTGATATCTCGTGTTGACCATGGCGCACTTTGACTAATAACATGGTTGAAATACTGTGACGGACTAGCTAGGTATGGCAAAATTAATTTCAACGCCTGAAATATACTATGGTATGACAAACATCCCAAACCTGGCAGCCAGTAGCCTACATATTCTGTTACATTTAAGTGACTAACATAATATTCACTGGCAGGGCTAGAACTGAAGCATTTTCTTTTTCTTCAAAGTTTGGACCCTTAGTGATGGAGGCATTTGTGATCCTAGGTGATGAAAGCGTTTTTGATGAAAACAGTTTTTTTAAATTATGTCTTTGTTTATAATGTGCTCCGATTGTGACAATTATCAAATATATACGAATTAAGTAAAACTTGTATATAATGGAGATGTATTGATGGGCATTGTTTGAATTTGATATGCACATTTGCACATGGGACCGTTCGTCTAACATGTATAATAACTTCAACAACTGGCAAAACAAATGTCTCCCTTGTCCAGTCTGCACAAAACGTGATTGAAATAATTGTAATGTTGTTGAGTAGAATGAGTGATTGACAATCTTTTCTTAGGTCACCCAAAAATATTTTTGGTTTCATTACAAATCCTGGATATTTGTTCTCCTGTCTTAGAGAACAGGAGATTTGAGGATGGATTTCCAGGAATCTCCCAGCGAATCCTGGAGACTTAACATGTCTGCATTAATCTTTGACCACATGTTGTTTGACACTTGACTTTCAGTTGTTTGACCCTTGACCTTCTATTGTTCCAGCAATGTGCTGCCGAGTTGTGCGGATCTGTTCGTCTACTACAAGAAGTGCATGGTGCAGTGCTCTCAGTTGAGCACGGGCCAGCCCATGATAGATCTTACCCGCACCTTCCAGAAGTACCTCAAGGAATACGCCCAGCGCATTCTACTCAACAACCTGCCAAAGTAAGTACTAAAACCTTCCAGAAGTACCTCAAGAAGTACACCCAGTGTATTCTACTCAATAACCTGCCAAAGTAAGTACTAAAACCTTCCAGAAGTACCTCAAGAAGTACACCCAGTGCATTCTACTCAATAACCTGCCAAAGTAAGTACTAAAACCTTCCAGAAGTACCTCAAGGAATACGCCCAGCGCATTCTACTGAACAAACCTGCCAAAGTAAGTACTCAAACCTTCCAGAAGTACCTCAAAGAGTATGCCCAGTGCATTCTACTCAACAACCTGCCAAAGTAAGTACTAAAACCTTCAGAAGTATCTCAAGAAGTACACCCAGTGCATTCTACTCAACAACCTGCCAAAGTAAGTACTAAAACCTTCAAAAATATCTCAAGGAGTGTGCCCAGTGCATTCTACTCAACAACCTGCCAAAGTAAGTACTAAAACCTTCAAAAATATCTCAAGGAGTGTGCCCAGTGCATTCTACTCAACAACCTGCCAAAGTAAGTACTAAAACCTTCAAAAATATCTCAAGGAGTATGCCCAGTGCATTCTACTCAACAACCTGCCAAAGTAAGTACTCAAACCTTCCAGAAGTACCTCAAGAAGTACACCCAGTGTATTCTACTCAACAACCTGCCAAAGTAAGTACTCAAACCTTCCAGAAGTACCTCAAGCAGCAGGACCAGTGCCAATCTGTGCATATATAATGGGAAAATGGCACTAGCTGATGTTTTGTCGCGACTAACACGACTCTACTGGCGAATTTGGAATTCAGCCAAATGTTTGTGCACGTTGCTGCATTTATGCTTCCTGTTGGTCACTACATGCGTGAACCCTGACAATTTATCTGGGTTTGTAGCACACTAGCCGACACGGCCCAACAGGACGTCTTGAGATCTAACGCTGTCAGATATTGTTTGATATGCTCCAATCTAGTTGGAATTCGCAGCACACTAACTGATTATTTGTCAGCCGACAAAAAATTGGCTTGTGAGCTGGAGGCTTAGTACATTAATTTTGTATCCTGGTAAATGCTACCATGAACTAAATCCTGTTCCCTTCGCCTGATGCAGATTGGGCCGTTCTGAGGGGATAACGACGGCGAGTGGACTGATCCAGAGCATCCTGAAGGAAGGAGAGTCCACAGGGATGAGTAAGTTAACGGAGGAGGAACAGTGTCGCGTGTGCAGCATCCTCTGTACGGCCGAGTACTGCATGGAGACAGCCCAGCAACTTGAGGACAAGTTGAAGGAGAAGGTGGACTCAGCCCTCGTCTCACAGATCAACCTCTCCGCCCAGCAGGACACATTCCACAAGTGAGTTGTTAATGGTGTGTCGGTGTAAACGTAATACATGACATTGTCACATACGTCTACTCACAGGCCATTTTATTGCGACTCACGTTTATTTTGCAAGATATGGCAGGTAGATCTTGATAAATAAGCCACGTTCATAAACCACAGTCTGAGATGGCATTTGTCAGAGTGAGTGATAATACAAGTGACAATTTTCAAATGAATATTAACCCCTACATGTGTAGCCCCATACAACAACTGCCACTATATTATATTGTTAGGAATCTCAAAATTCTAAGATAACTACACCAAATACAAACCACAAAACACAATTTTGGCCTGTCCTGTTTTCAACACGAAGAATTAATTTTCAGCCAATGCCACATAGAGAGGGCATTGCACGGAACCACCAATTCAATCAGAGGGTATCACCCATACAACAATATATTTAAAGGTGAATAGTTCTGATATGGATATACATTCTGTCCGCAGTGTGAGTGACAGATCTTACATTCCACATGTGAATGACAGAAAGATCTGTCCACAAGTGGCAGTTTCTCTTTCCATGTTTCTCTAAGTGTTAGCATGCAATGTAGTAGATGATTAATAATCACAGAATATAATATGTAGGTATAAAAAGGTAAAGGTACTTTCTTACATAGCCCAGTATCCGTAGGACCGTACAAAACACTTCGCCCCTTTGCAGACCTGTTCATTCCAACATCAATTCAACTTCTCTGGGAAGCATTCAGCCACGCTGCAATTACTGCGCGAAGGCTACCCGTTTACATAATCTGCCAATGTCTGTAGCCAGGTACTCAGCTATACAGCTGAGTGAACTGAGGCAACGTGGAGTGAACGGAATTGTCCAAGCTTCGAAACGGCAGCAATAATATTCGAACCTGAGTTCTCGATTGAGAGTCCGATGTTCTGACCACCACGTCACAGTGGCTGCGATATACAACCTACTACCATGTTCTGACCACTGCGCCACAGTGGCTACCATATACAATGTACTACTATGTTCTGACCACCGCGCCACAGTGGCTACCGTATACAACCTACTACCATGTTCTGACCACTGCGTCACAGTGGCTATGATATACAACCTACTACCATGTTCTGACCACCACGTCACAGTGGCTACCATATACAACCTACTACCATGTTCTGACCACCACGTCACAGTGGCTACCATATACAACCTACTACCATGTTCTGACCACTACGCCACAGTAGCTACCATATACAACGTACTACCATGTTCTGACCACTGCACCACAGTGGCTACCATATACAACCTACTACCATGTTCTGACCACTGCGCCACAGTGGCTACCATATACAACGTACTACCATGTTCTGACCACCGCGCCACAGTGGCTACCATATACAACCTACTACCGTGTTCTGACCACCACGTCACAGTGGCTACCATATACGACCTACTACCATGTTCTGAGCATCACGTCACAGTGGCTACCATATACAACCTACTACCATGTTCTGACCACCGCGCCACAGTGGCTACCATATACAACCTAATACCATGTTCTGACCACCACGTCACAGTGGCTACCATATACGACCTACTACCATGTTCTGAGCATCACGTCACAGTGGCTACCATATACAACCTACTACCATGTTCTGACCACCGTGCCACAGTGGCTACCATATACAACCTACTACCATGTTCTGACCACCACATCACAGTGGCTGCGATATACAACCTACTACCATGTTCTGACCACCACGTCACAGTGGTTACCATATACAACCTACTACCATGTTCTGACCACCACGTCACAGTGGCTACCATATACAACCTACTACCATTTTCTGACCACTGCACCACAGTGGCCACCATATACAACCTACTACCATGTTCTGACCACCACGTCACAGTGGCTACCATGTACGACCTACTACCATGTTCTGAGCCTCACGTCACAGTGGCTACCATATACAACCTACTACCATGTTCTGAGCATCACGTCACAGTGGCTACCATATACAACCTACTACCATGTTCTGACCACCACGTCACAGTGGCTGCGATATACAACCTACTACCATGTTCTGACCACCACGTCACAGTGGTTACCATATACAACCTACTACCATGTTCTGACCACCACGTCACAGTGGCCACCATATACAACCTACTACCATGTTCTGACCACCGCACCACAGTGGCCACCATATACAACCTACTACCATGTTCTAACCACCGCGTCATAGTGGCTACCATATACAACCTACTACCATGTTCTGAGCATCACGTCACAGTGGCCACCATATACAACCTACTACCATGTTCTGACCACCGCACCACAGTGGCTACCATATACAACCTACTACCATGTTCTGAGCATCACGTCACAGTGGCCACCATATAAAACCTACTACCATGTTCTAACCACCACGTCACAGTGGCTACCATATACAACCTACTACCATGTTCTGAGCATCACGTCACAGTGGCCACCATATACAACCTACTACCATGTTCTAACCACCGCGTCACAGTGGCTACCATATACAACCTACTACCATGTTCTGAGCATCACGTCACAGTGGCCACCATATACAACCTACTACCATGTTCTAACCACCGCGTCACAGTGGCTACCATATACAACCTACTACCATGTTCTGACCACCACGTCACAGTGGCCACCATATACAACCTACTACCATGTTCTGAGCATCACGTCACAGTGGCCACCATATACAACCTACTACCATGTTCTAACCACCGCGTCACAGTGGCTACCATATACAACCTACTACCATTCCACAAATAGTAAAATTGTGTTCTGTTCTGTCTCTCACAGTGTCATCTCGAGCTGTATCCAGCTCCTGGTCCAAGACCTAGAGGGAGCCTGTGAACCGGCCCTCTTTGCTATGGTCAAGGTGGGTGCAACTGGATGCAGAGGTTGTTCTCTGATGTTGTCAGATCATTTCACTAACAGTGAAGGACCTCATTACTACTCATTACTACTCATTACTACTCATTACTACTAATTACTACTCATTACTACTCATTGCTACTCATTACTACTCATTACTACTCATTACTACTCATTACTACTCATTACTACTAATTACTACTCATTACTACTCATTACTACTCATTACTACTCATTACTACTCATTACTACTAATTACTACTCATTACTACTCATTACTACTCATTACTACTCATTACTACTAATTACTACTAATTACTACTCATTACTACTCATTACTACTCATTACTACTCATTACTACTCATTACTACTCATTACTACTAATTACTACTCATTACTACTCATTACTACTCATTACTACTCATTACTACTCGCAGTCATTGGACATATATTTTCTATCAAGAATTGAGCTAGTCTAAAAAGGTGGGTTTTATTAAATGTTTGTGAAACAACCCCCACTTATAAAATAAGTTGTATGCATGCATGCATGTGTGAATGCATTCGTGTGTATTTGTGGGCATGCATGTATAATGTGTGTAGTTATATGTAGTTGGCAATCACTTTATTTGTTTTAAACATGTGAACAAAACAAACAAAAGAAGTCATGTATACAATGCACTTGGGTGTTGTGTGTAATCAAACAAAGAGAAGAAGTTAACAACTTATAAATATGTACCCCTAAATCTTCAAACATTGTTTGTACATGGCCGACTTAATTGAAATAAAACTCTTGTTGTGATAATATGCATGTAATGTATACGCATACAAGTATACACTCATATATACAACATACATGGTTTCATTGCGTGAGTGAATGTAACCCTGCATACATAGCATTACATATGCTTCCATATACATACATACAAACAAACATTCAGTTTTCTGCAGCTGTTATTAGTTGTCCCTGATTCCCTGACGCAGCTGCAACAATTGTAGAGAAGCTTTTGTGCTAGAAGAACAATCTGGAAAATATTATCATAACAATACTTTGCTGATCCTTTACAGTTGTCCTGGCAGACGGTGGAAGTTGTAGGAGATCAGAGTGGATACGTCACCGCAATCATTGGCCATCTCAAACAGAACCTGCCAATCCTTCGAGACAACCTGACGACATCTCGCAAATATTTCACACAATTTTGCATCAAGTTTGCCACGTAGGTGTCACCACTGTCGTGGAACGAGGACTTGTGGGTGGGACAGAAATTGCTGTTTGTGTTTTGTAGATTATTTTTCATAAAACCTATTTTGATTAAACAGTCAAGAAATGCAAATGTGTGTTTAATAATTGCAAATGACAATCATGGTAAATTCTACCAATTTTTTTTAATATCGTATTGCATGCTTTCAGATCGTTCATTCCAAAGTTCGTCAGTGCCATTTACAAGTGCAAAAGTATTAGCACTGTTGGTGCTGAACAGGTGAGTGAGAAGTGTGGAGAGTTTACGTTCTTTTTCCATGTATAGTTGACCAGGTATAATTGACAATGGTAATTGCCACAATACAAACTAGATATGCTATGAAGTTACATAGGAAAGCACTAGAACATATTATTATTCAGTTTATTTTCTTTCAGGTATAATACTTTAATGTAATATTTGACAATATATATACATATATAATTATATATATATATATACATACATGTGTGTGTATATATAATATATATATTATATATATAATATATATATTATATATATACATGTTCCTTCCTCCCACAGCTGCTGCTGGACACTCATTCCCTGAAAACGATCCTTCAGGATCTGCCGTCCATTGGTTCCCACGTGGCAAGGAAGGCACCCGCAAGGTTTGTGGTCTTCCCTCGTTAATAGTGTCTTACACACCTCATTGAGGCTTCCATCTGAAACCTCTACCACACCTCAATAAATTGTTTCTTGACCAGTGTTTGTTATAAAGGTATGTTGTCATATAACACAATATCAAGTTCGTGGGCCTGTTGAGAGCTCTACACTTCACCCCCGGCAGACCTGATCATTTCAACGCCTTCTCGACTTCTCTTGGAAGTTATAAAGACACTCATGCTTAAACACAACCTTCCTCAGGCCAGTTTCTCGGTGCAGTCATACTATGCTTTTTTACAAAGCTTCTCATATATGTAAATAAAAAAACTACTTAGTAGTATTTAATATATGTAAAATCGTTTCTAGCATGCAGTGTATTATTTGTGATTTGTGTCTCGGTCATTGCCGTTGTCCATTTGTTGCATCTCATGTTTGTCACTGCGTGTACATTTGTAGTTTCACAAAGATCGTCAACAAGGGAATGACAAAAGCAGAAATGATTCTGAAGGTGATTTTAGATTTCCGTTTCACCAAAATACTTCTTATCCCAAACTAAAGAGTTGTCAAAATAAAGAGTTAGGTGTATTTCCATGTTAGAAATTTGAAATATGCGTTACAGAATATTGATAATTGAACATGTTTCTAGAAATAGGTCATATTATTGCAAATCAACGTGTAATGATATATTAATCATTGGATCCATGTAGAAATATGCTATATTTGTTGCTGAATATGAACATATCATAGAATTGATGATGACTTTTACACACACCTGTTCATGGTGTCATGTGCCATGTGTCTGGTTTGTTTCACCTTTGAACTTGGGTCCCTGAGGATTTAGGTGCTACAAAGAAGTTTTAATATTATATTAACATAAACATCTGGCAATGACAGTGGTAAATAATATTTAACATTTAAAACAATGATTTGGCAACTTACATTGTTCAAAGTTAAAGTAAAACAAAGCACACTGTTGCACTGTGTAGTCAACTGCAAAATGGATGACATTATCAGTAAATCAGCTTCTCAAGACTCTTCGACTTTTGGCCTTGCGTGGGAAGTGTTTAGACTTTCTCTTTGTGTTGCAGGTGGTCATGTCACCTCATTCGGCACCGCAGGCGTTTGTGGACAACTACATCAAACTGCTGCCAGAGGCTGACTGCACAGAGTTTCAGAAAGTGCTGGAAATGAAGGTCAGTGAAGGTCGTGGCATGATAGCAGAGGTCGCAACATCCCATCTCTCCATTTGTGTGGCCAGTCTCCCATCTTCCAATTGTTTTGGTGGCCAATTTCCCATCTCCTGCTTGTTTTGGTGGCCAATTTCCCATCTCCTACTTGTTTTGGTGGCCAGTCTCCCATCTCCTACTTGTTTTGGTGACCAATCTCCCACTTGTTTTGGTGGCCAATTTCCCATCTCCTACTTGTTTTGGTGGCCAATTTCCCATCTCCCACTTGTTTTTGTGGCCAATTTTCCATCTCCTGCTTGTTTTGGTGGCCAATCTCCTATATCCTACTTGTTTTGGTGGCCAATCTCCCATCTATTGATAGAAATATGTTTTTCTCACTCAAGAAGGATAGCAGAACTAGAGGACATGAGATAGAATTAGTAAAGGATCAATGTAGATTGGACATCAGGAAGTACTCGTTCTCACAGAGGACAATAAATGAACAAATTGTCTACGGATTGTGTAACTGCTAGCAGCATAAATATGTTTAAAAACAAGGTGACACATATCTCAGGAAGGTGGGTTACATGAACATTGTTGGACTCTCAATAAGCCAATGGCTTCTTTGTCCACTTGCCATCTGAGCCTTTGGCTCCCACATGTTTGTGGGGCCAATCTCCCATTAATCAGGAAGCACTCATTATCGCAGATGACAATAAATGAATGGACCAGATTATCTGCAGATTGTGTAAATGCTAGCGGCGTGAATATGTTTAAAAACAAAATTGACAAATATCTCAGAAGGGCAGATTACACATGGATGAAAAATTGTTGAACTCTCGATAAGCCAATGGCTTCCTTGTCCACTTGCCATTTAGGTATTTGCTTTGGATGGCAATCTTGTTAAATCTAAGTCGTGTCGGCCATCTTGTTTTTACAAAATTATTTGTCTATGTCCATTGTACAAACCTATTAAGTGTGCTGTGGAGTAATTTCACAGAAGTAGGATCAGGTACACTCAAACCTGACGACTTTGGCTGAGGATAAGACACCTGATTGAAAGCAGCTTTCTGGATCTGGATAATTACTCGGCAAACTCCTTCTAGGATATTGCGCTGGGAGTTTGTTTGAGTGTCCTTCTCTAGAGTTAGTGATCCCATGCAGGGAAATGGAAAAAACCAGTGATCGACTCATCACAGGTTTTTTCCATTTTCCTGCATGGGATCTTTTACTTCCCCTGGCATAGACGCCAGATAGAACTGACCAACAGCTTTTTACCGTCTCTTACAAAAAAACACAGGCAAAGTGGGGTGAACGAAATTGTCCAAGCTTCGAAATGTTGGAGGTGGAATCGAACCGTCATCCTTTCAATCGATAGGTGCAGGCTCTAACCATTAGCCTAATGCTCCCGCTCTATAGGATGTATGCCTACTGCTGCAGCCATCAAATACAGTAGAAAAAAGTTTGATTAGCATAAGATGTAATATAAAATGAAATGAATGCAGATGTTTCACTTAACCAGAACTGTAGCTTGAATTGAAATATTTATTTAATGAACATTTTTTTTATATTGATGTCAATGGTACTTTCATTTGCTGCCGTGTTTGCTTCAGTTTTTGTTCTTACTTTGACGTGTTGTCTGCGTCACTTTTCAGGGTCTTCGCAGACAAGAGCAGAGCGTCATGTTAGAAATGTATCGGGCCAGAAATCCCAGTTCTTCCACCAGTGAGAGCCATGCTACACAGCAGCGATCCTTCTTGTCTTCTGGTAGTCCGGATCAACAATCCAGTCGGATCCGCAAGCTCGAGAAACTCATAAAAAAACGACTATAGTTGAAAGACCGACTACAGGGGGATTTATTCAGGCATGAATTCTTTGTGGACTGTCTACTGAAGATGGGAGTAGATTTATAGAGATCATCACATCATTGTTGTAATGATGTTGCATAGGCATGGTGAAGTCCATATCTGTCAAAGATAAAACATCATTGTTGTAATGATGTTGCATAGGCATGGTGAAGTCCATATCTGTCAAAGTGAAAACATCATTGTTGTAATGATGTTGCATAGGCATGGTGAAGTCCATATCTGTCAAAGTGAAAACATCATTGTTGTAATGATGTTGTGTAGGCATGGTGAAGTCCATGTCTGTCAAAGATAAACAAGAAAACAACATCAACGTGTTTTAATAGTTTCATTAACTGGAGGGGCCAGTCGTAAATTTTTAAAGGTAAGTTTAAGCTTATTCAGAATTTTGGGTTTCTATGGAATCTTACTATAATCCAGCATATGTTTGTATATTATATGTATGTTTGTATGTATGTTATGCTACTCCTCCTGGACGCTTTGGATCTCGGGCACCAAACTTTCAAGGGTTCATCTTCGATCCCACAGTTGGTGGTCTCAGTTTTATTTTTTAGAAATTCTCCCCACTATTACCCTTTGTATGAATCGAATTACCACAATTGAATTACCCTTTGTAGTTATTATGTACAATTGTCTGCAAATCTGTGTGAATAATCATGTACAACTGTTAGTAATATAATTTCTTCGATTGTCCCAAGTTACGTAATACAAGGTCGAGGCATAATTTCTTCGATTGTCCCAAGTTACGTAATACAAGGTCGAGGCGTCACGAGACGTTGCTACAACTGCCAGTATTACGTTGCAATTTCAAGAGTTGGATCGTCAGAAGCAATCAAGATATTGACTGGCAGCACCAAGTACCAAGGCATAGATGAATATTTCTGTGAAATTTTTAAAATATTGTTTTTGTGATAGTCATTTATGAAATACCAAAGTATTCTGTCCGGAGGATAGGTATTTTTGTTAGTATAGTAATTAATTGTCTACTTATGTTGATACACTTTCCGGTACATCACCTTTTGAATCGTACCACCTAGAGTTAGTTCAACAAGCAGTGTTGGTCAAGCCATCCATCACATAGGGAAGGTTGCAAAATTATTGACTCCAAATGTATAGAGAAAAAAGATATGTTTCATCCAAACAAATGTTGTTTTGATCCAGGATATCTGAACCAAACTGGGCAGTTACCGGAGACTTCTATATAGACACATTACATTTTGTGGTCAAGTTTTACAACTGCTGGTAAAATGACCAAGGTATTCTCATTGAAATATTGTGGATTCCTAATTATTGACTACTATTATCTTGCTGTAAGACATATAGGATAATTGTTATCTTGATTATTTCCATATACTTAAATGAAAGATCTCTTTATTGTGAACGTTACTTGTGTTTGCAGACAAGATAACAAGAAGTACTTGTGAAGAATGATAGTACTTAATGTATGTACAGAGTTAGCCAATAATAGGGCATGCTACTCACTTCTGGCTCCCAACACAACACACTGCCCGCCATCACATTTCATACGTGGAATTAAAACGGAGAACAATCAAAAACACGTTTACTTCTATTATTTATTAAAACAACTAGCATTAAAATGTGAGTACTAATACCAATGGTTTATCTTATAATGGCATAGATACCTTTAACGTGTTGTGGTGTGCACCACTTGGGGGCTGAACATGCACTATCTCGTCAACTATCGACTTGAAACGAGAATCACTTGTGTCCCCTATTGGCACAACTTTTTTGGTGATAGTTTTTTATTTTACAGAATGGAATTTCTTAGTACTGGTTTTTAAATTAATTAATGAACTTGGAAAGCGCCTTTGAGCAGCTAAGACTGGAAAAGGCGCTATATAAATATACGTGATTGATTGATAGATTGAACTACTCATCGTTAAGAACTGAGACGAGGCTTGACATTACATCGATAGTGATACCAACATATGTGATTGTATTTGCTTCACCATGGCATCTTCATCATGGCATCTTTACCATGGCATCTTCACCATGGCATCTTCATCATGGCATCTTCACCATGGCACCTTCACCGTGGCATCTTCACCATGCCATCTTCACCATGTCATCTTCATCATGGCATCTTCACCATGGCATCTTCATCATTGTGTTCTGTAGAAATGATTTCTGTATATATTTTACTGCCGGTTTATTAATTTCATACTTATTGAGTAGGCATTCCTGCTCTAAAACAAAATTGTGTGAACATGATGTCGTTATGTTGAAACAGTTACGTAAATAAACACATACTGCACATATACATTTTGTGTCAAAAGTAAAGTAACCATGACATCTGATTAATGTAGACATAATTTTTACATTTTGTTAACGTATTCATTCCTTGATTTTCCTCATTGCTTTTATCCGATTGTTTCATTAAGAGTAGAGCGCCGACGTGGTGATGTCACGCGGTCTGGTAGCTGGTTCTAAACACTCAGCACGGGAAGCCGCTATCATCGGCCATTTATTTTGTTACTTGCAACAGTTAATCTTACTGAATGTGCTCATTATGAATAAATCCATAGACTCAAACAGTTAACAGAAGTGTTTGTGGAAATCATAACCAACATACACAATTTTGAAAGAAAGATCAGCAACATGCCATGAAAAAACGCTATATAGAAATAATTATTATTATTAGTCCAAAACGTTAAAATGTGAGGCAGGTGTAGGGTGTTCATTACTGGCCAAGAATATCAATACCTGCACCCACAGAGAAATGTCAAATGGTTCAAAATGACCAGGAGTACTGCTAGTGGACGTCACAGTAGCAATCCAAACCCGTATCATATAGATAAATGGCTACAATGTTATCTTAATACGTACGTGCTTGACAAAATAGGCAATACCATCCTTACTGGTTGGGGGTTGGTTCGAACCCCTCGTCGCCGAGGACGGGCATGGTATGAAATGAATGCAACAATGTTAGAAGGAGTATCGTGAATATCTATCAACGAAATCCATTACAGATTGTAAGGACCAAGATCATATCTACTTTGTGCGATTTTGTCAACCGCCAAAAACTAAAATAAAATATTATGTTGGCTACACGATGGATGGGAAAAGACGATGCTGAGGGGAACAGTGGAAGGGATAGAGGCAGAGGCAGGTCACGACAAAGATGGGAGAGGGACATCACGGTTGTCTTTGGAACTACTATAGCGAGAGAAAGACGTCGATTTCTCAGACTTTGGCAGCGACGTCCTAAGCCTGCCACACACATACCGATTCTTCAGTGGCCAACATATTGGTGACTACTTTTTCAGTTGGCAACTCAAATGTTGTAATTATGTATATGTTCTCCACCAAAAGTTGACAACACTGTTTGAGGATATCTGGCATCTGAAAAATCGGTTGGCCAATTGGTAGTTGCTAAATATTTGACGGCAGACAAACTGTTAGCAACTAACAGTTAGTATGTGCATGGTGAGCTTTAAACAGTATTTGGAAATTGAAGAAGCATTAAATTGGCAAAGTTGCGAGTTTGAGGCCGCCTGTATTTTATGTGATTGGGTTCCACTGGATTCGTAGGGTAGATTCAACAGTGGATTGTGGACGTAGTAGGTGCATGCGTAGTGGTTTAAAATGACACCTAATAAACACCGTCTTATCAAAAGTAATATTTATATGTCATTTCACATGTTTAACATTAGAGAATAATTTCATTTATACAAAATAGATAATCACATGGTGATATACTAATCTGTCGTAAAATCTACTTTACGAATATGATAGGCGTGGATACCGGCCCAGACACATCCGAATACAGACATGCCCGGACAGGTCCACATATCAGTCCAGACACATGCAGGTTAGCATGTCTGAATAGAGGTAAGGCCCGGATACAGGTGTGCTGCCATTAGAAGCAGTCATCAGCATACTGAAGGTCTATGACTGCAGTCTTCATCACTTTTATCTTGGCTTTGAGACGACTCACGTTAAATAGCCTCCCATCAAGCCGGTAGTCAAGTTCAACGCTGTGGGGAAGTCGGTCACAAATGAGAAAAAGGATGGCGCATAGGTAGACAGTGAAAAGGGTCGCTGCTATAACGCATCCTTGCTTGACCCCTGTTCGGATGGTGAAAGGCTCCCACTGAAGAGGACGGTTGCAGTAATTTTGTCATGAAGAAGTCTCAGGATGGTGATGAAGTTGGCAGGGCACCCAAACCTGGACAAGACTTTCCAAAGAGCTTCACGATTGATGGAGTCGAAGGCCTTGATCAAGTCAATGAAGGACATGAATGGTTCCTGGTTTTGTCCCGACATTTCTCCTGAATTTGTCGGGTTACAAAGTTCGTATCGGTGGTTCCTCAAGATGGTCTAAAGCCACACTCAGTTTCGGGGAGTATCGCTTTGGTCAGTGGGAACAGGCAATTCAGGAGAATTCGGGCGAGTATCTTCCCAGCAATGGTTAGTAGGGCAGTGCCTCGGTATTTCTGCAGGGATGCCATCCGCGACACAAGCTTTATTGTTTTTCATTTGCATTGTGGCAAGCTCGACCTCTTTCCGGGTTAGTGGGATGCTCTCTCTGGGTGTTGTGGGATAGACAGGATGGTGTTGTCTGTCACCATAGATTCAGGGTTTAGGAGCTGCTCAAAATGTTCCTTCCATCATTGCTGGATGGCATGTTATAATAAGACATGTAAAATAATATGGTGGCAACTTTGTCATTAATTTGGCATGATAAATGTAGCATCAAAAGTAAGTTAACCGGCAGACATGGTTCTTCCAACGCCAACTCAACTCTTTTGGCAAACAAACAATCAGGATGCAGGCTAACTACAGGTGAAAGTACTCTCATTTACAATTCAAAATGCAAAATATTCTTAAGTTCATACAGAACTTTTCATGGCAGGAATATCGAGAGCTTTCACAACAGTCACATGATTCAGGTGGTCTTCTCCTCGGAAGCTTCCTTCGGCTCCTCTGCCGCCTTCTCTTCTCGTGCCTCTTTGTTCCCTTCCCTAGCCTCCTTTTTCTCTCCCTCAGCCTCAGTTTTCTCCCCTTCTGCCTCCTTTTTCTCTGCTTTGATCTCTTTCTCCGGCTTGGCATCATCGTTTTTCTCTGTAGCATCCTTGTCAGCTTCCGCAGCTTCTTTCTTCTGGTCCTTGGACTTTTTATTTTTCTCCACAGGTTTCGGTTTTTCCGCTGGCGGTTCTGGAGCCTTCTTTGGGCTGATGATCACCTTCCCAATGTTTTCCCTGTTCTCAATGCGACCCATGGCCTTCCCAATCTGCAAACAACAATGGGCTACAGCGTGACGATGGGTACATGTGTATCTACAAGGTCACATATTAAATATATTGACATTTTCAAACGACAAAACCAGATGACATCCACTATGGGGCATTGTAGTGGCCTTAAGAGAGGCTAACACAATAAGTAAGGGGCTTTTAAATAAAACAATAAAAAAAAGAGATCTGGGTTGGTGGGTCGGTCAAGGGTCCACATGGATTCTCACAACAAAATAGGAAACATATTTTTAGATTTTTTTCCCTGGTTGAAATTTTTTAATAACTGGCTTTCCATTCACATCATTGACAATGCATGAACATTGCCTTCAATGTTGTCCATTGTTTGATAATAGGTTGTGTGTGTGGGTGGGGTCAGTCCTATAAATTTGTTTATTACTGGAATTTTATGTATATCTACAGCCCCCAAGTGTCACTTTTTAATCACTGACTTGTTGCCTTCATCTTTCATCACGTAATGTCACTGTGTGTGCGTGCGTGCGTGCGTGCGTGTTGCATGTGTGTAGACACATTTAGGTGAGCATGACGCTGTCCGTATCATTAGAACTATCAGTTTATTCGTCATCAACATTTATTATTATACTGCAAAAAATCAATATGACTTACATCTTCAAAAGCCCACACTGAGTCGATCTTCGGTTTGACCTTGCCCTCCCGGTAGAGGTCAAGGATGACTTTCATGGCTTCTGCGATTGGCTCGACTCCAACATACCTCATGTAGTAGCCACAGACGGCCTTATTGTCACAGATTATATCGAGAGGACTGTAATTCTTCACGGAGAAGTATGTCCGCGCCATCTTCCACAGACTCTTCGTCGATCCCGACAGGTTGTTAGCGACACCTGGTGGATTAAGATTGAACAAGGATGAACAAGATTGCCATCAAAAGCAAAAAAACTCAAGTGACAAGTGGACAAGGAAATCATTGACTTATCAAAAGTCCAACAATTATTTATCTATGTTTATATATTTTTACATTAGTAGGGTCGTAGTGCCTATGAATCCCAGCATAGCAACATTTAACGTGTTAATGGGAGTCTCCCTGACCTTAACATAAATTTAGCATTTTATTGTCATATATGATATGATAAGTCCAATAAATATGTATGAGCCTGTGTCTAGCATCGCCTCTGAAAACACAGGCTCAGTGAGGTGAATGAAGTTGCTTAAGCTTTAAAACAGCAGCAGGTGAACCCAACTGACAGTCCTGCATTCTAACCACAGAGCCACTGTGCCTCAAACATATATATAAACAACCTACCAAAGTGGATAATCGTGCCGAATGGCTTGAGAAGGCTGTAGCCCTTCGCAGCGTCTGGGCCATTCAGAGGGTCCAGGACAATGTCCACACCTACAAGACAATCATGTACAGCCTACTTGAAGCAACCTGTGGTGCCTCTGGTGCATAATACAACACTGATACAAAGGTGGCATCGTCTGAAATTTTCGACAAAAGTACAATTTGCATGAATCTTTTGTTGTGCGCTGAAACAATCGTGTATCTATGCAATTCATGCTCAATCGTGTTTAAAGTTATTCAAACGTCAGATCAGCTGATTTTTGCATTCTGATATCATAATATCAGTAAGTGTTATTGTTAGTACAATGCATTCTTTGCTGAAACAATAATTCTTTAACTATTTGCGTTCTTGTCGTTGTCATGGATATATCATTGTTCCAACTCTCTAATTTATAGTACAAAATTATGTATTGTCCTTTCATCAACACATAATCCCACGATGCATTGCGTTTATATAGCGATCAAAAACATGCTATTCCAAGTACTGATTGCTGTATTTGCATGAAGTCCAAACACAAGACAATACTAGTTGCGACTATAGTTTTTTCTATGAATAACTTTCATGACAGCTTATGCTTGTAACGTGCAGATTTCTCCTTCCTCATCAACTGTGCCTTGGTCACTAACAGCCTATTCATTTCTCTAAACATTTATCTATTTTTCTAAAATAATATACAACATGTAATAGATAGTCAGGAATCAAATGTAATAGTAACATTACTGTCAAATGTAGCTGACACTGGGGGTGTTAAATTTTAACTAAAGTTCCAAGTCCATAAATCGTCGGGAACCTGAGATCAGAGGCGCAACAAACCTGATTCGTATTTCGGAAAAATATGTTTTATACATAAAAACAGTAGTTATATACTTATAGTTTCTGAAGATTCAAAGGTGAAGGGAGTTCATTCCTGATTTGGGGAGCAGCAAAAGAGAAAGTACACTTAGCCAGGTTGAGCTTAGTAACTTAGGAACATCTAGCTGTTGTGGGACAGATCTTTGAAAGACACAGAAGAATTGGGCAGGTCACATGGTGCCGACGGAGGAGGACCGACTACCAAAGAAAACAGAGGAGGTGAAACAACCTGGCTGTAGGAACAGGGGAAGACCCAACTGAGATGGGAAGACTGCATAAAGAGGGATGTAAGAAAGGCAGGGGAGGACAACAAGTGGAGGGAGAAGGCTGCCGATAGGGAGAAGTGGAAAGGGACAACAGAAGATAACAGGTGGAGGGAGAAGGCTGCCGACATGGAGAAGTGGAAAGGGACAACAGAGGATGACAGGTGGAGGGAGAAGGCTGCCGACATGGAGAAGTGGAAAGGGACAACAGAGGATGACAGGTGGAGGGAGAAGGCTGCCGACAGGGAGAAGTGGAAAGGGACAACAGAGGATGACAGGTGGAGGGAGAAGGCTGCCGACATGGAGAAGTGGAAAGGGACAACAGAGGATGACAGGTGGAGGGAGAAGGCTGCCGACAGGGAGAAGTGGAAAGGGACAACAGAGGATGACAGGTGGAGGGAGAAGGCTGCCGACAGGGAGAAGTGGAAAGGGACAACAGAGGATGACAGGTGGAGGGAGAAGGCTGCCGACAGGGAGAAGTGGAAAGAGACAACAGAGGATGACAGGTGGAGGGAGAAGGCTGCCGACAGGGAGAAGTGGAAAGGGACAACAGAGGATGACAGGTGGAGGGAGAAGGCTGCCGACAGGGAGAAGTGGAAAGGGACAACAGAGGATGACAGGTGGAGGGAGAAGGCTGCCGACAGGGAGAAGTGGAAAGGGACAACAGAGGATGACAGGTGGAGGGAGAAGGCTGCCGACAGGGAGAAGTGGAAAGGGGCAACAGAGGATGACAGGTGGAGGGAGAAGGCTGCCAACAGGGAGAAGTGGAAAGGGGCAACAGAGGATGACAGGTGGAGGGAGAAGGCAGCCGACAGGGAGAAGTGGAAAGGGGCAACAGAGGATGACAGGTGGAGGGAGAAGGCAGCCGACAGGGAGAAGTGGAAAGGGGCAACAGAGGATGACAGGTGGAGGGAGAAGGCAGCCGACAGGGAGAAGTGGAAAGGGGCAACAGAGGATGACAGGTGGAGGGAGAAGGCTGCCGACAGGGAGAAGTGGAAAGGGGCAACAGAGGATGACAGGTGGAGGGAGAAGGCTGCCGACAGGGAGAAGTGGAAAGGGGCAACAGAGGATGACAGGTGGAGGGAGAAGGCTGCCGACAGGGAGAAGTGGAAAGGGGCAACAGAGGATGACAGGTGGAGGGAGAAGGCTGCCGACAGGGAGAAGTGGAAAGGGGCAACAGAGGATGACAGGTGGAGGGAGAAGGCTGCCGACAGGGAGAAGTGGAAAGGGGCAACAGAGGATGACAGGTGGAGGGAGAAGGCTGCCGACAGGGAGAAGTGGAAAGGGACAACAGAGGATGACAGGTGGAGGGAGAAGGCTGCCGACAGGGAGAAGTGGAAAGGGACAACAGAGGATGACAGGTGGAGGGAGAAGGCTGCCGACAGGGAGAAGTGGAAAGGGACAACAGAGGATGACAGGTGGAGGGAGAAGGCTGCCGACAGGGAGAAGTGGAAAGGGACAACAGAGGATGACAGGTGGAGGGAGAAGGCTGCCGACAGGGAGAAGTGGAAAGGGACAACAGAGGATGACAGGTGGAGGGAGAAGGCTGCCGACAGGGAGAAGTGGAAAGGGACAACAGAGGATGACAGGTGGAGGGAGAAGGCTGCCGACAGGGAGAAGTGGAAAGGGACAACAGAGGATGACAGGTGGAGGGAGAAGGCTGCCGACAGGGAGAAGTGGAAAGGGACAACAGAGGATGACAGGTGGAGGGAGAAGGCAGCCGACAGGGAGAAGTGGAAAGGGACAACAGAGGATGACAGGTGGAGGGAGAAGGCAGCCGACAGGGAGAAGTGGAAAGGGACAACAGAGGATGACTGGTGGAGGGAGAAGGCTGCCGATAGGGAGAAGTGGAAAGGGACAACAGAGGATGACAAGTGGAGGGAGAAGGCAGCAGATAGGGAGAAGTGGAAAGGGACAACAGAGGATGACAGGTGGAGGGAGAAGGCAGCAGATAGGGAGAAGTGGAAAGGGACAACAGAGGATGACAGGTGGAGGGAGAAGGCTGCCGATAGGGAGAAGTGGAAAGGGACAACAGAGGATGACAGGTGGAGGGAGAAGGCTGCCGATAGGGAGAAGTGGAAAGGGACAACAGAGGATGACAGGTGGAGGGAGAAGGCAGCCGACAGGGAGAAGTGGAAAGGGACAACTGAGGATGACAGGTGGAGGGAGAAGGCAGCCGACAGGGAGAAGTGGAAAGGGACAACAGAGGATGACTGGTGGAGGGAGAAGGCTGCCGACAGGGAGAAGTGGAAAGGGACAACAGAGGATGACAGGTGGAGGGAGAAGGCTGCCGATAGGGAGAAGTGGAAAGGGACAACAGAGGATGACTGGTGGAGGGAGAAGGCTGCCGATAGGGAGAATTGGAAAGGGACAACAGAGGATGACAGGTGGAGGGAGAAGGCTGCCGATAGGGAGAAGTGGAAAGGGACAACAGAGGATGACAAGTGGAGGGAGAAGGCTGCCGATAGGGAGAAGTGGAAAGGGACAACAGAGGATGACAAGTGGAGGGAGAAGGCTGCCGATAGGGAGAAGTGGAAAGGGACAACAGAGGATGAAAAGTGGAGGGAGAAGGCTGCTGATTGGGAGAAGTGAAAAGAGATAACAGCTGGGACTGTGCAGTGGTACATGGACTACCTTCACCCCTTTAAATAGGGAGCAAGGAAAGAGATAACAGCTGGGACAGCGCAATAGTAAATGAACTAGCCTTACGCCTTTATAAGGAGCAACGAGGAAGAAAATAGTTGGCCGATGTGTAGATAGAGCACGATATGTAATAGTGGACAGCTTAAATTTGATTCAATAGTGATGGTGCGAAATGAGGCGACCTGAGTACAACAAGTGCAAGACAGATTTCACTGACCTTCTGCCGAAACATTCTTGACCTGTTCCACATAGTCCTGGGTTCTGTAGTCGATGGGATGGTCCACTCCGTTCTCCTTAATAGCATCATGTTTCTGAGCAGACGCAGTGCCAAAGATGGTTACCTCAGGCACTGTGCGGCACAACTGAGTTGCCGCAGTTCCAACGCCACCTGCACAGATAATTGACAATTAGCATTACAAAATTGTATAATCAGAAGTGCCAACTTTATGGTTTTTCCATAAGTCTTATGGATTTAAAAAAATGTGATGGAGGCATTCCTTATGTTTTTGTGCATTTTGAATAAGTATTTTTATTATGGAACACGACTAACATTTGTCAAATGGCAGCGAATAACAGCTCATCAGTTGTAAACATGTCCGAAAAGTGACTTTCGTGAATATTTTGGCTGTACGCAGTCAGTTGGCTCCTTTTGAGCATGTGTGGTAAATGGGGTTTATTTGCGATGTTATGTATTTATGTTGTAACTAGTTTTACAGGTGTGCATGTGGTTGGCAGTATTTGCACCTATGAGTAATGGTAGTATGTTTGTCAGGGTATGCTTTTTAATAATAATATGGATATGCTTTGAATTGTATATTCACTAAATGTCACAATATGTGTGCAATGTCCACAAAAATTTTACTACTTCAGGGCCAATGTCCACAAAAATGTTACTACTTCAGGGCCAATGTCCACAAAAATGTTACTACTTCAGGGCCAATGTCCACAAAAATGTTACTACTTCAGGGCCAATGTCCACAAAAATGTTACTACTTCAGGGCCTATGATCATTTATTCAAGAAACAGGCAAATTTGTACACTTTGTTAAAATAGTCATGTTCGACATAACTTGTTGTCTGTTTATTTTAGCTAAAAATAAACTTGGTCATCAAAAATTACAACACATTTTGCTTATGTCATTTGTTTTCAATAAATAATAGCTTTCAGATTTAAAGAGTGTGTTATTCGTCGTTAGAAATATTTTTTTCAAGAGTGGTTATAATTATGTCGAACATCACCTATTACAACAAACAATGCTTAGTATGCCTTTTTATGGGACACAGAAGGAAAATATTCACAGGGAAATAGCTATGGAGGCCACAACTTACAAATTAAGTTTAAATTAAATAAAAAAATAATGGGTGACGTCCAACATACTGGCAAAAATTACTTTCATTTTAATATTTCTCAAAAATTAAATGAACAATTGTCTCCTTTCACAAGATCATACCTTCCCAGGTGTCCACTTTACGCGTTCCTTCCCCTGATATCATAAACCTTAATTTTCAACACAACTGTCCTCTTTTCATGCACGCTTTTTAGCACTGAGTCATATACATATACATATATACATACATAATCCTAATGTTTACTTTTATTGTGCTATCTTATGTAATGCTTGTATTGTAATATAATGTATTTTAATTAATACATTTTTTATTTATTTTTTATTGTAAACACCCCTGTTTTTACTTTTAGAGATATGCGGCTTCAAAATAAAATTGGTTTTATTTGATTTTTTTTGATCTGCAATATATAAAAAATGTCAAATAAATGTACATTTAAATTTTGTGGTATAACGTTTGATGGGCATAAGCTCATATGTTACGCATATCTGCAAACTGCCAGTCACCTAAGCGATCAATCTGAAGTCCCTGACAGACTTAATGTACAATTTAATGACACTCTAAAGATCAAGGGTCAGTCACCAATTCTCCGCTGTGTCTTCTATTTTTAGCTTATTTTAACACATTATATCATCGTGATATTATCTCAAGGGGAGACAGAGGTCTAGTGCTATTGCTTTGGACTTTTACACAGAGACCAGAGTTTTGAACAGTATCGTAGGTGCCAACTGTTACAGTTTACCCACGAGTCTTTTAAAATTCTAATGGGCATAGTAGACATAAAAAATATTTGTGTAAATAACTTACTAATTAATCACAAAGTACTGAGGCAGAGAAAATTTTAAGTTCTTTGATAATAGAAATTTAGAATTTTTTATGAAATATGCTTTTTCGCCATATTGCATAAATTCGTACATACCTGCTGGTTATGGGAACAATTTGCTCTTTGCAGTTGCTAAGATGTTTTGTGATGATTGAGTAAGGAACTCACCAGCTGCCATGTGGACCAGCACTTTCTTTCCCTTGCGCAAGTTGCCAAACTCAAAGAGCATGTGGTACGCCGTCACATAGTTAACAGGGATAGCAGCAGCTTCCTCAAACGTCATTCCTTCGGGCATCGTGAAGACACATTCGACGGGCACCGCCGCGTATTCCGCCCACATGTTACGGCTAAGTGCAATACACATTACTCTGTCACCAACCTACAATAAATAAAAACACACAACTCTGTAACTAAGGTCTTTTATTTTTTATTGGAACTGCAAACACAATTTTTTCTTCTCCCGGGCATTTTCTCAAATACGATTGTATTTGTCATCTTCATGATGTATCCTTGAAACTAAAGTATGATAATAAACTAAATTTAAGATACTGGGAAACAAGGGACAGTCATCACAAGGCTTATATATTGTGTTTTTTGCATTTTTTCAGTCCAAGTAGCGCCCCGTTGCATTAGCGTCTTCTGCAGTGAGAGTCTGCGGCTTATATTATCTTATATACTATCTGAACCACAAAAACGAAATATTTTAAAAGAATATGTTTTTTTGCGTGTTTTGCATATCTATGAATTATTTTTGTGTACCATGTCATATGGCATGTTTCCAGACAGCCAAAATTTAAATTATTTTAAGTGTCTGAATACATTTGACCAATATGGTACCATTTTTTTATTTGTTTCCTGACCGAATGACCCATTTGTTTGTTAGAAAAAAATCTGTAAACCAACTAATGAAAAATTGATGGCCAAACCTGGAACAAATACATAAAACTCCGTCACTGGCCCTTCTCAATTCCATTTTTTCACTAGCCTCGTGTCAGACTCATTTCACAAAAAATTTCACGTATCTAATAACCTATCTTTTTGTACAATTTTTTAATTTAGTTTTGGTGAAATCATCGGACAAACTATTAAATTATTTTTTACCAGATCTGGTCAAAATTTGGATAAAAGTGGTCTGCTGTATATACTATAAACATAAGGTTATTCACACTTTTACAAGTTACCCGAAGTAATGAGCAAAGGCAATTCTTTTGATGATTTTAATAAAAGTATGCACTGTTCTATTAAACCAATTACGCATCAGAGATGGAGTAATCGTACTCAGTAATCGTAACTGTGTGTAATCATCGACAATGTTTGAGTAATCGTTCTCAATTACATTGGTCAAAAAAGCCAAGTAACCATAATCAGTAATTATATTCGAGTACCTACCTACCTACCTACCTATCCTCTTCGGGCCCAGTGGCCCATAAGGCCGAAGTGAATCTCCTCCATCTTATTCGAGTACAAAGCAATTGTAATCATGATTTTTACTTGTCCAGGACCAAACTACAATGCAATTAGGCTTTTCTCTACATTTTGTATCTAATGCATGTACAGTGACTGTATTTAAATATTGTGTTTGATCTTGTGTTGAATAACATGAGTTTTTTTATTTCGTTAGGTCAGTTATTTTCTTGAATCGTGTTTGTAAACATAATTATATTCAAAATTAATCATAATCGATTTCAATCATTTTGTAAGTATTCGTACTTGTATCATAATCATACATTTGAACAGTAATTGTACTTGATTACATTTGTTCTGTAATCACCCCCCCCCATCTTTGCTGTGCATATTACTTAAACTATTCACATACTAGAAATCTGAATATAAATTAATGTGATTCATGATGGGCCCAATCAACTGAAGAGCATGTTGTAATTAGGAATCAGGGATGTTGAGACAGGGCCTTAGATACATTAATTTTAATATTTGTACAGTCTTGGGGTGGAAGCACCAATGGTGTATATAGGATCTCATAAGGGGGGAGGCCAAGTTTAGTCACCCATTAGTTTACCATGCTACCACATAGTGGCACAACGAAAAAAAAAGCCAAGGAGGAGCCATGACTCAATACCCCCCTAAATATGTCACTTGTGAGCACACATATATACAGATCATGTGTGACCATATGGAACAAAGCACCAAATGGTACTTCATTTGACATGTAGTGCACGTAGTGCATGCGTACGAGATAACACTGCAGAATTTGGAAGAAATCACTAATTTCGCCAGTGAATAGCATTGTTCTGTGTTCATTGAGCACGTGTGGGACGTCTAGTACAACACGTGCAACAGTTAATTTCTAGTAGTGGCTGTTTCTGGTATTGGACACTGTGGTCAAGACAATCAGTGCACTGGACTGTTGTAATGACCGCTCAATCACACAACTCACCCTGCCTAATAGAATGTGGTTTGACAACACTATAGGCCAGAAGACTAAGAGGAGACCAAATAGAAGGTTTTATTATATTGAATCCTTTATATGAAGATATTGACAGAAATATAAAAACGTTGATGTCTCATAATGTTAATGTTTGTAAAGTTTAATCATCAAATGTCATCATGTCATAATGGTAATGTTTGTAATGTTTAATCATCATACGTGATCATGTCATAATGGTAATGTTTGTAATGTTTAATCATCATACGTGATCATGTCATAATGGTAATGTTTGTAATGTTTAATCATCATACGTGATCATGTCATAATGGTAATGTTTGTAATGTTTAATCATCATACGTGATCATGTCATAATGGTAATGTTTGTAATGTTTAATCATCATACCTCATCATGATGGCGTCAACATTTGGTAGCGTTTGTAAAGTTTAATCATCGAACCTGATCATGATGATGCCATTGTGGTAATGTTTAATTATCATACCTGATAACAGGGTTAAAAAAAATCAAGATTTAAAAAAAAAATCTGATTTTTTTGTTTTAATTTTTTTTAAACCTGGTATACACAATGTCATAAAGTATTTGACGATCAGGCTATTTGGTGTCAATACAGCTACACAAGTGTGCGCACACACAAAACTTTGTTGATCTCGATGCTTGAAAACAATTATTTGTGCTAAATTCATATAAATCAGCGATTAAAAAAACCAAAAAAAGTCAACAACAAAAAATATAAATCAATGGTTTAAAATTTTTTTTTGGAGCGATTTAAATCATGATTTAAATCAATGATTTAAATCAAACAACCCTGCCTGATGATGTCATAATCGTACTGCTGTAATGCTTAACCAACCTGTCTGTCTGTCTGTCTTACCTGATGACGTCATAATCACACTTGGGGTCAATTACGTTGTAATGGGAATTAAAATGCCAATTCCATTTTCAATTCCGAAATTCATAATTTATTATAGTGAAACGTACAGGGAAGATGTGCATGCTGCATTAATTGTTTGTTGATTTAACAACATCATGTTGTAGATTAGCACAAACTCAAACACACAGAACTTTGAACCCTCTCACCAATCTCATATATCTAGGATGAAAATCATGTCTTGCTTTTATTAATTTTAAAAACTGACCTGACACAACTTTAACATGTTAACACTTCAACCTTATTCAGGGTTTAATGTCCTGCTGTCAATGATACATAACTTGTTGTCTAATAATAGTACTTGTGGTCAGACTTGGTGTCAATTATCAACTGGAACTGAAATGCCAATTCCAATTATTGTCACTGGAATTGGTGTTTTCTTTTTAAAAGGAATTGGAATTAATGAAAACATAACTGGTATTTTCAGTTGCATAATGCAACTTTTTAACTCAAATTATTCACTACAGATAATCAATAAAATATATTATGTTGCATATATCACATTAGTTTGGCATTGTGTACCATAATACAGGGGTTCCAAAAACTTTTTTACTTCAGGCTCACCCATGGGGCTGCTAATGCCACTGAGACCCACTGTGTGTAGGGCTTAGGGTCGCTGCCGTGGTTGTCCGTATACTTGTTTTAAGCCGTTATGCTGGTGTTTTTTTACAATCGCGATCTGTTTCTGACATATTTGTTTGTTTGTGTATTTTCAGTTATCTAGACTAGATGATGACATTTTATATATTATATATGCTTAAAGTATTCTTACATATAAACAGTTGGCTTACTCTAAAGCTCATATACAAACATACTTTGGACTTGTGAATGTTGTCTTCAGCAAACTAGCATCGTTTCCGAGTCAACATCTCAATAGCCGGTTGTGCTGTCCCAAATAATATATAATGTTAAAAATTAAAACCATAAATTGGGCATATATGTCAGAAGTGTGGCTATTGAAGGAGGCATTTAAATGAGGAATGGTGACAGAGCGTTTTCAACGGAACAGCGTTGCTGTCCTTGTGAGTAAGCTAGTTTCTAAAATACTACATGCGCCACCTGGTGACTACATTGGCAGTAGTCGCATGGTGGAAAGAAAACAGCGATACGTGCGACATCAACCACAATTATAGATTCCATTAAACATTATTTATTTTGCGTGTTAACAAGTCAAAACCTTTAAGTCCTTTTATTACATTGAACAGTACGTTTTATATTGCATTGACATGAACTTGTCCAGTGGGACAAGTGTCCAGGATTATGTACTGTTGAGCGCCTAATAAACGTATAGGCCAAATAAAAGTATTGTACCCTGCATAATTTGCCACGATTATCGGCGAATACAGGCTGGCACAAATGTTAAATTTTAACAATAGTATAGTGCCAAATAACGTGCGTATAGGGTGGCATTTTTCATCAAATAAATACGCGTATTCGGCACTCAAGAGTACTTGTCCTACACTGGTATCTACTTGTCTCGGACAAGTGTTAATTTCAAGCCCTGCCTGCAAATAGGATTATGCATGGAATCCCACGGATGAGAAGATTTAGCCTCAACGTTTCAATTTAAAGACACCACAAACAAGTCACAATTAACTGTATTAGCCTAATAGTATTCTAACTCACATTAAGCATAACATTAATTAAAACACCCCCTTGAGCGTGCATTGATGAATACCAGTGCATGGGGTAGGCCACCCGTGTAGGAGGGCATGTTTGAGGCTGCAAAGGTCTATGTAGATCGTATGTCACACAATTGGAATTCCTACACAATTAACTCATAAAATTATAGCATCTGCCAATACGGCAACATATCTGTCTACTTTATGGAAACTAGTGTCTACCAGGACCAGACAATAATGCCTAAAATAGAATAGAATAGGCGCAACTGTCGAGTAGATGGCGGTACCGTGGCGTAATCTTATTAATGTATCAAACATTATGAAAATGTATTCACCATATGTTAGCGTACACAGCACGATTTTTGTGCAGAAACTAACTAAATCAACCGCCACGCGACGCAACCAGACGACCTGAACGCTGAAGTCGCATTTTGGTGCGCAAGGCGTATTTTCCCGGCGGTTGCTGACAGACGTCACGTTCATGACACGAGACTTGCCCACCTACGGTACCCGAAAGCAAATCGAACATGGTACGAACCTGGAAAGTTGTGACGCCTTCGCCAACCTCGGCAATTACGCCGGATCCTTCCATTCCGAGTTCGCACGGTGGTTTCGGAGGGTGCTTGCTCACGCCCTGACGAGCCGTCAAGTTGGCAAAGTTGACGCCGCATGCTTCGATGTTCACTAGTACCTGTCCGGCGCCGGGTTTCGGTCGTGCCTTCTCCACGACTTTGATTTTATCGTGGCCGCCAAAGGCAGTCAGTATCAATGTCCGCGACTTCTCAGTGGTAGTCTCCGATTCGGCCATCTTGTGTCTTGACTTGTTGGAGTATGATGATAGAAAGGATGACTCGAGACAATCAGTCGAACACTGAGCGGACTTGATTTAGCTCCCGAATGGCGATCTGGCGACCCGAATCGAATCGCGACGCCCGATTGTCAACTGATTTATTCGCACTTATAGTTATACTTATATGGTACTTGTCTAGAACCGGCCCACTTAGATTTCAGCGTTGTTAACATTCAATATGCACACTAACCATGCACAATGAATACTGAACTACGGGAAATGTAAATTACTTACCATGTTGTGCATATAAACACATTTAATCACCATTACCAATGCTTGAATTCGCATATATCCCTCGCTTTAAGTGTCGCCATCTTGCGAATAAAGGGAGCAATATGGCGCTCGATGCAGATTAAATATGAGAATTCGATCTTCGAAAAAGGTAATTAAATGTGTTTTTGCGCATAACATGTTTAAAATTTACATTTTCCGTAGTTCAGTTTGCATTGTGTATGCATTGTGCACGGTTGCTGTACAAATTGCATGTTAATAACGGCGAAATTGAAGTGGGCCCGGATTTTAGACAAGTGCAACGGGTTTTGTTAACAAAGTCAACGACAAAGTCAGCATATGTTTTGTTGGAGTTAAAAAAGTGAGGTTCTCACAAACAGGGTTTTTTAAGGTTCAGCTTTTATCAATTCCATTCTGTAAAAGTACATAATGGAATCCCTACTAATGTTCAGATGTTGCATATTTGAAAACAACACTTTTAGCATTAAAATATCGGGACCACACGATAGTTGGCGTCATCAATGGAATATATCTCTGAGATTTAATCCCAGTAAACTCGGACACCATAAGCGTATGGGATATATCGAATACAGCCTGAACTGTCATGGCATAAACAAGGGAACAGTGTTGTTCTAGAAGTTGGACCTTTTTTATTGTGCTCCCTGTAAAATGTTGATAAATAAATGTTGTATATGGGCATTTTCACAGTAATGTGGGATTTGATAAGGGCATCATTAACTCAGTAAATGGCATTAGCCTAGCAATGTTTGTATTCTGTCAATAGGTACCATGTCGGGAAATGTGTTTTTTTTTATAAAAATATACACCAAACACCTAACTGTGTATTCATTTAACATGTCTGCAAATTGCTTGAGTCTTGTCTGTCCAAAATGTCCATTCTGAAATTTACTGTAATAGCCTACACAATACTGCAGGATATCTAATTGAAAGCATTTAGCTTATTTTTATATAGAAGTACAAGGTCTATGTAGATGCAAACAGTTTATCCTAGATTTATTTATAACAAAAACCCATTGTCACTGTCAGAAACTATATATATAGAAAAAAATTAAAATAAAAAAATTCTCTAAACAAATGGGGGTTAGTTCGATCCCCCGCCTAGAACAGTATTAGAAGGAATATCGTGAATACCTGTCGACGAAATCCATTACGGATTGTAAGGACCAAAAGTAGCATATCTATGTCTATTTTGTGCGATTTTGTCAAGTGCCAAAAACTTAAATAAAATATTATGTTGGCTACACGATGACACGATGGATGGGAAAAGACGATGCTGGGGGAACAGTGGAAGGTATAGAAGCAGAGCCAAGTTACGAGAACGATGGGATTCACGGTTGGAACGGCGACAACCGCGGCTACTATGGCGGAGAAAGACGTCAATTTCGATTGTGGACGTAGTCGGTGCGTGCGTAGTGGTTGAAATGACATTAAACAACATCATCTTACCAAAAGTAATATTTATATGTCATTTTGCATGTTTAACATTATAGTATAATTTTATTTATACAAAATATAGAATCATGTGGCGGATACCGGCCCGGACACGCCCGATTACAGACACAGGCCCGGACAGGTCCGCATATATGTCCAGATACAGGCCAGCATGTCTAGGTAGATGTAAGGCCCGGATACAGGTGTGCTGCCGTTACGAGCAGTTGTTTCTAGTACCTAACTATTTCTGAAAATGTATTTATTCTGGACACTATTAATAAATAATAATATTAATAACAACAGCGATTATAATTTACCATTATATTCAATAATTCAGTTGATATATAAAAAGTGCACAATACAGCAATAAATTAATCTACCATCTATGGGGTAGTTTAAGTTGGCAGCTGCCTTTCATGTGAATTTACATGCATATATCGTGATCGGTTCTCAACGTGGGAGATATATATATATATATATATTATATAGACAACAAGAAGCAGCCTCATGACCTGAACGCTGTAAAGTCCTCGTACCATTCGATAGAGGGCGCCTCTACATGAGTGATAGGTTTCTCTGTCCGCGCTAATCCTCGCGAGCCATGGGTGGCAGTAGTGCCAATCTACCCCTGGCATATATCTTACACAATGTATTGAAATGCGCCGAATCATTTGAACTTTGTCCCAGTTGTTGTCTTGATCGGACGTGATTCTGGGAACCAGCCCAACATCAAAAAGCAGTTCAAGGAAATGTCTGCCATAACACGTCTGACCAGCGACGACCGGTCCACAGCCAATTAAAGCTAAGTGCCCGTATTTAGACCAAAGTTCTACATTCTCGTAATATTATTGGCTAAGCCAGCAACTGATAAATCGACGTTTCAATGGGTCGATATGCCAGGGGTACTGATGCACTCAACAGCTCCTGCCTCGACAGGATGTCCGGGCTTTAAAACCCTACACTACATAAAATGTACATATTATAAATGCAATAAAGTGTATAATTTGTCTCAAACAAATTAAAAGTCCGCACTCAGTTGCTTAATCCTGTTTGCTGAACATCGAAACCATGGGCCAACATTGTCGAATACAATAAAATAAGTCTCCATGGTCATGGTGGGAGTACATTTGATACTGTCAGGTGACCACAGGTCATAGGTCAAAGGTAAGTGGTTTTCGTTGACGGGTCAAGGTTGAACTCACGCAGGTTGACGGCGCACGACTTGGGGACGAAGCCCTTGCGTCCGTCGGCCTCTCGCCGGACCCAGTAGCAGCGTGAGTCGGCGTCACTCAGCAGACGCACAATGTCGCCCCGTCTCACGTCTATGTCGCCGTCTGTCTGGCTAACGTGATCGAACACTACCGTCAGCGTTGCACGATGTCGCCGTGTCGCGCTCGCACTGCGCCGCCGTGAGCGACTTCCACTCCGGTGGTCCTCGCGACGTGTGTGGTCCCCGTTACGTGGGAGGTCCTCGCGACGTGGGTGGTCCCCATTACGTGGGAGGTCGTCGCGATGAACGTGGTCTCCGTTGCGTGGCAGGTCATCTCGGTGAACATGGTCCCCGTTACGTGGGAGGTCCTCGCGGTGAACGTGGTCCCCGTTGCGTGGCAGGTCCTCTCGGTGAACGTGGTTCCCGTTACGTGAGAGGTCCTCGCGGTTAACGTGGTCCCCGTTACGCAGGAGGTCATTGCGGTGGACGTGGTCCCCGTTACATTGTCTGTCCCCGTTACATTGCTGTAGGTCACCACTCCGTGCGTGGTCCCCGCGGGAGGAATGATCCCGACGTCGTTGGTGATAGTCCGTTCCCGTTCCGGACCCGCGCGGACTATGGTCCGAGCTAGACGGACGGTCCGAATCTGCGAAATCGTTCTCGGGGTCCGTCTGTGCGCGGCGCCTTCGTCGTCGACTCTCGCTGCCCGGGGAACAACCGCGATTCCTGCTGGTCGGTCTAGCTGGTTGGCTGAGCCTGCTGGCCGGTCTGTCTGGCTGGGCGAGTTCTCGCACGTTCACGTACTGACTGCGGCACACACTGCAATTGTCTGACGACTCGAGGGCCACCTCGAACAACGAGCGGGCCCCGACGCCGTCAGACAAACTGTCGTCATCGCCGTCTTCGTCTCCGGCCGACCTACTGCCGCGATACCTGCGGACATATCATTGATTTCAGTCCGGTTTCATGTCATACGAATAAAGTGCCAGTGATTTTGATCATTTCAAGGATTTGTTGTACCCTGAAAAAATAACCATAGCTATAAACAGGGAAAAAGACCACGACACTTGCGCAACGCAAAGGTTTTAATTTCCAGTTGCCGGATGGCAGCGTATACGCGTGTCAGTGACGGAAGGATCCCTGGTGTACGAAGGAAGGATCCCCGGTGTGCGAAGGAAGGATCCACGGTGTACGAAAGAAGGATCCCCGGTGTACGAAGGAAGGATCCCCGGTGTACGAAAGAAGGATCCCTGGTGTACGAAGGAAGGATCCTCGGTGTACGAAAGAAGGATCCCCGGTGTACGTAGGAATAATCCCCGGTGTACGAAGGAAGGATCCGCGGTGTACGAAGGAAGGATCCCCGGTGTATGTAGGAATAATCCCCGGTTTACGAAGGAAGGATCCCTGGTGTACAAAGGAAGGATCCCTGGTGTATGAAGGAAGGATCCCTGGTGTATGAAGGAAGGATCCCCGGTGTATGAAAAAAGGATCCCCGGGGTACGAAGGAAGGATCCCCAATGTACGAAGGAAGGATCCACGGTGTACGAAGGAAGGATCCCCGGTGTACGAAGGAAGGATCCTCGGTGTACGATGAGAGAATCCGTTTTGTTTGGGGGACAAATGAGGTGACAAGACAAACAACAAAGTGAACAGTTTTATTAATATCGAATCGCGCACCTCTGTGCCTGATTTACTATTAGCATTGGTTTCAATGTGTACTGTACCCACCTTACGGCTACCGAGTTAGCCATTTCCCGATAGCGGCGTCGCCGCCTTGATCCGTTGTGTGACGCCTTCTGGTAGAGTGTCCTATGTTGACTGGTGGCGTTCCTGGTGACGTCGTTGGACACTACGTGATCGTTCTGTCTCTCAGACACACTCAACGGCGACCGGCGACTTTGTCTTTCCGGAAAACCATTAGGCTGTCTTGACTTCCTGACTGCGACAGATAATGGCGACAGATATGTGTCAGCGCTGTGTCGTGATGTCAAATCGCTATCATCTTCGGTCGTGTATATTCGCCTCGTTTGTCCAGAAGTTGGGTGTTTTACCATCTCACTTCGCGCCACAGGACGTTGATGATGTCTAGTCAGATCGTCGCGCCATCTTGTGGATGGTGGCGGCGGCGGCGGCGGCGGCGGTGGTGGCGATGGTGTTCCGTTGCGCAAGTGCAAAAACCCAAACGCGTCGCGCAGTGAAGCGCCCGAATCATCTCCAGATGCGCCATCGCCTTCAGATGATGCCGTTGTCGTCGTCGTGTTCGCGGGCGAAAACGAGGCTCGCCCGCGACGCGTCCCAACTGAGTCACCGGTCCTCTCCGGAAACTGCTGTCCGAAGTCGCGCGCCGTACGTGGACCAATCGCCTCGACGCACGCGCGAGGTATGAATCCGACAGCGTCGTCGGCCGTACGAACGAACAGCCAATCGGCGAGCTTGTAGAGGGCGTTCACGACGGCGCCACGCTCGACGGTCACGTGACCCTGTGTGGCGCGTCGCGGCAACGGCGTGTATCCACGCACGACCAACATCGGCACGTTAGCCGGGTGGCGGGCGTCAGCGGTCTCCAACTGAGCATCAGCCAGGTAGCGCGTCGTCGCTACCGTCGTGCCTCCTACCGGAAGTGCGCCCCATGACCACTTGGCTCGATACTCGGTGCTATGACTCTCGGACGTGCTTGCGGACGAATCACTAGCAGGCGTCTGGAAATAAAAAGAAAATGCGATAATTTATATGAAACTAGCTCACACCCGTTCAAGGAGCAGCATATCAAGGGCAGAAGTTATCATCGTTAAATACATTTTGAGCTTAAACTCTTTCCTAAACCATGCTTGCTTTGCTGGCCATTTAATTTCACAGATGGACAAGATACCAAACAAAATGCTATTACAACATATACGATATACTAGAAATGTTTCGGAGAACGTCAAATGTTGCATAATTGTGGGATACAAATTGCAACAATGGTCCAAAGAGGTGAAGGAACTTAAAAAAGCCAACTGGTCCTCGGCACCTGGGAGGAGATACTGCCAGACTCCAAAGTTAGCGGATTAACAGTACACACGCGCACGCGCACGCACGCACGCACGCACACACACACACATATATATATATATATAATCTACCCGAAAGTAGACAGATGATCCAGAAAGTAGGCGTATGTGAGGCAAAACTGAAAAGAATAAAATAGTTGCTTTTGCGAATATATGTAGTTGCTACCATGCAGTCTGTCATTGTATTCTAAGTAACAAACAGTTCTGTTTAGAACCTACTTTTCATAGTTTTAATTTAGCCAATATACGCTGTTTAAGATGTGGCTGTTTTATCGCGATATGTCATGCGGTTCACGAAAAAATAGCTGCTCGAACTATCCGATAGATGGCAGCATTGGTAGCTTCGTGATAGAAAGTAACCAGAGCTGAATGTATACTACGCAATGCAATTGCGTCGATTTAAGGTGTATGAATACAATATTTTAGACATTCACTATATTTTAACTGACACTTTATCACAACTGGAACTGCTTATCGATTACGAACTGCTTAACCCCTTTTGTTTTGGTGCGCTGTTGAGCTTGGGCCTCCCGAGGATTTTAGAGCAATAGAAGTATTTTATATATTATTATTATTATTATAACTACAACCGACATTTTACGCCACTGAAGTGCGTCATACAATCGGACCCTGCTACGGGCATAGCCGAATAATTCCAAAGTGTAGACGCTGGGAAAATCCGTCTAAATCAATATAATTTACTAGACTAACATCATATTACAGGTGGATAAATGCACGGACAAAAACACTTGCACGGACAAAAACCGTTACAATATAAAGAGTTTTATGGTTGTTGCCGAGCGTTAAATACGTCGTCGATGACATGATGCTGTGATAACAATTGTGATTTGTTGCGCCTGTTAATTCGGGTTTCTTAGACGCTACAGAGGTTTAACTGCTATTATTAGGATTTTACATTACCAATGACTTGCAATAATAATAACGCATTTTGTGATTAGGCAAACTGCAAAAATTCAATATGCCCTTGTGTTTTAGTTAATGTGTGCACTTATATTTAGGGGCCTACATTGATATCCATAATTTATTTCAGGGGTCACCTGACCTGACTTACAGTGACAATATTTATACCTCGATAACAGACTCCTTGCACTTCTCACAGCACGGGCAGTCGTGATATTATTCTTCAATAGTTTCTTGTCACGTTTTATGTGTTGTTTTGGGGTCTAAGAAAAGTAATTGTTAATGAGCACACAAAGACAAGCCCAAGTTGTTTATATAATTATATGAAATGTCGATTGCCCTCGATATCATATAAGGTCAAACAGTGCAAGGGGCGTGGTAGGCCCTTTGAAACAGTTCCCGGATGCGGTTGAAAACAAAGCCATTATCTTATGTTTACAATAATATGCTCGCAGCTTTAATTTAACGCATAACCGAGCTTATATTATGCCAATTAATTTAGCCACATGTAAAGCGGCTTCAACAATTAGAAACGCGTCAGTATACGGATCGCTGCTCAACGGGCGATGTAATGGCTATGACCCCAACGAACTATGTACTGGACAAAGCGCCTGTCACATAGGGGTGTATGTGTACTGTACTTGGAAAGAGCCGAGGGGTTGAACTATTCAGGATGTAACCCCTGAGTCAGATGACAAAGACCAGAAGGAGTGCAGAAACATGCCACACCACCCTCGCCGCCAGTGGGCTTCTGACTACATCAGTGTACCATGGCAGGTCGACCTGTTGAAACGCTGATTTTTCAGTTAACTTCAATTGGTAGTTGATGCCAAGTTGATGATGCTGTACCGCATCAACCACGAACTGGTTGATATGACAACGAAGTCACTTGCCGCCGCACCAACACGCACCAGAGGCAGCGCTTATCGCTTCTACCAGACTTTCACCCGCGTCGACGCCTACAAATTCTCATTCTTCCCCAGCGCCATCAGACTATGGAACAAGAGCACACAAGAATTAGTTGGCCAACCGTCAGAAGAAAGGTTTAGACAGTGTCTTCTCACCATGCCAACATAGAACAATTATATAGTCCTTATTATTATATATCATATAGTTCATGCACTAGTGTATTGCTAAACTACGCAGACACGAGATATTCTGACTAACACGGAACCAGCGAATCAGTGCTACACCACCCCCTGCCACGCAGTAGTGATCACGGCTTGAAAATACTCTAGCCACATTTATATGTGGCTAACCTAGCGTCATGAGCTCAAATGGAAGAAGAAGATGTAGTAGTGGACGCGTCGTCGTTGTGGTGGTGAAGTGGCAGGAAGTGGGACGAAGTACTACTTATTCAGCGTACATCCGCACATGACGTAGGACATTTACCCTCTTGTGAGGGTAGAAGGGAACAACCATGTCATAAGGCGCTGCATCCCAATGAGGGAACGGAGTTCTCGCGGAAGTATGAGGCCCAGCTAGATCGGTTTCGCGAAGCGTTCGTACGTGCGAACTTTCATACGAACGTTTTCATGCGTAAATGAATTCACGAAATCGTCGTTGCATACATTTGTTCGCAACGCTGTTCGTGTTTTCTACAATTGTTTCAAGTTACGCAATCTTTATCAAACGTCCGTATCAGCTCCTTCGTACGGCAGAAACGCTTCGTGAAACCGGCCCCAGGATCCGTCAACCCCGGGGCAACATGCCTTTTTAAACGAGCATCGGACAAGAATGGAATTACGCGAATGGATAGCGCAGTAATTGCAGCATGGCTGGTAGAACGTTCTGACAGGTAGTCAGGAACCGATACGGCGCTATATAAGAAACACACCTTCAGAAGATCAAACCAGCACTAATCTCAACGTGATTTTTCGCACGCCAGGTGTTAGACAATCCAACAGGTACTAGGACATCTACCAGGTACTAGACTGTCCAATATGTACTTGGCTGTCCAATATCGACTAGGTGATTCAATATGTACTAGATTATCCAATATATACTAGGTTATCCAACATGTACTAGGTTATCCAACATGTACTAGGTAATCCAATATGTACTAGGTAATCCGATATATACTAGGCTATCAACATGCACTACGCAATCCAATATGTACTAGGCTATCCGATATGTACTTGACTAACCAATTCGTACTAGGCTATCCAGACTCGGTGGATCAATATAAAGAGAACACGTTTGACATTTAACTGAAATTTCCACACCAATACACTGAGATAAAACAGCGGCAAGAAAGGTAGATGAACAGTAGATGGAGGCGACAAAGAACGAGAAGGACAGGTGACATCGACGATTCGACATAAATCCATCATAGGCGTCCGCCGTCGCCCGGCGATGTGACGTCCCGTCAAATTCTGATGCTTGTAGTGACAGGACATAATTGACTTCTTCGCCGATGGGCTTGTTCGGTCTCCTGGCTGTCCATTGTATTCGTGGCATCCTCGTCCATCACCACACTTCGAAGCTGTCGTTTTGTTTCTGTTCCCTGCTTGACGGCTCACGAATGGCACTCGCGCATCGCTACAGGGAAAACTTTTCGTCGTTGCTGTTGTTACATCCTTATCTTATCTTATCCTATCCTATCCTATCCTATCCTATCCTACCTAGTTTTGCAAGTTCGCCATTGCTGTTCTTCCAAGAGCAATTCTTATTCGAATTACTCCAATCACCAGTACTATAAATTTTCGAACCCAATCCAATGAAGCTATCCACTATTTCTACTAACTCATTGTCTCCCAGTTTGAGCTCTTCCATCGACTGGTTGGCCATGACTTGGTTTTTTATTAAGAAATAGGCTTTTCGCTTTTCACTGTTACTTCTTCATGTGTTGGTCAGATCATCTTTGATTTCTGCAACCATCATGGCGTCGTTTGCATGCATATCTAAGATTGTTGATACGTCTTCCATCAATCCTGGACGTACCCGACCATAAATCGTATTGAAATATCAGTTGACAGTTGTGTCCGTACACTGTAGACAGTAATATGAGAACATATTAGGTCATGTGTTATAATAAGACGTGTAATACATAATATGGTGGCGCAACTGCGTTAAAGCTACGGCATTAATTTGGCGTGATAAATTAGCATAGAAAGGAAAGGTTTGTTCTCGTATAACGTTTAATAATTCAACCCCGGCAGACATGGTCCTTAAAACGCCAACTCAACTCTTCTGGTAAACAACCAATCAGGCTGCAGTCTAATTATAAGTGAAAGAACCCTTGTTTACAATTACACCAATACATTGTTGTAAACAATCAATCAGGCTGCAGGGTAATTATAAGTGAAAGAACCCTTGTTTACAATTACACCAATACATTGTTGTAAACAATCAATCAGGCTGCAGGGTAATTATAAGTGAAAGAACGCTTGTTTACAATTACACCAATACATTGTTGTAAACAATCAATCAGGCTGCAGGCTAATTATAAGTGAAACAACGCTTGTTTACAATTACACCAATACATTGTTGTAAACAATCAATCAGGCTGCAGGCTAATTATAAGTGAAAGAACGCTTGTTTACAATTACACCAATACATTGTTGTAAACAATCAATCAGGCTGCAGGCTAATTATAAGTGAAAGAACGCTTGTTTACAATTACACCAACACATTGTTGTAAACAATCAATCAGGCTGCAGTCTAATTATAAGTGAAAGAACCCTTGTTTACAATTACACCAATACATTGTTGTAAACAATCAATCAGGCTGCAGTCTAATTATAAGTGAAAGAACGCTTGTTTACAATTACACCAATACATTGTTGTAAACAATCAATCAGGCTGCAGTCTAATTATAAGTGAAAGAACCCTTGTTTACAATTACACCAATACATTGTTGTAAACAATCAATCAGGCTGCAGTCTAATTATAAGTGAAAGAACGCTTGTTTACAATTACACCAATACATTGTTGCCATGTACTAACGTATACAGCTGAATGAACTACGACAAAGTGGAGTAAACGAAATTGCTTCGAAAAGACACCAAGAGGATTCGAACCTGGGTCCTCTCGACTGAGACTCCGGTGTTTTAATCACCGCGCACGCTGCGGCACCCACACCTGAAGCTAAAACTACAATACATTTCCAACGTTGCAGTTAGACCAACATTTCTATAATTGACATCAGGGTGACAGCTAAGAGAACATAAGGCGATGACTGAGCTAAATGTCAGCAGAAGTTATGTTAAAGGTGCTTAATCAATAAATTTTTTTTGCTAATCTCATTTAAAATAAATTTTGCGAAAAACCAAAACTATATAGTATCCACTGGACGTGCCAGCTCGTTTGTGGGACTTTTGTATGTAGTTTTTGTGAAGTCATCAGACAAACTATTAAATTAGGTAATGCTTGCTTGTGAAAATCGAAATGCTGAAAAATCACGGTGAAATTTCGTAAATTTTTCATGTGATCGGCGAGAGGATGGAAGTCACGCCCATGATCAGCACTGACCCACACAGTATTTACCATTTTGGATATACAGTATTTTGATCCTAACGACTAAAGTAAATTCTTTCGATGATTTTAACAAAATAGGCTTTTTTTTTATTAAATCGACTGCGGGCGTTACATAAACTATTCACACACTACATATTTGGACACAAATGAACCGGGTTTGTGATAGGTTAAATCAGTTGAGGAAGCAGTTTTAAGAGGGCCACGAGAACCACAAAAACCCAACTGATTATGTTGACACCCGCTAGTTTAAGACTCAGGTTATGGCTTAGGATACAATCGTACTCTCAACAAGATTATGTAAGCAATTTTTTATGATTAACTTGACTTACAATATGTTCATTAAGTGTGTACTCTCTGCCCTAAGGCTATTCTCAACGGAGACAAATAGCTTGGTCGTTACTATACGACGCTGTACACTTTGGGTGGCGCTGGTCCGCAATCTGTACATCGGACAAACATTCAGATCTGAGGTGATACGATGCACCACTCATGTTCCGCAACAGATTAGTGAGTTTACGTTTACTGTGCTTCTCTCGATTGTTAAGTAAGGTCTGCCTTCCGGCCTGATAGAAATCACCCCGTATCTTCCGTCGGCCGTCGGCTCCACTTTGTATCACGGAAATCGGTCGGCATAATCTGCGATTGTATTGGCAACGCCGAATGATCTGAGTGGGGTTGTTGAATAACAGGCGAGGGTGACCTCGTGCACGCAGGCCTGATACGCAAGACACTACGCTGGGTACATATCTTATACGATGGCGCTTAGATGCAACGACAAAGATAGATATTTAATTTCCTGTTATCACGTGTTCTACATCAAATATGTTGAGACCTATATACATGGGACGTTGGACCAGCAGGTCAAACAGTTGGTGTAGTAAGGTCAACACACTACCCCTCGAAAACACAATATAAGGTTCAAAACATTACGGTAGTGTTTTAGTGTTTCCACGCCACAGTGATCTAGTTCAAAACATTTTTTTCAACGTAGTAACTGTAGTGCATATTTACGCACACGCATGGTTCCAACAGTAGTATATTAATTATGATGTATTGACCATAAATATATGGCTCGAAACAATATGTAGCACATTTTCATCGTGAAAGTGATACAATTATAGTGTTTTGAACGTATTAATATAATTATTATTATAATTATCCAACATGTAATAAAAAGTAGGATGAAAAAGAAAGCTGTAAAGCAGATAGAGCTTATCAACATAAGGGCCATAAATATATATTTAACCTTTAAATATATTTATGCATCTACTCTTCATATAGATTTGATCGATGTACGACCAACATGTGATATAGCATCTAAGGACGTTTTGTCGTTAACTTGTTGACGTCTTCAGACTATCGTACACATGATATGCATCTTATCTGCACTGCAGATACATAATTCAAATGTATTAAAATATTACAATGATGTAATATTGAAATACTGAAATGCAAGGTATGTGTATTATGATAACATCGTTGTCTTAGGATAATGTGTGTGCATTAGGATAACGTGGGTATGTTAGTATAAATTGTGTGTATTAGGATAACATGGGTCTGATAAGATAACGTAGGATAGGATATTATGTTTGAAATTTAAAAACGTTATATCGTATGACGTGGCAATCCATGACGTTATCATATTTCATTTGAATGTCAGAGCTTGTCTATTTCATGTTGTGTCTAGCTCATAAATTGTTTATGCTGTTATATTATTAAATAGTGTCTTAATATAATCATTGAAGTTGATATTGTGTTAATCTCAGAATCAAGGTTAATATTACTGGTTATCTTGTACTGTATTAAAATCAGAGTTTGTGTTAATATTGTTTTTTTACGTTGGGCCAATCAGTAACGTTGTCTTACACTGTGTTGATCGCAGATAATGTGTATGCAATATTAATCACCTGTTCCTGTCCGTCTATCAATTGGAAAACTGTATGTGTTTTAGAGCAAGCTCAGGTTAGTTTCCCACCAGGTCCGACTTTGCTCTGTGAAACCCTTTCCTCGATGATGATGATGATAATGATGATAATGATGATGATGATGGTGATGATGGTGATGATGATGATAATGATGATGAGCCATCTTGCACTAAGGCGACTTTTGCAAATGCACATGTTATCGGTATGGTATAAAAAGGCAAAGCTGAACAAAGACAAGTCACCACAAAAACCAAACAAGAACTATTTGTGAAGTTGCAACTGCAATTGAACCTGCTTTTATCTAATCTATTGTCTCGCATCTACAAGGACCTACAAGCCAGTGAAACCCTGCCATTCAACTGCCAGTCATAGTTCTATTTTCAACGCAAAGTATTTGCCGTACCACAATAAGTGGGTGAGACTGGGTCGTTCGTAATACAATGAGTGGGTATGACTGCCGATTCTGTCGGCGTGTGTGTGTGTGCGTGTGCGTGTGCGCGTGCGCGTGCGTGTGCGTGTGTGTGTGTGTGTGTTGTGTGTGTGTGCATGTGCGTGTGTACGTGTGTGTAGAGTATCTATGTACGAATATATCTATGTATGTACGTTTGTATGTATACATGTACGTACGTAGGTACGTGCGTGTATATAAGTACGTACGTACGTTCATACGCGTATGCACACACGTACTCATGAATATATGCACGTTTAGTAAACGCCCACAGGATGATGACCAACATATATTCATGGGAACTTCTTTGTACACACTTAACCTACGTACCACATCTTGTGACAGATACCCGTTCTGTGACGGGCCGTGGGAGCGCCGGGGCTTTGTGGGGGGTGTCACCACTGACGGGCGCCCCGCTGCCACCAAGGGGGTGTTCTCATGCGACGAACCGAAGCCGTACAGAATGTCATCCAGTCGCACGGGCGCCGGCGCTGGGGCGACACCTGGTGGAACAAAATCAGCGTTGTTAAGGGGAGACACCCTAGCCATAAAGTTAACTTTTATAGCAATTACGTACCTCTAAATAACTTTTATTCATGGATAAAGCATGCCTCTTTCATGTAATAAATCCCGTTTTTTTAATCTTTGAAGGGCGTTTGCAAAAAAAATTAGTTTTTTCAATTTGGAAACATCATATCTCTTGTTATAATGATGCTACACCAATGAAGTTTTGGTTGATGTGCTCCTTATTGTCTTATTTATGCAACTACGAAGATAACCTTTTGTTTAATGTATAGTTTAGTGTGATCTTGGTAGCCGTGATGTAAAATGTGTTTTCTATCAATAAAAATTAAATAAAAAATGAAGTAATGGCAATACATTAAATATCTCTTCATAATTTCATAACATGAGGTGTTGTAAATAAGTGTTTCCAAACTATGTTATACATGTCATATTTGACGGATGTCTTTGTTGCCATGGAAACAGGAGTCGGGCAGAAAAATTGTCAATATATTTTTACTCAGTATGATCCACCCTACAGTTTAGGCTAAAACAATGACGGAAACTACGGAATTAAAAAGTTCTATCCATCTAGGGTGTCCGTGCGTGGACATGCGTGGACATGCGTGGATATGCATGCACGAACGCAAGCTACACTCACATCAGTATAAATAATTATATGCGCGGTTCTACAATAATGGGCAACATAATTTTTAAAAAGTTATCTGTGTAATTTCATAGTCGGTTGAGACCAAGTCTTTCTATACTACGAAATCAACGTTTCGTTTTTAGCACTTTTTCCTACACTTCTAATAATATTGTTAATGCACTTGTCTTCATTCTGTTGCCCAGTATTGTCGAAGTGCAGAGTGCTGAGCTTTCATATATTCATTTCTATAGCCATTTGTTTTTACCAAATATTTCACAACTTTCATAATGCGTTACAGAGAAGATTATACGAAATACTCGTCTGACAGTGGTACGCAACTTTGTAACTTTACGTTAACAACAGCAACGATGTGCCTTGAAATACTATTATTTTGACGAACGTCTCGCTTTAGTAAAACGGTTGTTATTTTGCAATAAACTACATTAATGGCCTCTTAAAATGGTACCAGTAAAGTCTTTATGGCATCGTGTTACCATAAAAATAAAACTACATTTTCATAAGTTCTACGCATTACCCCCAGAAACGCTTAATTCAAGTGTTGATTAAATGCCTTTGCCGATTCTACTAACTAAACATTTCAGACAAGTCACAAACTGGCCTCAATCAAGTTATACAACAGCTATTATTGCAAAGTCATATCATCTGTCGATGTTAATTCCTTATAACAATAATCTTACACAAAATTAATGTACGCCAGAACAACGCTCAAAATCTAACTGTCTGTTTTATTTGAGTGTTGTAAAACTGGGGACGTCACTGTGTGAGTACGACGACGACGACAACAACAACAACAACAACAACAAAAACAACATCGCCAACATAATCAACAACAAATAAACGGGATTAATTGATTATTGTTTGATCGTAACGACATGTTCAGTATATTCGCCTGCTGTATAGGACACCATTTTAGATTTGGTACTTTAGAAATAAAAAATATAACCGGAAGTGGGATGGAAATAAATATGAAGAAAAGAAGAGTTCCAAAAAGGTACACGTAAGTCATGTAGGATGACACGCGCCCCGCGCCCCAAACTATACGCATGAAAGCATAAGTTCATTTACAGGTCTATCTACACGCGAAGTAATCCATACATTTGTGGTTACCAGATAATCATCTAGCGCGTACTGTTGACCCACCGTAAGATGTTGTAATACAATTTATGCAAGTTATCAAACAGATTGGATGTATATGGGTCTAGATAATGTTAACCAGTTCTTTCCCGTCTGATGATATGAGCTTGTAATAGCTTAAGCGCTGCCGGACGGATTATTGCAGCCGGGCATAGATTAATGCTAACCGATACATGCTTGTCTCGTGAAATTAACTTGTAAGCGTTATCAGATGGATTCGGCTTATCGCCAAGTAGATGTTAACAAGTGCCTTGCGTGTAGGATGTGTTATTATCTTCGTGTCTGGACTGCTCCATGGACCTGATGTCTACAGTGGCTTTGTGAAATTTGTGAATACGTAATCTTAATTCGAAACAACGGCCACTCGTTTAATACACATTGGCGTCTGGCACCGAACATGTGGGAAGAAAGTTGGGTATGTTTTTTTATTACGGACAAGACACAAAAGTTCCTCACACCTAGTGTCAATAAAATACACTATACGGTTAAATGTGTAACCTGCTGCGCACGCAATTTTGCTGTTGGCAAATTAATGTCTCAAAGTTTCATTTTACCTATTATGTAGCCACTTTTTTAGAAAATGTAACTACGTAAAATTAAACATTTACACAAAAAAATTATTTTATTATGTACCAAAAATGCAGGAATTAGTTAAAAATTATTTGAAAAAGAAGGGAAAGTAGAGATATGACAAAATTGCCACAGACGACTCGTCCACGATGAAGCATAGATCATTATGTCACATATATCACACGACGAACGAACTAACGACCGAGTTTTGGAAAAAATTCCATTGTGACAGACAGTTGATGCGAACAGGGTAAAGTAACGTTCCTATATAGCGCGGTATCCAGTCCCTGGGACTGCTCAAAGCGCTTTACACTTCACCTCCTGGCAGACCTGTTCAATCCAACGCCATTTCGACTTCTCTGGGAAGCATTCAGCCACGCTGCAATTATGCGCGAAGCCTGTCTGTAGTCAGGTACTCAAGTATACAGCTAAGTAAACTATGGCAACGTGGTGTGAACGAAATTGCCAAAGTTTCGAAACGCTAGCAAGATAATTCAAACCCAGGTTCTCTCGACTGAGAGTCCGATGTTTCAACCGCAACGCCACCGCGCCCCAGAAATACGCCACATTCCACCGACATTTCTATGCTACGACGTTCCACTCAACATATCTGGACAACAGTTTTACAGTATCGCCGAACAAATGTACGCCTGTTAGAAAAGCAAAAACGTAAGATGAGTAAGATGCTATGATGCCAAACGGAATGGCGTCGGTCTTGATGCACACCCGGTGAAAAATCGACCGTGGGCGTTGTCTTGCAAAACTGGAACAGTGGCTCTATTTTGTTTCGCTGTAGCTCGGTAAACAGGTCACGTTCGTTTCGACAACTGCAGGTGAGAAAAGGCGCAGTCGTCGCTAGCGGTGAAACTAATTGCTGGCTGTCTGACCGAGACACGATGACAGTCCCTTCACGAACGTAATGGACGACCGACTTTAACACAATGCTTACACATTTGTCATCGTCACTGTCATTGTCCGTTGTCGTCACACTGTCATATTGAATGACAACAATTGTGCGTCAAACAGTCGTATCGAGTGGCAACAAAAGAAATACGAAACTCGTGCTTTGAGGGACTCAAACCCGCCTTCTTTGATGATTGTAGACGTTTTCTGTAGCTGACAGTAGTGGTGACATTTCCAAGAAAGTTCACAGGTATGTTCAACTCGTGTAACCGGAATGATAGCTTACCTTATCATTACTGGCAAAAGTTTCGCGAAATACGAGAAGTAGACATGACCAACGTATTCACATGTATCAATTAAATGTGGTATCACAATGACACGATGACCGTTGGTACAAATAGAGGGTGACTTGCCGACAAGTCGTGAACAGGCTGACCGATTAAATTAACGATTGCATGAATAGCAGGAATGACCAACATTGTCATAGATATGAACTACTTCAAGCCTGTGTGTTATATGATAGTGACAAATTGTGCGTGTGCATACACGATTCATGCGTGATGTGCAAAACTTGTAATACAAAGGACTCCGCTTAATAGAATCACTTTGGGGGCAGAGTAATTTGTTTCTAGCGCCTTGTTCAATGAGGTGGCACATTTTAATACAACGAGAATAGGGAATGATTATGTCCCAGCCAATATATTTGATTCTACTAAACGACTTGTTCTGATATCCGCGACTCCGTTGAGTGGAGTCCACTGTAATTAAGGCATTATCAGATGGATGGATGGATGGATGGATGGATGGATGGATGGATGGATGGATGGATGGATATGTCTGGACTAAGTGTAATGCTAACATATTCCGTTACTTGTAGAATTAGTCGAGTCTTCACGTCTCATATGTTCTATGTTGCTTATATTTGTCAAAATAAAGCGGGTTTAAAGACTGAATACCCGATCTAGATTCGAAGCAGCGACAACCCCCTGTAAACTCAAGTTGTACGTAATATGAACGTGTATCTCATCCCATGACTGCTAACTGGGGACGGCGCATGTTGTCGCTACAAAGACAACCTTGTTTTGTGCTATTCGTTGAATGGGAAAATTGTACTCGCTGGGGAAATCATTCTTAGTATTTTTGAGAACAATAGCGATTTTTTCAGTTTGTTTCTATGTGGGTTGTTGGCGGTGATAAAAGCGCTGATAAAATAAAAATAGCTTACAAAGCCATCTCCACAATCAGGTTCTTCAAGTTACATTGAATGACGTCATCAGGAAGTGACGAGACTCCATGTCTTTATATCCATCATGCAGGTCGATTGTTCTTCCAGTATGTATCTATATATACTAATATGTAGCCATGCATACTCAATTTGGGCTTGCATATGTGTGTGTCTGTTCAGTAACACAATGACGGAAGCAGCACGTGACATAATGTTTGGGTTCCCAAATTTCTTCTGCTCAATATACTCAACATTTCCTCAACATTTCCTCAACATTTCCGCCTTCTGGTTGAGGCATATTGCGTTGAGGCTTATGTCCGGCTTCTGATCGAGGCACATTACGTGTGAAATGAGGCATCCTAAAACATGTTTCTCGTGTTTGCTGAGGACCGGCTGTAACTGACGACCCCAATGAGTCCACAGCTCCTAGTTTGGGAATCTGTGTTCCAATGCATCTAATGTATTACGAATGCAGCCTTTTGTTGGAAGCGACGCCGAAGAAAACACTTAAGACACGCCCGCCCACACTACACCATTGTCGTCGACGCACGTGCACGGTAAGGGAGACTTGACTAGCGAACCAACACTGCATCCGAAGCCGACCCGACCCGCGTCGAGCCACGCGTGGCCGATGACAGATTCGACAGCTCGCTGGGCTTCAAAGATTCGCGTGCTTTTGTAGCTTTGCTACCGAGTTTCACATGGCTTTATTAGGAATGTCCTCGCTATATCGTCATAGCTCACGTTCTTCCCTCAAAGATCGTGTTTTTATCAGTTACTCTTGACATGATTTCTATTCCATAGAGTCATGTAGCGGCTGTGTCGTTGATGTTGTAAACAGACTCTTATTCTGCATTCATATGTAGCTTGTAATTTGACGCAGCAGACACATGGGAAAGTCTTACTATAATTATAGGGGAAATATACCCAGTTGTTTCGCACAACCGCCCACTAAGGGGGCGTAGAGAAACGATTACAATCGTGTAAGGTATCAGTCGAAATCCTGCCAGAGGCGGAACAAATGAAGTTGGAAGATTGTGAGCAACCGTAATTAGAATCAATCTTATACAATAATTTTTAAATATGTGCTAAACAAGTGTGTTTACAGATTATCCGATTAAGGTATCATATATACGCCAGTATATTCGTTAAAAACGTTGTAGAGGTTATAGAGAAAGGACATGGGCCCATGAAAATATATAAGCATGTAGTAAAGAGAAGGACCAACTGCATGAAGATGGATAATAGAGATTTGCCTACAGATAGGACCGAGATGCTTGAAACATGCACAGAATTCACCAGACCTCTACAAATCCACACACACCGTAATTGATTTGGAAATTAGGCGAGCATATCCTGATGACCCAGATGTACCTTCTATTACGATATCAGAAGTGGACAAAGTAACGAGGTTGATGAAGAATAACAAATCTCCACGTATTGATTATGTAACCAGTGATGTGTTAGCAGGAGGGGAAATAATAACACCGGAGACAGCAACACGTTTCAACAGAGTCCTCACACAAAAGATCCCCTTCGAAAGGAATGAGACAAAAATAATCATATTTCATAAAAAAGGGAAAATATTATATTAAAAACTACCCAGGTGCCACGTAGCACTCGTAGACGATCACGACGCTCCATTTCCTACTTTTGACAGTTCTGTCGTGCTCTTCCTAGCCTGGCTGTTAGACAATCAATGATTTATTTTTTGCCGACCTCCGCTTCTTTCTCCCAATCTTTCCTTTTGTCACTGAATGTTTCAGTTGTTTCTTTTATGTTCTAAACATTCTGTTTGTCTTTCCCCGATTTTGTACAGATCTTCCTTTTATCGTTGCCTGTTCTTAGAATGTCTTTATTGTTTTTCTTCTCTGTCCACGATGCTCTAAGCATTATTCACAAAAACGCATTTACGTTGCTTCTATGTTCTTGTCTAATTGCTAAGTCATTTACCACCTCTACATAGCATTGGAGGAGATTTGTTGGCGCGTTATGCTCCAGTGGGAGTGAAGACGATTGACGAGTGAGTGAGAATTCACCTTAACACAGAAGTGTCATCAACAATACATCAATAGACAGATGAGTAAGACAGGGAGACCCAATCTCACCAAATAGTTTCGCTAGCCTCACGCAGGACGTCGTTGTCAAGAACTAGAAACGAAAGAAATACACATTAACCGAGAAGTTCCATCAAATATTAGCTTTGCAGATGATATTGCATTGTTCTATGAAACACCTTAAAAATGGAATCAGTGACAACAAAATAAAAAAAGAGAAAGCAAAAAAGTTGGTCTAAAAATGCATAAAGTAAATTCATGACAAACTCGAAAAGAAGTAGGAGATAATATAGATGATGAAATACTAGAAGACGTTGAATCTTATAAATGCTAGAAGACGTTGAATCTTATAAATACACTGGACAAGAAAAAAGTAGGGAAAACGCATCAACAGAACAAATAATGACTAGGATCAAATATGGCTGGAGCTGTTTTGGAAAATACAACGTAATATGCCAGGACGACAAACCTCCCCAATATGCCTAAAAAGTAAAGTTTTAAATGAACGCATCTTTCAAATTATAACACACACACACACACACACACACACACACACACACACACACACACATATATATATATATATATATATATATATATATATATATATATATATATATATATATATATATATATATCAATATATATATATATGTGTCAAACATGGTCAATGACGAAACAGCTGAAAAATAAGAATGAAAAGGGCCAGGGAAAGAAAATGTCGGACTTCACGCTAAAACATAAAACCCACACTACGTTAACAGAAAGAAAACAGTAAGAGATGTAATGAAATGTGAAAACAATGTGGAAACAGGCAGGTCACATAGTGAGAATGCAAGGGGCAACTGGTGGACCATCAGAACAACGGGAAGAAACCAAGAACAGAATAAGAGGCAGAGGAACGAGACGACGGTGCGATGACTTCATGCATTATGCAGGAACACTAAAGACAGAGAAAAGTGGACGTGTCCAGCGGTGGTTTAAGTCACGCAGTGGGCGGGCAAGGTGGATGGTTAAAATATATTCGTAACAATTCTACTTCCAGAAATATATTATGCATCTATTGCTGGGTATGTCAATTTGTGAAAGTCATCGCTTCGTTCATTTGTGTGATGTTTGTTTCTTTATTGTATGAGCAAATGTCACCAAATTCATTATCCATGTGATACAATTATGTGGCGATATTAACTGTTGTTATGCATATATGTAAGGGCTTGCCTACGCATAATATTAAACTGTCAAATCAAGAGTCACACAAACACGAGTATGTGACACCGACATGACAACAAGAAGACATCAAGAACAGATGATGGAGATGGATGACCCACACATTTAGGAGAAATGGGGAAACATCACCAAATATCCTTAACCTGGGCCCCTGAATGTAAAAGGAAAAAACGAATGACAAAAGTCAAAACGCAGAAGGCTGTTGAAGCAAAGAAAGACTAAATACGATGTAGAATGACAGAGAACACAGCTAGAGAGCGTACGAAATAACAGACGTTACTAAGTAGATTTATGCACGAATTAGGGTATGGAGATGATAAATAACTGTACGCATATGTTACACTCCAGTTACGTATTCAAAGATTGGACACTCAGTCATTCATCATGTGAGTTCACTGGAACCCCCTCTTTATGTCGAACCCCCGCGGACTACTTATCGATCAATCATTAATCCGCCCCTACATTCATATACCGGGGTTCATGTTTACTCATGACGATGATTATATAAGTGTATTTTGTCGCGATCCTTCGCCTGAGGCGTGTTGTATCGCTGTGGCGTTTTAATGTAAAAAATGGGTCTTCAAAAGTATGTAATGTTTACTCAGGAGGTCGACGAAATGTGCCTTCAGCGTTACTTGGTTGTACGTCCGATATAGTGAATACGTCGAAGATCTTTACACTTTGATACGAGCAGAGCTACGTGGGAGTGAACCACCTTGTTGGCTTACTGCAGTGAACATTTGAATCTCACTTGGACGATAAGCGCTTGCTGTGTCATTGCTTCGCTGCACGAATACGTAGGACTTTGTTCAAGTCTTATACAACAGGTTCAGTCGTCGGTGGCGGGCAAGTCGATGATCAATAACCAACTGTAGGATACATATCGTAGTTCAAAGGTCACTGGTCAATGGTAGACATTGACGAACAAATCGCACAGCAACTAATGTTTTGGGGATTATTGGTGGTTCTGAAGTATTAGTCTTTTAGGGACCAGTTGTCGTCGATGGACCAGTCGCCCTTCAGGGACCAATTGTCGTTACAGAACCAGCCGCCATTCATGGATCAGTTGTCGTCGAAGGACCAGTCGTCGAAGGACCAGTCGCCATTCATGGAGCAGTTGTCAAGGAATGACCAGTCGCCATTCATGGACCAGTTGTCAAGGAATGACCAGTCGCCATTCATGGAGAGCAGTTATCAAGGAATGACCAGTCGCCCTTCAGGGACCAATTGTCGTTACAGAACCAGCCGCCATTCATGGATCAGTTGTCGTCGAAGGACCAGTCGCCATTCATGGACCAGTTGTCGTTGAAGGACCAGTCATGGAGCAGTTGTGAAGGAAGGACCAGTCGCCATTCATGGAGCAGTTATCAAGGAATGACCAGTCACCATTCATGGACCAGTTGTCAAGGAATGACCAGTCGCCATTCATGGACCAGTTGTCAAGGAATGACCAGTCACCATTCATGGAGCAGTTGTCAAGGAATGACCAGTCACCATTCATGGAGCAGTTGTCAAGGAAGGACCAGTCACCATTCATGGAGCAGTTGTCAAGGAATGACCAGTCGCCATTCATGGACCAGTTGTCAAGGAATGACCAGTCGCCATTCATGGACCAGTTTTCAAGGAATGACCAGTCACCATTCATGGAGCAGTTGTCAAGGAAGGACCAGTCACCATTCATGGAGCAGTTGTCAAGGAATGACCAGTCGCCATTCATGGACCAGTTTTCAAGGAATGACCAGTCACCATTCATGGAGCAGTTGTCAAGGAATGACCAGTCACCATTCATGGAGCAGTTGTCAAGGAATGACCAGTCACCATTCATGGAGCAGTTGTCAAGGAATGACCAGTCACCATTCATGGAGCAGTTGTCAAGGAATGACCAGTCACCATTCATGGACCAGTTGTCAAGGAATGACCAGTCACCATTCAAGGACCAGTCACCATTCATGGAGCAGTTGTCAAGGAATGACCAGTCACCATTCATGGACCAGTTGTCAAGGAATGACCAGTCACCATTCATGGAGCAGTTGTCAAGGAATGACCAGTCACCATTCAAGGACCAGTCACCATTCATGGAGCAGTTGTCAAGGAATGACCAGTCACCATTCAAGGACCAGTCACCATTCATGGAGCAGTTGTCAAGGAATGACCAGTCACCATTCATGGACCAGTTGTCAAGGAAGGACCAGTCACCATTCATGGAGCAGTTGTCAAGGAATGACCAGTCACCATTCATGGACCAGTTGTCAAGGAAGGACCAGTCACCATTCATGGAGCAGTTGTCAAGGAATGACCAGTCACCATTCATGGACCAGTTGTCATGGAATGACCAGTCACCATTCATGGACCAGGTGTCAAGGAATGACCAGTCACCATTCATGGACCAGTTGTCAAGGAATGACCAGTCACCATTCATGGACCAGTTGTCGTCGAATGACCAGTCACCATTCATGGAGCAGTTGTCGTCGAAGGACCAGTCACCATTCATGGACCAGGTGTCAAGGAATGACCAGTCACCATTCATGGACCAGTTGTCGTCGAAGGACCAGTCACCATTCATGGACCAGGTGTCAAGGAATGACCAGTCACCATTCATGGACCAGTTGTCAAGGAAGGACCAGTCACCATTCATGGAGCAGTTATCAAGGAATGACCAGTCACCATTCATGGACCAGTTGTCAAGGAATGACCAGTCACCATTCATGGACCAGTTGTCAAGGAATGACCAGTCACCATTCATGGACCAGTTGTCAAGGAATGACCAGTCACCATTCATGGAGCAGTTGTCAAGGAATGACCAGTCACCATTCATGGACCAGTTGTCAAGGAATGACCAGTCACCATTCATGGACCAGTTGTCAAGGAATGACCAGTCACCATTCATGGAGCAGTTGTCAAGGAATGACCAGTCACCATTCATGGAGCAGTTGTCAAGGAATGACCAGTCACCATTCATGGACCAGTTGTCAAGGAATGACCAGTCACCATTCATGGAGCAGTTGTCAAGGAATGACCAGTCACCATTCATGGAGCAGTTGTCAAGGAATGACCAGTCACCATTCATGGAGCAGTTGTCAAGGAATGACCAGTCACCATTCATGGAGCAGTTGTCAAGGAATGACCAGTCACCATTCATGGAGCAGTTGTCAAGGAATGACCAGTCACCATTCATGGAGCAGTTGTCAAGGAATGACCAGTCACCATTCATGGAGCAGTTGTCAAGGAATGACCAGTCACCATTCATGGAGCAGTTGTCAAGGAATGACCAGTCACCATTCATGGAGCAGTTGTCGTTGAAGGACCAGTCACCATTCATGGAGCAGTTGTCGTTGAAGGACCAGTCACCATTCATGGAGCAGTTGTCAAGGAATGACCAGTCACCATTCATGGACCAGTTGTCAAGGTCCACTCTCAGCGACCAGTAGTCGATAGCGATTGTCAGTGGGATGCCGTTAGTTAATGGACGACACACCCTATATATCTTACCTTGTCGAGATAAATGACATTGAAATAACACTGCAATACAACATTCAACCATTCAACGTTGCGACTTACACACCCTAGCAGGGTAAACGTCCACCCCTTCTGAAAACGTGTTAACAACGACAATAAATAATATATATAAATACTAACATAAATAATAAAAATAAATACAACACAACTGCAAAGTCCGTCACACGCAAGCACAGTCGGTGCTGTTGAAGTATGATAAAACGATGTTTATGTCGTGTACACGCATTTACCCATATGAATAACGTAGACGCTTTTTCTTGACCTACGCGTCAAACGTGGTTTACGGGTGACCGGCATTTCATCCGGTTACGACACTGCGTTAATAGCCAAGACAAAACTGTCAACACTTACTTGATTTTTTTGGCAATCGCGTACCCCGAACCTTGCCAAGGTAGGCGGGGCACAGATGAGCCATCGGACGCGTGGAACCTCAGTGGTACGACACCTTGTTAGTGTAAACAATTAGGTCATGTTAGCGCACTCTCTAACTGAATGCATTCGCAACGGTGAATGTCTTTCGACAGGCTTGTTGATCACGGTGAGGACGTTTTGATGCACAGTATCCAGCGTTGTCAAAGCGGCAGTCAGGTGATCCCAATCGGTTCGCGTTAATGTCTTGTTGATGTGCGTCGCTTCAGTTTAACTCCCGCGACAGGACCCGCAACGACCCGGCTTTCGCTGTAGACACGACCAGCGCAGCGACGTAGCAGACCCGAAATGCAGGCGTGAGAACGAGCGTGTCTTTTTGGGTCGACCACCAACATACACTTGTCGGAGCCTAAGGGAACCGACGCAGCCGACCGAACTTACTGGCACCAGGCTTGGCGTGCTGCTAATTTATCAACGTGCCCCGTCACAGCGTTTACGTTCGCTTCCGTTGTCCGCCCTAAGGGTAGTTAACCTTCTCTTTTCAAGCGCGGCGACCCGGACATTGCGAAGGGAGCTATCGGTTGTTGTGGTTGGTCACGCGCCGCCGGGCAGCCGAGTGGCGCTCATGACAGCCTGTGTGGCGTCGATGCAGCACCGGTCACGTTACGGCCGCTTCCGTCATTGACGTTCCATTCACGTAACGCGTTCTGGTGCTTTTAGCCGTTTCTGACTTCATCATGCAAACTGGCTTCTTTTGCTGCCTCGTTGCTCTTCATACGTCTTCATTCTTCTTTCGTTTGATTTAGCAAGAATGAACATTAACTTAGGCCTACATTAAACCTACACGATTTACGTAACAACGCCGATTTGTCATGTACAAAACGTTATGACACGCACGCATACACGCATACACGCACGCTCGCACACACTCTCGCTCGGATAGCCGTTCTGGGACATTTCCTGAGAAAATAGCTTTATACAATTACCTATCAAGCACTTTCATCCAAGCAACCAGTATATTTACACTCACTGATCACTCCTGCAAGACGGCCCAGACAGTTTCGATCAGCTAATTCTTATCTACTTTTTTGTTCCCAGTGTTACGACAAATGTCGAAACGAGAGCTTTTTTGTTGCTGCACCGACTCTGTGGAACTCACTCCCTGTTAGTGTTAAGTCTGTAGGAAATATAACAACATTTCGCCGTAAACTAAAAACCCACCTGTTTAAGCTTGTTTGTCCTCCATAGCTCCCCAGCGTACCAATCCAACTGTTTACAACTGGATCTGTTTATTTATTATGAACTGCTTAACCCCTTTTGTTTTGGTGCGCTGCCGAGTTTGGGTCTCCTGAGGATTTTAGCGCGTTAGAAGTATTTTATATATTATTATTATTTTATTATTTTGCCCTGTGTAATCATTGAAGGTGAACATGGTAACAATTTTATCAAGAAAATGGCCGTTTGGGATTTCCCCCCAGAAAATCTCACTTTAATTTTTTTTATTTTTATTGAAAATTGTCCCCCTTTTCACATCTGAAACAACAGTTTTGGGCCCATCAGTAAACTCTGCGTTGATGAAAAATTATGCCCTTTTAATCAATGAAGGATACCCATTACGTTTTTTTCACATACTAAACAGTCATTTTATGGTCAATTTTGTCCTCGTTTACCATGGAAATTACCCTACTTTGAGCTGGGTGGACGCATACTAAAATGCCACGACGAAGTTAAACTATATAAATATGGTAAGTGGTTTTACGCTGAAAAGTCATGATTCGGTGTGGACACATGATAGGGTTAGGTGGCAATTGAAAGGGCACGACGCCACTTTGTATAATAAGACGCACGGGTGTCATTTAGAACAAAACTGGCTGTTTATCAGTAGCGCCATAACATATTTTAGTTAGTGTCCGATAACGTAAACCGGTTCCTGCCAAAGATACAACACACTAGTTCAGGGGTTCCCAACCTGGGGTACACCCAGGGGTACGCCAGAGGTTTCCCAGGGGTACGCGCGGGTTGGCTGAAGCAAAGGTTACGTGCAACGGTGCAATAATGTTGCCACTTTGTGTGGTCTACGAGGGAAAACATGTTTCTCTGTAATACTATCAAATCCACAGAAAACATTATTCTTTTCAAGCAAACATTCAACGTTATCATTCGTAAGTTACGACGATTTCGCTAACGACAGCGCTCATTGCCTAACTGGTAAATACCATGAAGTCTAGCGCCCTCAATATTCTGCTTTTCCAGCTCTTGTGCCATTAGTATGATGAAGACCAAAGGTGCTGCTCTTCCACATTGAGGTCCGTTGGCTCTCACGGGGAACGTCGACAAGGAGCAGTCTCGAAAATCTGTAGAGAAACTCTTGGGAAAAGGTGGCTACTGAAGCTGGCGTGCTTGAACGACAACGTTTTCCACGTGAACTCGCTTAAAAGGTCCCTCCAAGACCAGTTCACCACGGTGGTTGATTTCGTGGACAACGTACTCATGTTGAAGCTGGTGGGACAGCTACATCAAGGACGGAAACCTCAACGTGTTTGAACACTTAAGCGCGGCGTTTCAGGAGGAAGAAACGGGACATGGAAACATGGGGCATCTTGTGCAGGGACACCTGCCTTCCCCTGCCTTCCACGCAGAATTAGTTTCAGACACACTTCTCGGATCTGAGAGGGGGCATCCGTGGCCTAGTGGTTAAGGTGTTGGACTCTAATTTCGAGGGTTGTGAGTTCAAGACCCACACTGGGCAAGGTTCTTTTTCGAAGCTTAGGCAATTTCGTTTACCCTACTTTGCCTCAGTCTACTCAGCTGCAAATGAGTACAAACACTGTTTGGAAGGTACCTGCGATGGACTAGTGTCCCGTCCAGGAGAGTCAGGATAACTGCACTCTAAGTTGCTTCGCACTACAGAAACCAGGTTTAAGCACTGGCCATATAAGCCTTCATGGCTTCCTAAGGCGTAATGCCTGGGGGATGACTTTACCTTTACCTACCTCTCGGATCTGAGTGCCCTGGATTCGAATTTCAACCGTTCAGTGCCGTGGTGCAATCTCTCTCAAACGGCATACAGGAGGACTTTTGGAGTTCGTGAACGGCGCCACCGCATACATACGTATGTGCCTGTGACGTCATCGTTGATGTCTCCATCTACCTATCTCTGCTAGCGAGGTTTCTCGGCCACGTTCTGCATGAAAAGTAAATGTTGTGCCTGACTGTGTAAAAGGATCACCTCCTGTCTCCTTGTCCAAAACTGTTCCCGAATTGAGGCCCTGGTTTGATGAAGCAAACTCAGCCCTCACATTGGGGTTATTTCTCGAATGTAGGCGTCTTATCCTACCTCAATTCAGGGCACGGTTTTGTTTACCTCGTTGACAAAATGTGTATCACTGAACTCAGTGTTGAATGTTGTTTCGTCAATAATTCTATATCACTATGATGGGGTACCCGGTCGATCATTTCAGAACACAGGGTATACGCCGGGAGAAATAGGTTTGGAACCGCTGCTCTAGATATTGTATATATTAACAACAATAGTCTACATTATAATACTCATTGTCATTGTCTACGTGACGAATATCATCGTCGTCGATACCATCATTCTCATCACGGCCACCTACACTAGTCTTCAGCGACATCCTTCTGTCTCGTAGACAATGGCTTGCGTCGTCGTGGTCAACGCTATGTTGTGCATCGCCTAGCGTGATTCAATATCCCTCCCCCTCTGGCATGGCAGTCTCTGTCGCACTTGCTGCAACTGAAGGGTGTGGACTGAGAAGGTGCGGGATTTGGAGACCTCTGTTTTCTGTGGTCCCTCTTCGCAGCCAGTCGTGTGGGACGTTTTTCTTCTCGTTTTCTGATGCCCTCTGAACAGTCAGCCTCCGTAACCGGCAACAATTTTCCAGCTGTGTCGATGACCGCCATTTTCATGTCATGCTTGCAGCTCTCTTTGTAGCAGAGATGTGGACGACCAATAGTTCATCATACAGGAGATTTTCTCGCCAACACCACTAATATCAATAAAACACATAAATATTATTTTTAATAAGATTTAACCAGATTTCCACCCACAACTACTACTTCCAGGTGGCCAGTGGACAATGAAGCCAAGAGGCCTAACAACTGGTTTGCACAGGGGAACAATTAGCTGTTTCTCCTTATACGTGATAGTTCTCATAATTAGTTCTAGAGTTTGATTACCTTTTGAAGCAGCAATCCCACATTGCTCCGAAACGTTCTTGTCAGCACTAAATATTACTCCCAAGTCCTTTTCTTTTGTGCTTCTACCTACTACAGAACTCCCCTTCCCCATTTAATATTCTTGTACTCGACAATAGGTATGTGCTTGAATTGAGGACCGAAGTTCTTGTGAACGTTCGCGCTGCTCAGTGTCACCGCGTATTCAACACAACTAGGTGACGATGTTAAATGGAAGACGATTGTGTATGACTACACCAGCTTAAAAGAGGATGCATACAGTGCAGCCATATTATATCTATTTATGAGCGAGATATTCCTGGAGCCATTCACTACAGTGTCACAGCAGCGTTTATGTTGCTCCACACTGGACTGGATCCGAATAGTGAGTGACGTCACGCTCGGCAGTCGATCATCAAAGACTCTTTGAGAAGCAGGCGCGAGGACACAATAGAAAGGAATGCATGCATTCAATGTGAGCACAGCTAAAACTCCAATAAGTGGAATTTAATTAAACCTACGCCGATTTAATTGCATGCAGAAACGCACGCACGAATACTCGCCGGCTCACACACTCCCATGCCAAGCAGGGGACATGTCCATGTTCTAAATGATAAAATAATAATTAGACCCATATATGTAGAAAATACCACAGTTTTGGAGTATAATTGTTTAATCTTCTTCACACTCACCTCTCCCGTAACCGAGGGTGGTCGCTGGGGCACCTTCATTGGCAGTAATAACACGGGATAAAAAAGATACACTTCACGAAGTTAGGTCAAAGTTTTAGATCACTCACGATTGTATTGAAATTTTAATAATCACTTTGTTAGAAAATATTATAAGTTATGATATTCCATGCGTGCGTGCGTTCGTTCGTGCGTGCGTGCGGGCTGGCGTACGTGTGTGAGAATGCGTACGTGCGTGCATGTGTGATTACGCAGATTCGTGCATGTGTGTGTGAGTGGGTCTGCGTACAAAGTACAAGTGCGTGCGTGCGTTCATGCGTATGTGTGTGCGTGCGTACGTGCGTGCGTGTGCTTGTTTATTGCATGGAAACATGTAAAAAAACTGTCACAGTCCATTAGCGTGGACAGTGTAGGCCCTGGCTACGTTCCTGGTTAAACAGAACGAATGAGCCAGGTACAAAGAGGGCACTTCGTATTGTCCGACTAACAGTGCCACACAATGGAGGTAATTGCATATTCGTGTTGGATGTGCCTCGCCTGCTCGTACGTCACGAAACTGCTTTCAGGCGGGGGCAATTTACATGACAATTACAGGTTAGGGAGACAGTTAAATGTGTGTGTAATGTCTGGAATTCCTCCTTTATGTTTCACAAATATTTGTTATTGTACATTGTAAATAGTACTTTATTAATAGGAACCCAAGAGAGTGGAATAAAAAGGAAAAGCTAAATAACGGTTGTTCGGGCTTTTCTTCACTGATAACAATTCAATGCAAAGTTAAGAAAATAGGTCATGCATCCATGTTGATTTCGTTAAAAGACAAAATATGACTTTAAAGCAATATTTACTGGATGTATACTTTTCCCAACTTATAATAAATTGCAAGTATAATATGTGAAGCTGATAACCCAAACGCTTTTTCTTTGTTTGTATTTAAAATTGGATAAATGCTATATATTGGTTTTTTACATAATTAATAGGTGGGTAATGATTGGTAAATTTTAATGTATGATTAACTCAAATTCACAATTAAACTAGTTTTTACCTGTAAAACCCGTTAATGTCATTCTTGACAATTTCATAATTATTGTATACCGAAGCGCTATGGATTAAATAAAAATGAAAATAAACATGTTCCCTTAGCTAACTTGTTTCCGAAGAAAACTAGGAAAGTGAAATGGAAAGCACACACTACTACTGTGTTTGAAAACAAGCCGCTTTCTTAAGTGCCCGTCGTTTTGTATTGTAAAATCATGTATAATATTTTATTAACCCGCTCCTTTGAGATATTTGTTAACTTTGTTTTTAAACATATTCACGCTGCTAGCATTTACACAATCAGCAAACTTATCTTCCTCTGTTAAGGCCTATTCACATTCACATTTATCTAATTCGTATTATCACTTACTGAAATCGAGACTGAGATTGAAAGACTGCGTGAAGGAGATTTGGCGGGAGTGGAGAACGAAAACGAGGGAGGGGGAGTGGAGAACGAAAGCGAGGGATGGGGGAGTGGAGACGGTTGGTGGGAAAGCAGGGAAACGGGATCAGTGACGAAGGAAAACAAAAATCGACGACCGGTATCGGTGCCAGCCTCAACGCTGACTTCAGGGATAAATAGGAGAGCAACATAAATCGTATCAACTGAAACAAGTTTAGGTCCTATTATTTGATGAGTTACCGTGATAATCAATTTAATTGGTTACCCGGATTCCGAGTAACCAATCATATTCGTCGCAATGAAACGTGTGGTTTTGATCCAAGCTCCGGTATGTGCGACAAACGAAGCCTGGATAATCGAGGCTAAGGCAATTGTGAAATTTACATATTCTCGGTGAGTCAAAAACAGTTACTCCACCTACTGGGTCACGTCTGTGAAATTAACATATATAATATAACTGAAATAATAATAATACAGTCTGTGTGCGCATATCATGTGGCATCTGCCATCATTAAAACATCTATCTAATTCAATTTACTCACTATTCGTACAAATTTATCGTGAGCGTATGAATTACGACTTTACAGAGCATGCACATCGTACAGATGACACCACAAATTTGCCAGAACGTGCTTGCGAGATATATATATACAATCGTCGGGCTGTGCGAGGTTGAGGTCCGGAGAGTAGTGTGGGTTTCCGTGGATTCCGATGTGCAGTCAATGGATGCAACATAAATGTGAACTCTTAACTGATACCAATGCAACGCAAAACTCGAATGACAAAACTACGATTACTGATTACTGATTTCTGAAACCAAAAAAATGTCGTCGTGACGCTTGTGGGCGTTCGTGCTGTTGTGAGATTAGCGCCGTCATGCGGGGTGTGAGATCGCAATAGCTCGATTGTTTGGTATAGAAGCGTGTATGGGGGGTGTGATGTCGCGTCGTGAGGGTGCACCCCGTTGTTGGCGCCATTTGAAATGCGCGCGACAGTTGCAGTCTTCGTTCCGTCGCAAAAGCTACTATGACAGGCCGTAGGATACCTCGAAAACCTCTCTGGTCGCGTACATTAGACCTCAACTTTTTATATTACGATCATCATCACGTAATCCAGCAAGTATCACCTTTATTAGCGAGTTCCCTTCAACACGCGGCACATTTATTTGTTTGGTATAAAGTGTTGCTTTCATTTCATATACTTTCATTTCATATTTGATGTTCGTGGTTTGCGTGCGTGCGTGCGTGCGTGCGTGCGCGCGAGCGCGCGCGTGCGAAGAACGGTAGCCGTAGTATTAGCATTCCAACCTTGGGCCAACGTTGGTTGTAAGTCGGCATCCATTACATGGCGGTAGCTTGGCATGCCAACAGTTGGCCACTGTTGGTTGTACGTCGGCAGCCATTGCATGACAGCTAGTAGCTTTGTATGCCAATCTTCGGTGTGCTAACATTAGATCAGTATAACACCATACATTGGGATCAGACCAATAATGGGCCAGTGTTTTGTCATGCCAACGTTGGTCCAGTGCTGGACCAAGCAACCGGTTGCCATGGTTGGACCAATACCGGTCCTTTGTACATCACAATGTTGGCACAATGATGGCATGCCAACATTGAACCATTATACCATCATACATTTGGCCAACATTCGGCCAACGTTGGCCAAAATTGCAAGTAAGACGTATCTTCTAAATTTCGAAACCTAGCTCACGCAATCACTGTACATGGTAACTAGGGGTACAAGCATAGTAAAATGCATCTTGCCTAGCTCCAGGGCACGAGTGTCAACATTACTACTTTCTGGTGGGAAATACCGCTTTTCCCTCTCGGTCCCGCTTTCACGTTTTTTGGGCGAAATGTCCCACTTTTTGTAATTTTTAAAAACAAAAAATCATCGAAAAATAAATATATTTATTGCGCACACGAGGCCATTCTAGGCGCGTTATTTCTTTGGTCTCATGTGATTTCACATTTTCTCTCCCTTGCGTTGACCGCGAACAAGAGCAGCACATCAAGATGGCGACCTGTAAAAATAACGCGTTAAAACGAGGAAAACCGCTAGAAACGACAAAATGAAGTGGAGGAGGGTGTTTCCCGCTTTCCGTAAGCACTTTCCCGCTTTTTCATGAACACTTTCCCGCTTTTCCATGAACAGACGTTGGCATCTACAATCGACAACACTAGAGACCAGGAGACTAAGAGGAGACCAAATAGAAGTGTTTAAAATAGTGAACGGTTATGAGGATGTTGATAGGAATATGTTCTTCAAACTTAAAGAAGGCAGTAGAACCAGAGGACACAAAGCAGCATTAGTTAAGGAGCAGTGTAGGTTGGACATGAGAAAGTACTCTTTCTCACAGAGGGTAGTGAGCATGCGTCGGGGTGGTACGAGTCCGCTACATCGCTCCACACATTTCACTCAACACAACATGTTCACCAACACAACAAATGACCACAATTGGTACAACAACTCAACATAATCCACTGATCACGCAGAAACAGACAAACCAAACGACAACAAACACAACTAATCAAAACAACGCCCTTTAGCGCAACACATGAACCAAAATTTCAAAGATGGCGGACTACCACTGACGGTGCCGTCCGGGTGAGTTCTTTTCATTTTATCGCTAAGCATTTCATTAATAAGCTTACTTTTCTTCAAGTCGCCACTGTTTGCATTTGGATCTAACTTTCAGAAAACCATGCTACAAAATGTATTCCAATTCAGATGTCCCTTTAGGAAATATTCGCCTCACCTAGTCCCGCATTCCACGCGGATTAATCTTGGGCTAACGCAGATAATCACCGTCACTCTCCTAATAGCAACGATCATTGGAACATGTCAACGCGTATCTCGATAAAATCTCAAAATTAAACCAAAATATTATGCCCTAACTTTGAATCCCCGAATTAAATTCCCACCCAAAATCAAATTCAAATCAGACATTGTTACACATCTGTACCTCAGCAGACTGATAGCACTCTCAGGCGACATCCACCCAAACCCTGGCCAATTCCAAATATTACCACTTCTCCATCTAGAAATGAGCAATCCATTTCTACCAACACCCAGTCTAACAGCTCCACGCTTAGTACCCCAACACTCCACACATCACAAAATGCAGGCTTAATTTTCGCCCCAAACGCCCAAAATACTTCAACCCCCGAACGCCACAAGAAAACCCAAGGAAACACACTTAAAGGAATTTTGATAAACACCAACAGCGTTAAGAGCATAGAAAAAGCAATCCAACCAAAGGCAACTATTCAATATAATAATCCAGACATCATATTCTAGTTGAAACTAAATTAGATGCAAACTATGCTACATACTCTTTCCTACCACCCAACTATGAGGCCATCAGAAAGGACAGGAATGTCCATGGCGGTGGAGTCCTTATAGCCTTCCGTGACAACATTGTAGCTGAACCCCTCCAAAATTTAAACTCAAATTGTGAAATAATTTGGACAAAAATTCACTTTGCACGAAACAAATGCATATACTTTGCATCTTATTATCGACCCCCAAATGACCACCTCCAATCCCTTGAAGCTCTCCACGACTCCCTAACTAAACTATATAGATCACAAAAAACTCCCCCTAACGTAGTCATAGCTGGAGATTTTAACCTCCCTGATATCAACTGGACAACTCACCAGACCACTAATAACAGCACTGCCAGCAAGCATAACAAACTACTAGAAATAACTAACGACTTTGGGCTGCAGAACATGGTAAACGACCCCACACGCATCGCTTCTGGCAACATTCTTGACCTCATACTCACCTCAAATCCCTCCATTATCATCAACACCCACACCACTCCTGGTATGAGCGATCACGAATCCGTGAACTTCAATGTCAACTTAAACCCAGTTCGCAACATGAAACCCCCCCACCAAGTTTATAGTTACAAATCAGCAGACTGGGACCAACTCAAAGACGACATAGACAAACTAAATCTTGAGTACTTTGACATCGACCCCAACTCACAGGATATAGACATAAACTGGACCTTTTTCCGCGAACGTCTGACTACCTTGATTAACAATAACACACCTAGACGATACACAAAAGCTAAAACCCACCTCCCCTGGATAACACGTGAAATAATTAGAATGCAGAGAAGACGAAACAAAAGCCACAAAAAGGCAAAGCAAACTGGACTAAACAGTGACTGGGAAAAATTTAAGGAACTCCGAAAGCAAGCTACTAAAGCATTAGCAAAATCCTACAAAAGACTTTGTTAACAACCACATTGGAGACAGCCTGAAAACTAATCCAAAACGATTCTGGTCATTTATTAAGGCAAATAAACGAGAAAACATTGGCATCCCCACACTTCGAGTAAACGACCAACCAATAAGTAATGATCGAGATAAAGCAAATGCCCTAAACAACCAATTTAGCTCTGTATTTACCCAAGAAAAGCACCCCATCCCCCAAATAGCCACCTCTACTTACCCCAACATCCCCATTCTCGAAATTGGCATAGATGGCGTAAAAGAGCAGCTGGAAAGTCTAAACCAGAACAAAGCTACAGGCCCAGATGAACTCCCAGCCAGATTCCTTAAAGAAACTGCAAAGCAGATAGCTCCCATCATCACCCAAATTTTCCAACAATCATACAACACAGGTAAACTTCCTAATGACTGGCTACAAGCATTGGTAACTCCTATACACAAAAAGAGCCATAAATCTGTCCCAGCTAACTACAGACCCATATCACTAACCTGCATCCTCTGTAAAGTAATGGAACATATCATCCTAAGCAACATGTGGAAACACCTGCACAAGCATAACATCATTCTCCACTTCCAACACGGATTCCAGTCGGGACTGTCTTGTGAATCTCAACTCATTGAGACAGCCCACGACTGGATGACTGCTATGGACAACAAGACCCAAATTGACGCAATCCTGCTTGACTTTGCTAAAGCCTTCGACAAAGTGCCTCACCTACGTCTTCTATCAAAATTTACCTCCTACGGAATCACTGGAAACACTCAAAATTGGATCAAATCTTTTCTATCCAACCGCAAACAGAGAGTCTCAGTTAACGGTGCCCTGTCGGACATCACAGATGTCACATCTGGTGTCCCACAGGGTTCAGTTCTAGGACCTGTCCTCTTCTTACTCTACATAAATGACATAAATGAGAACATCAAATATCCTATACGCCTTTTTGCAGATGATAGTATTATATATCGTAAAATTTCTTCCAAAACCGACCACGAAATTCTCCAAACTGACCTAAGCCAACTCCAAACATGGTCAAACAAATGGCAAATGGAATTTAATGTATCTAAATGCGTCCACCTTCCAATAACAAACAAAACTAAACCCAGCACACACAAGTACTCGCTTTCTGGCCAGCCATTATCCACCGTATCCAGCCACTCATACCTCGGAGTAAAATTGGATTCCAAATTAAACTGGACAAATCACGTCACTGACATAACTTCAAAATCTTCGAACGAAATGTTTAGGCATGATTAAACGAACTCTTGGCCCATGTAAACCCGAAGTTAAGCAAATAGCCTACAACATGCTAATCCGGCCAAAACTTGAGTACTCTTCACCCATATGGAATCCCCACACATTTTCACAAGTTAAAAGCCTTGAAAGAGTGCAACACTCTGCTGCCAGATTTGTTAAAAATGATTACAGACGGAACACAAATCCAGCAGATCTAATTACTGCCCTTGGATGGCCAACTCTCGAACGAAGGCGCATTATCAAACAAGCCACTACGTTCTACAAAATTCTAAACAACATTATTGAGATCACCCCCCCTCTCCAGGCCTACTAACTCGCTCTCGAACCCGTGGACAATACATAGCCCCCAAGTGTCGTATAAATGCAATGGTCTTTTCATTTTATCCCAGAGCCATTCGCATATGGAATATGATTCCATCAAAAATTACCATACCATAACATAAAAAACCCAAAATCATTTCAAGAAGCTATTATGGAACTCCCTTTCACCACACCTCCTCACCTAAACTGCCTTTAAAACACAGTGCTCAGCGTAAACTTATCCATGGTGTGGGTATGGAGACTGTCTATGTGTGCATGTGGCAAGGCAGCGACAGTATCCATACACACAACCAACCTATTAAAAATTTTCGTTAAACATCCTATACATAAAATAAATAAAACTATTGGATAAAAACCATTTCAGCAACATTAATGATACTAGTCTTTTAATACTACTACTTAGTCTTTCCGAATCGAATGTACCACCCACAGCGCATGCGCACAGTCCACCACAAACTCCTGCGTTAGCCCAAGTTTGGGCTGTTTGGAGTAAACCACTTGAGACTTGAGGGTGATAAATGAATGGAACAAACTGCCAAATTATTGTGTTAATGCTAGTAATGTGAATATGTTTAAAAATAGAATTGACAGATATCTGATAAGGGCGGGCTACACATAGATGAGAAAATTGTTGGACTCTTGATAAGCCAATGGCATCCTTGTCCACTTGCCATCTGGAACTTGTTGTTCGAGATATCAATCTTGTTAAATCTATGCTAGGGGGTATCTGCGACTTCACCCATTCAAACCTTCTCCACTTTGGGGGTGGAAGAAAAAAATTACGCTTCGTTTGAAACCTCACTCCCAGACACCGGATCAGTATCACGTTTATAATAAACGTCAACATTATTTCGGACATTGCGTTTTAGTCTCACTTAGTCGTGTGGCCTAAGGCAACAAACGGTGGCGCCACATTACGGGGTTGGGATAGTGGCATTCCGCCATCTGCTGGGTGTCCGCGAAGTAATATTGTAGTTTCGCGCGACATGATGTAACAACTGTACTCTCGTAACAACTGGGGCTTTATGTGCGTGTCTATTAACCACGCCTCTGCCTACCTATACTCCTCCTACAAAATACACACTGAGTCTTTCGTAGTTTTTTGGGTGAGTATCGTTATGCAGACTACATTCATTAACGTTATTATCACGGCCCTATTATCACTTATTATCGCCCGTTGTCATTACCAGATTGTAAATGATCACGATTGTTATCTAACTCATTTTTCAAAGTAATGGAATGTCTACATGGCATGACTCCAGAACACGCACGCACGCACGCACACACACGAAAGAGAAAACTTGAAATTAGTTGGTGCCTAAAGTAAAGGCTAGACGTAGCCCTAGTCTAGCCTCCTAGACTTAGTATGCAATGCCAATGGCAATGTCTCCCAACAATGTATACCTAACTTAGTTATGCCTTTTTCATGCTACGGGGGAGCATAATGATTAATGACTCCTTTCCATCGGACACAGTTCTTGGCCTGCACTTCCAGTTCTTTCCATATACATCTTGCTTTTTCCATCTCTGTTTTCAAATTTCCACTTCTCTGTGCAAAGGGTTTCTCTGCCTTTTCCTTTTGACCTAAGGGATTCAGGGGTTCCATGTGAGCACGTGTCTTGCGATGTGTTGTGTTGGCTTCCTGAGATACCCAGATCCAGATTAGACTATGGCCTATGCAGCTCCACCTTCTGATTTGATATTCAGTTAGTTCTTGATTTGTTCTTTCCCATAGTGCTTCGTTGGTGCACTAGATGTGTCTATTCCAGAACTTGCGATGTTGGAACTGACTGAGATTGACAAGGAAAAATGTCCAGGATGTGGATCGGTTCTTGTGATGCCTTACGTACAATGCACAGAATGTGGACTGCCGCCAGTCGATATCTGCCTTCACTGTTTTGCCCGTGGTATAGAAATGGGTCATCACCATAGCAACCACAAATACAAAGTCATTGTAAGTGTCAGGGTTATTTGTTTTGATTATGTTTTTTATGAAGAGAATTGCAGTTTTCAATACATGTTCTGGGGTGCTATATGATAAGACCAGTACATGCACACTTTTAATATTGTGTTGTGATTAAAACTTCACTTTGCTTTAGAATTAGATTAAAACAGGCAATAGTTACGACTCATGAAATTGGATGTATAAACAAATTAATTTATTTGCTTATTTATGCATTGCAGAAAAATGACTTTCCTGTGTTTGGACGAGTTTGGATGGCAGATGAAGAGGTGCGGTTGTTGGAAGCCATTGAAGAATGTGGCATTGGTAACTGGTATGTCACTGTTGTTACAGTTCAGTGGTTCCCAACCTTAGTGTACATATACCCCAGGGGTACACCAGAGGTTTCCCAGGGTTGGCTGAAGCAAAGGTTATGAGCAGTGGTGCAATAATGTTGTCACTTTGTATGGTCTACGAAGGAGAACATGTTTCTCTGTAATACAAAAAAAATCACAGAAAACACGTTACGATGGTTTCGCCTCATTACAATGGTTAGTGCCTAAATGGTAAATGCCATCAAGACCAGCGCCCTCAATTCCCAGCTCTTCCGCCTCTTGTGGCATTAGTATCTCTTCCACATTGAGGTCTGTTGGCTCTCACGGCGAATGTCGACAAAGAGCAGTCTCGAAAATTCGTAGAGAAACTCTTGGACAAAGGTGGCACCTGAAGCTGGTGTGCTTGAACAACATTTTCCACTCACTTAACAAGTCATTCTAAGGTCTGGTTCACCATGGTGATTGATTTGATTTCATGGACAACATACACGCATTCATCGTGAAGCTGAAACTCAACCCTCACATTGTGTTTATTTCTTGAATACCTGTATTTTTTCATACGCCATTCAGGGCACAATTTTGTTTACCTTGTTGACAAAATGTATATCACTGAACTCAGTGTTGAATGTTGTTTTGTCTATAATTTTATGTTACTATGTTGGGGTACCCAGCTGATTGTTTCAGGTCACAGGGGGTGCACCGGGAGAAAAAGGTTGGGAACCGCTATTGTAGTTGAACATACACTTGCGGCAGAATTAACAACAACATCCGGAGCCTTTTATCTTGATAGTCTTTATACTAAATGCTACTGCTGGGATAAGTTAATATTGAAATTGTGTAATTGTTATAACCACACATATAATTTTAATTGAACTTTCTGACTGACACAGTTGTTTAATTACAACAAAGTTAGCTATTCATCTCTCTGTAACTATGTGAGCTGAACAAATTATGTTTACCAATGTTCTCTAAGAATCATAATTTTAATTAAACTTTTGTAACTGTAGTTGAGAAAGAGAAAGTCAGTGTAATAGTTGCTGAGAAAGACATTTTTACATAATTGTACATTTAATTCATAATTGTATTAACCCCAGCTGTGTTAAATGCTGCTTTAGAATTGTGAATAAAACACTATCATGACCACTGAACTATTGCACTGCCATAATGCATATAACAGTTTGTCATCATTAGAAAACTTATCTTTTAACCAGACTTTCCCTCCTTGGTGTATACATCTATCTGTTGACAAATTTAACATTATACAGTCGAGCCTCGTTATAACGCGGTAGTCGGGGTCCACGACTCCGGACCGCGCTGTAAGCGAGGCGCGTTAGGTGTTCTCATATCTGCCACCAGGGAGCTACTAAACAACAGCGACCGCCGCCCGCTGCACCAAGTCCATGAACCCTGTCGAAGCCACGTGTGCTTACAGCATTGTCTTAGACGGCAATATGCAGTTTATGGAACTTATTAAACGAGTATACTATCATCAACTTGTATTATTTTTAAATGTCACACCCTCTTGACTCTTGAACTGAATAAAACACATGTACGTATACCGTTATGGAATAGATCTACTACCAGAGCTAGTGCTACTACGATGATGATGTACTGGACCAAAAGGCCTACGAATCGAAAATAATAACCTGGACCTGAGCAGCCGAAAACGTATATGATTTGACAAATGTAGTATGCAAGCTGATAAAACACAGAAAAAGACAATAGGTAGAATTAATAATTGTTTCACTTCGTCTTTCAACCGATCTCGACCGAAGCATAAATTTATTACGCACCACTTAACATCGATTCATCATTTCATATGCGGATGACGAATTCGTATTTTCGCCACCGGTAGAGCCTTGGGTTAGAAATTTGGCGTGTTGGTTTCGCGCCGCGAAAACGATTAAATTTACGATGTAATGGAAGCATGTAATTTCACCCAAGTGTTATGTTGGTACCGCATATTGAATGCATTTAAAACGGTTGATCTGATTCTTACGTGAGGCATATTTGTGAATCTCGATTGCAATTTACAAACCGTCGAAGAGAAGCCAGCGTCAGCGATTGATGTCGGCGGCAGCGCAAAACAAACAACACGTTGATACTCGTTCATTGACATCGTTCACCTAATGTTTCTTGAGAATTGTCAAAGCAATTCTAAGTAGGTTTAAGCGGGCCCATTTGACATTTTTCACTGGCGTCAGAAATTCGAGGTCCACGACCGACCGCGTTATATCCGAATCCGCGTGGTAACGGGGCGCGTTATAACGAGGCGCGACTGTTGTTGTATATTGCTTTTGAAATTGCTTAACCATTTTGTTTGGGTTTTTGAAAAAAATTTTGCAATAGAAATATTTGTATTATTTTTGTACAACTATGAACTTCTTGTGTCGCTACACTTTCCCCTGCCACTGCAGGATTAGGGCTCTGGCACAATAGTTGTAAACTACCAAGTCATCTGGTAGGAGAGGACACTCTAGTAGATGTAGCATTGTTTTGGGGATCCTCTCCACAGTCACATTTAGTCTGGCCATCTTATTGTTCTCTGCTTCACTCAACACCAGTCCTAAGGTGGTTGAGACATTTTGGCTGGGACTCCTACTAGTTATGAAACACTTTGTAAGGTCTTGATTGCAGGTGCTATGAACTACATATACTGTTGATCAACTGAGACCAATGACTTATAACTCCACCCTCAATTGATTTAGCCTATCGCGAATACAGTTCTTTGATGTCCTAATATGTAGTAGTTGAATAGTAATATTCGCAGTCAGTTTAATAAAAAAGTGCATATTTTGTTCAAATCATCAAAAGAATTGACCTTAGCCATTAGATCTGGTAAGGTTCAAAATATCCAAAACGGTAAACACTGTATGGTGTCAAGGCTGATCATGGGCGTGACTTCCATCCTCTTGCTGATCACATGACAAAGTTATGAAATTGAGTTTTTCAGCATTTCCGTTTTCACTTCAATAAATTATGAATCAAGCATTAAATAATTTAATAGTTTACCTGATGATTTCACAAAGACTACATACAAAAGTTGCACGAAGGAGGTATCATGTCGTTGGGGATACTAGATAGGTTTGAATTTTTGCAAAATGAAATTGAAATAAGACAAGCAAAAAAAATCATAGTTAAGGAGAGACTTTTAACGGTGAATTCCCTGCAGGTTGGACATTGCGAAGCGAGTGCAGACCAAAAACAGACATCAGTGTGAATTGCACTACAACAAATACTACCTCGAAGACTCAGTGCCGCCCCTTCCAGGTCAGTAATAATTAATTTATATCAGCTGGACATGGGTACATTTGTATTCAAATTATACTGAGCACTAATAGTTATATTTTGTCCATTTGCTTGTTTTAGCCACTGTTGAAGCAGATCTGAACAATTATCCAGCACCAATAGTATTCAAGTGTAAGTATATACCTTGTCTTGGTACACTTGTATGCAATGATCTGAACCCACTTTGGTTGCAGATGTTCATGTTTATTTAGTTATCTGAACCCTTGTTGGTTGCAAATGTTCATGTTAATTTAGTGTTCTGTATGCACCATGGTTATAAATGTTCATGTTCATGTAGTGCTCTGTACACACCTTGGTTGCAAATGTTCATGTTCATGTAGTGGTCTGTACCCATCTTGGTTGCAAATGTTCATGTTTATTCAGTGATCTGTGCCCACTTTGGTTGCAAATGTTCATGTTTGTATTGAACATTTGAAACCAACTTTGTAGGCGACATCATATTGGTTTGTGTGATAATCTTCAGCAGTTACTAATGTCTCTTGGTGGAAAATCTGGGGTGAAGCGTTTAATGTACAAAACATGAACAGGTAATCTGGGGTGAAGCGTTTAATGTACAAAACATGAACAGGTAATCTGGGGTGAAGCGTTTAATGTACAAAACATGAACAGGTGATTTGCTGATGTGACTCCTGGTTGCATTGCGGTTGTTAAATCATAACGTGTATTTAACCACAAAAACACGAGTCAGTTTATTCAGCTGTATAAATGAATACCTGGCAATAGACAGTGGTGTGTGTAAGAATGGCTTTCAAAGAGTAAACACAGCATAGCTAATCTCTTCCCAGTAGTTGGGTTGGTGTTGAACAGGTCTGACAGGATGTGAAATCTAAAATTGCTTTAGCCTGTTCTAAAGACCAGATACAATGCTATATATAAAGACATACCTTTTTCATAGTTGGGGTTTATTTGCTACATGCCGTTCTATTCTAGTGTCTTTGTATATGTATTTAATTATTTATTCATTATTAGTTATTTATTTTAACAATGGTAATTAGTAGTAATATTTTGATATGTTTATTTAGTAACTCTAGATTATGTTTTTAATGTTTCATATGTGCCATGAACAATCTTGCATCTGCATAAAATATATTATTATTAATTTAGAAGTATGAAACTGTAGTATCAGAAGACCCTCCGCGGGCACCAGATGGCAGCACCTTACAGCAAGAAATGGCTGGTTACATGGCTGCTAGAGGTGACTTCACGGTGGAGCACGACAACTATGCGGAGATGTGCCTGCAAACGATGGAGTTCTCTGGTGACGAAGATCAACTCGATTTTGGTGTGTGCTACAGTTGTTTGATATGGGACAAGTGGTTTATATGGGTTTGTTTCATTTGGGTTTTGATCACATAATGAAATTATGCTTGATATGTTTGACTTTTATGAGTCATACAATGGTGTATGCATACATACATACGTGCTCATACGTATGTGCTCACACGCGCACACGCACGCACGCACGCACGCACACACACACTGACCTACCAGGTACGTACATATATATTTTATATGTTCACATATACTGTATATATATATATATATATATATACTTTTATATACATACTGTATACGACCTCTTAAGCATACGCCCCCTTTTTAATGAGCAAGATCAATAATTGTAATTTGACTTGTGTGGAACAACTGAAAAGTGTCGCCACCTGATGTTGGCAGTTGGCATCACTTTTCAGTTGTTCTACACTAGTCACCATATGACACAGTTACCTTAATGTCTAGAGAAACAAATTTAGGTGTACGCTTATAAGAACAGATTCTTTGAAATTTTTTCGTGGCCCAATTTTTTTTAAAGTGTACTGTACAATTATTATGTTGAATACAGTAAATATATTTATATATGCATGTGTTTAGGTATTTACCCAATATTGTTTCATAATTGCTATAGTTTAACAAGATTTGCCATCCAAGCCAAAGGCCTAGATGGCAAATGGACAAGGAAGCCATTGGCTTATCGAGAGTCCAACAATGTTCATCTACTTATAACCCGCCCTCCTGAGATATGTGTCAACCTTGTTTTTAAACATATTCACGCTGCTAGCAGTTCCACAATCTGTAGACAGTTTGTTCCATTCATTTATTGTCCTCTGTGAGAACGAGTGCTTCCTGATGTCCAATCTACATTGATCCTTTACTAATTTTACCTAATGTCCTATAGTTCTGCTATCCTTCTTGAGTGAGAAAAACATACTTCTATCAATATTTTCATACCCATTCAATATCTTAAAAACTTCAATCTGATCTCTTAACCTCCTTGTCTCTAGAGTTGTTAAACCACTTTCTTTCAGGTGTTCTTCATAACTAAGGTCTCTAAGTTCTGGAATCATTTTAGTTGCTCTCCTTTGTATGCGTTCAAGCGTATCTATATCCTTCTTACGATATGGTCTCCATGCTTGTATACAGTATTCTAAATGAGGTCTAACTATTGCTTTATAAAGAGGTATAATTAACTTTTTTCCCTTGTATCTTATGTTTCTTCTAATCAATCCAAGAATTTGATTACCCTTTGAAGCTGCAATACCACACTGCTCTGAAACTTTCATGTCAGCGCTTATTGTAACTCCTAAGTCCTTTTCTTTTACAGTAGTACCCAGAACAGTATCTCCCATTTTATAGTTTACATTCAAGTTCTCATGTCCTGTATATAGGCATTTACATTTCACAAAATTTAACAGCATCTGCCATTTCTCAGACCATTTCACTAATCTGTCTAGGTCGTTTTGTAAATGTTGTTTATCACCATCAGTATTAACCTGTCTAAGTTATGCACATTAGTTTGTTTATATATTGGCTCTACATATACATGATCAGGTTAGACATGGATAACAATTTAGTTACCATACAAGTAATTAAAAATCTGGTGTTATGTTTTTAGACTTCAAAATAGCGGTGGTTGATATGTACCTGAATGTTTTGCGAGAGCGACACCGCAGGAAACGGTAAGTATCCTCACATCAAATGAAGTTGTATGTTATGATGCTAAAACGTGCAGTGACGATGAAGCGAAATATGCAGCATCAGAACCGTCAAATGTACATGTCAGTGGATGCAGTAAATACCTGGAATATTACTTGACCTTTATATTCAAGACAAAGCGAATAGTCATCCTTTCTTATGCGTGTAAGACCTGGTCAACTAAGCCACCTAGTTGGTGGTTCTACCAAGACTAACATTTTTTGTTTTCTATTTTAAAATATGCTTTGCAGCTAGAGACCACCACATAAAGGTATAACGTATATCTTAACAGCCTAAATGTGTTTAATTTTAATATTATGAATATCAATCTTGCCATTAAGTATATTTGTGAACAGCTGTCAGCAGTTTGCGAGACCTGTGGACAAAGGTCATTGGGGTCAATCATTCGTGGAGTCATACTGATGAGCACATCATTAAAGGTTCCTCCTCAATTAAATTTTTTGCTAGTCAAATTCAAAGTCAAATTCATTTTGCGAAAAATCAAACCTACCTAGTATCCACTGCAGCATGCTAGCTTGTTTGTGCAACTTTTATATGTAGTAGTGAAATCATCAGACAAACTATTACATTACTCAATGTTTGAGCAAACATTAAATAAATTGAACATGGAAATGCTGAAAACTCACAAATTTCACCCTTGGTGAAATTTTTTAACTTTGTCTTGTGATCAGCAAGAGGAGGGAAATCATGGCATTGGCCCGCACAGTGTTTTTGGATATCCACTATTTTGAGCCTTGCCAGATCTAACGACAAGTCAATTGTTTTGATGATTTGAACAAAAATAGGTATTTTTTTTATTAAATCGACTTAAGATGTTGCATAGCCTATTCACACACTACATATTTGGACATCAACGAACCGGATTTTTGATAGGCTAAATCAGTTGGGGATGGAATTTTAACATCAGTAGAATTACAATCCTCCATATGCAACGTAGACATGATATTTGCCCCAAAACATTAAAATTAAACAGATAATAGTCAAATTATGTTTTTAAATGTGGTTTATTAAAACACATTTTGGAAGTGAATATGTTAGAATAAATATAGTTTATAATGTATATATATATTATATAGATATATAAATATTTTATGATATAAACAAACAGACTTGGTACCTGCCTGAATCATTGTCACTGATTCTCTTGGTCTCTCAAACTAGTTGGTTATTGTGGTGACATCTACTGGTTGTTTTACTTTTGATCTCTGTCCCCAGTAATTTGTCTTGTTTTACATTTGTGACATGCTGGTTCCAGGATCATCCGAGATTATGGCCTGATCAACATCAAGAAAAGTCCAAGTGAGGAACAAAATTTCAAATTCTGTTAAGACAGTTTATTTGTTTTTCACTTTATGTTAACACTGAGAAACAATAATTGTGATCACAGAAATAATTTATGTGTTTTTCAATGATAAAACAGTTTGAATAACTACACCTGATGGTACAGTCATGAGCAAAGAAGGTTGACATTTTAACAAGATTTAATACTACTGTCATCCAAGGCAAAACACCCATGTGGACATGGAAGCCTTCTGAGATATTTAAAAAAAAATTTTCAACATATTCATGCTGTTAGCTTTTACACAATCTTTGGATAATCTGTTCCATTCATTTATTGGCCTCTGTGAGAACGAGTATTTCTGGTTCTTCTATCTTAAGTGAGAAAAAATATTTCTATCAATATTTTCATACCCCCTCAATATCTAAAAAACGTCAATTTGATCTCCTCGTAACCTCCTTGTCTCTACGGTTGTTTAGTCTGACTCTGTTATATCCTGAATCAATGGACATTCTCTAAATAGTGATAAAAGAACATCAATATTTTATTGCAGTTTACTACAGAAGATATGACCGAACCATTGGTGCAAATCACATTGATGCTCTCCGTGTGTTTGGGCAGCTGCTGCCACCTGTTGACTGGGACCTGTACCTTGAAGGCTTGCACCGTAAGTCTTTATTTACTTTTTGTATTTACAGCCAATCTATCAATAGACGTGACGTGACAAGTATCAGGACAATTTGTACACAAGTCTGTACCTTTAATTATAAAGTGTACACAATGCATTAACATAATAACTGAGGAATGTTTATGTAAACAAATTCCCAGATTTCCCAGAAGTGGATTATACTTTCAGTTTTTTGTCAGTTTGGTTTTTCACGCATTCAGAACAGCACTGGGAATATTGACCAACTTTAAAATATATTTGTTATGGTGGTCCATCAAATAGGTTGTATTTGATATACTTAGCATACTTAACATACTTAACAACATCACAATGAAATTAGCTTTAAAGTGGAAGGTTCATTTTATGCGCAATTCTTCTTTCATTTTATATGGGGCGTAGTGCTTAAATGGTTACAAACGTCAGATTGATCAATTAAGAGCACTGGGGATCGAGTCCTTTTGCTGTCATTTCGAAGATTAGGCAATTTCATTCACTCCACATTACCTCAGTTCACTCAGCTGTATACATGAGTACCTGGCTCTATAGACAGTGATGGGCACATGTGAATGAATAGTCTTCACGCTGAAATTGCAGCATGGCTGAATGCTTCCCAGAGAAGTTGAGTTTGTGTTGGAATGAGCAGGTCTCCCAAGGGATAAAGCGTAAAGCACTATATAAGAACTTACCTTCAGGCCTTTTCGTTTTTATTAGTTTGTGTACAGATCTGCCGACCTGATATTTTCGTATTTAAAAAAGATTTCTTTGTAAATATAGAACAACCATGTAACTCTGGCCTAGAGGCAACTTCAAACTGCTGTAAAATTGAGTCTTGGGGCTGCGTTGAAACTTGAAAAACCGCATATTTACATATTAGAATAACTTTTTTTCATCGACCGACCCATTTTGTGTTAAAGAAAATCCGTAAACCAACCGATTAAAAATAAAAGGCCTTGCTTACCTCTGTGTGCTCCATGTTGCAGTGGAGTTTGCGCTGAGGCAAGATATCAAACGGATGCAGTCTTATCGCAAGGCTGGTGTGAAATATCTGCGTCTTGGTCAACTTTATGACTGCATGAATGCACGGCGTCAGTGCAGGAAACAGCAGTGCCATCTGCTGACTGATATGCTAAACAACTTGCAGGTATGCATAGCTACAATTAAGGACCAGCGATCTCCTCGATTCTACTTTCGTTATTTTTCAACCTAACTTACTGAAATTTTAGGATAACATTAGTTATACATAAAAACAATTATACCTATTTATTACAATTTTTTTGGTCCACCAGGTGGCGGTGGGGTCGCCCCCTACTTTAATTTTGGTTCATTCACAGTGATGGACGTATCTGGAAAACGGATAGACCAAATTCATTCAAACTTGGCACACTAATAGAATAAAAGGGCAGATTATGACAGTCTGGTTTTTTTGTTACTTTCCAAACAAATTTTTTATGAATTTTTCAATCTTTGCTATTTTTCGAAAGTCAACATTTCATCAAAGTCATTATATTACATGTAATCCAAATGCTGTATCTAAAATCTAAGACTGTCATAGTCTAGCCCATTATCTTGATGGGAAATGCTGAAAATGTCAAAGGATTCTGTTGATAAATAGCCGAGTTAGACAAAATAAGAGATTGCTCATCGGCAAAAAACATTTTATTGAGAAAAATGGCATTGAAGTTTGTCAACCTTCCAATAAAAAATTTCGTAGGCAAAAACAGAACTGCAGTGATAACAGTTCACACAAAGCTTCTACAGTTGATTGTCTTTCCAATGATATATACTGTTCATCATTTGGTTGTGTGAAAATATGTATAAAAATTAGACGAGACACTAAAAATATGTTACCATTATCATTACACAATGGTACTGCACGACTAAAACTACAAACTGTCTTTTTCCAGTTGATTGTCTTTCTAAAAGTTCAAAGTTCAATTGAAGCCACACAACAATAGGTGTTTCAACACCATCACAGCTAGAATTCACCAGCGGCATAGTCACTGGCTGCACGAGTAGTCCTGCGAGCATGTCGCATAGTTTTTGTCGAAGCTTCAGCCTGCCGCTCAGTTTCGTGGAGCCGCTTTCTATCAACCTTCTTGGCCGATGCGATGAGTCGCTCTCCTGAAGCGATGCCCATGGTATCACATAGACGTTGCATGGTCACCTCCAGTCCACTGTTGAACTCTGCCACTGCAGCAGTGACAGCCTTCACGTGCCTCGAGTAGGACTTGTGCTACAGGGGCTCCAGCTTCACAAGTCCTGCATGGCCCACACCCATGTCTGCTGCCACAGCCTGGTGGACGACGACAAAAGGGACGTTACCGGCTTTCTCTTTGTCGATGCGGTCGGACGACAGCATCGAGTTCAGCACTGCCCCACACGTAGTGCAGTACGTCTCGAACAGATACACAAGGCCAAGGCGACGGTCGATAGCTCGGATCTTCAATGTCGGCTCACTGCACTCTCGACACACCAGGCCCTTCACCAGCGCTGACAGCATGCTGCACCGAACAAATGATGTCTCGATGGGGTGTCGACGTCACTCAGCAGCACTGATGCGTTCACGCAGTCCCTGTCGGTATCCAAAATTTCGCTTGGTAGCCGAGATGGGGGTTGTGGCTGCAGATGTTGATGTCTGAGGCAGCTCCAGCTCAGAATCAGCCTGCATGGAAAATTATTTGTTATTAGATTGTACATCTGACAATTAGCATAATATCAAACCTAACCAGGGCAGATGAGCTGGACAGTAATCATTTACATCAATAAAACAGGCACAGGTTTTATGTTAGTCCAATTGGCATTATCATTTCTGTAATAATTTTTATGTCTAACATGACAATAGTATAACAGACAACATAGATAATCAGGTATATACCACAGTATAATAATATAGACATGAATGTTTGCAAAATTGAAAATGTAAACATACAGATATTGCAGTGTCAGTGACACCTAATAAATTAGCTAAGTTTTATGGCTTCTTTGAATGTCGGTGCCTGGATAATATTCAGCCTTCAGGTATTCCAAGTTGGCAAGACATTAGTTGCCAGAAAATATTATCCTGATGCAAACAATGACAGCTTATACATACGTCAAGTTCTGTCGACGAGATGCCATCTGCTCAGGTTCAGCCTCAAGCTTCACTGGGCCAGCACTGTGTCCAGCCACGGGTGCATCGGCACTCATGTCAGCTCCACTGTCGCCTTTCTCTCGTTTGCGGATCACTGACCGTGCTAAACTCAACTGTCGGCATCTAGACATCGGCTTCGTACCAAAGTACCGCTTGGCTTTCCCGTATCTTCCGGACATCTTCCGTAAAATACAATAATGCGACGCGAAGTGAAAAAAAACAGCAATGGCGAACGGAGAAGGGAATTTCCTTTGTGACAGCTTTCCCGGCCGACAGCCAATCAGCGCGCCCCACTGAGGGGGTGTGTCCGTTGTTGACCAATCGTAGCGACGCCATCGCTCCACAGGAGGTCCTCTTCGAGGTCAAAATGCTCCGAATCTACCAGGGATGTTACAGAACCACTGCTACCATGATGCACTGCGAAAGTGAAGCTACACGTGGATACCAAATATGTTGGGGTGTTGACAAAGATGGCGGAGCATGCGGCCGTCAAAAGTGTCGTATTTTTCGATCGCAGTTGCGCAAGATTATCACACTAAGACAATGGGCCTGTTATAAATGTTCGCTTTTATTGCATTTGGAGAATTTATTCATATGTATAAAACACACAGATCGATAGTTAGATAATAATAATATATTAATATGACAAAAAAAGAAAATGACCAAAAAATAAATAAAAATCGAAAAAAAAATTATTTTTAGGAGAGCGTGTCCCCTTAAGAATATCATGCGAGTGGTTTACTAGGGAAACCTTATTGAACACACAACATCATAATTTCATGGGCCACGCCATGCGGTTAGTTATACAACGGCTAGCCATGCTGATATCCACTTGACGTTCACAAACGTATGTCTAACATTGGATTCTCAGCACGAGGCTGCCATGCATTATCTGGATGGATATATCACAGTAATTAGACTACCTGATACGTCTGGAGCACTTTACCAATGATATATCAACCCAGATAACACACAGATAACCCTACGTCATGAGTGTGGTATTCTGGCAATATTTGCTTGCCAAATGAAAATATATTTGTATACACCTATTCCTTACTTGTTAATAAGATATGGCCATGCTGGCCTCCCTTAATGCATCACTTGTAGCCTAGGTTACCCCAGTTTCATAGAACATGTCGGCTCTTGCTCATTCAGAGAAATGATTGGAATCTCCCTCTTCTAGAGTAAACCACTGGTGTTAATTGTTGATTTTAGTTGCACGTAGTTAGGTTTTATCTATTTTAGGTGCATACCGCAAAACCATGACTTGTTTTGCTTTAACATTATTTGCTGATTTCAATATTATAACACTTTATTGTTTAAAAATAAGCACAGCCACAAAATCACGACCTATAAAGCAGTATCTGGATTATCAGCTGGATATAAAGATGAACAACACCAATAACTGCTTCCTCAATTGATGTAGTTTATCACGAATTCAGTTCTTTGATGACTAAATATGTAGTGTGTGAATAGTTTAGGTAACATCCACAGTCAATTTAATAAAACAAATTGACGAACGATCAATTGATCTGGTAAGGCTCAAAATAGTAGATATCCAAAATGGTAACCACTTTATGGGCCAATACCGATCATGGGCGTGATTTCCATCTTCTCGTTTATCACTTAACAAAGTTGTGAATTTGAACCAAGGGTGAAATTCATGATTTTTCAGCATTTCCATTTTAATTAATGTTAAATAACTTAATAGTTTGTCTGATGATTTCTCAACTACATACAAAAGTTGCACAAACGAGTTAGCATGTTGCAGTGGATACTAGGTAGGTTTGATTTTTCACAACAAAATAAATTTGAAATGAGACTAACTAAAAAATCTAATTGAGGAAGAACCTTTAATATGTTCATCTCTACTACAGGTAGATTCAGCACATCAGCTGTGGCTTCACAGTCCCTCAGTGATCAACACGATTGCCCGTGGCCTGCCCGCGCCACTGCCCAACCCAGGTGAGTAATCAGTACCACAAGGTGGCAGCACACACACTTTACTATCATCCAGCGAGTGTATGTATATTTGTATGTATGTGTTTATGTTATGCTACTCTGCCTAGACGCTTTGCATCTTGGGCGCCAAACTTTCAGGGGCTCATCTACAACCCCACAAAGAAGTTGTCAGTTTTACCCCGCTTTTACCATTTCTAGGAAACCCTGTAATTATTATGTACAGTTGTCTAACAATTGTCCCAAGTCATGTAGCAAGGCGTCACTAGACGTTACTATAACTGCCAGTATTACGTCACGATTTCAAGAGTTGGATTCCAAGAAGCCATCCATATATTGACTGGCAGCACCAAGTACCAAGGCGTAGATGTACATGAATATTTCTGTGATAATATTGTGTATCCTGAATTTTTTTAATATTGTTATCATGAAAGTTACTTATGAGCTACCAAATTATCCTGTCCGGAGGATGGGTATTTTTGCTAGTTATAATAAAAAGTGAAATGGACTAATTCCAAAATTGTTCACACCACATACTTTGAACATCAACGAACAAGATATGAATAACGATATTTTTCTAACACAACTATTGAGATTTACTTACTCGACGTTGTGTTTAGAAAAAATCATTATTCATAATATATTATGTACCAACTTGATGGACATTTTCACGAATATCAACGAACAAGATTTGTGCGGTGCTAAATGAGGCGCAGAAGCAGCTTTAAGTATTTCTAGATTTTTTGGGGTAAAAATCTATTGTTCCAGAATATTACCAGAGGATTTTTTAGTTCCAAGATCCTTGGGTAAGCAGAACATGATACACTTGTTTTTCAGCCCGTAAGACAGCCCCTGCCTTGGATATTGTCAACCTCCCTGGCTATGACAAACTCAGTGATGAAGAGAGACAGGTATGTACTAGAGTACTGGTCACTTGATTTTCCCCACTAATAACTGCCTTATGTTTATAGCCTTGCACAAATATACTTACCAAAAAATTTTCATTTAAGTATTTGAAGTTCTAAAATGCATTTATTTCTATGTTCAACATTTAATTTTTTACGATACAAAAATGTTAACTCTTGCATGAAGAGGGTGTTTCAAAGCTTGGGCAATTTCATTCGCTCCATGTTGTCTTAGTTCACTTGGCTATATAAATACCTGGCGATAGACAATGGTGGATGTATCTGAGCAGTGTTTGTGTAGTAATTGCCACGTGGCTGAAGTTTGTGTCACAATAAACGGGTCTGCCGGGGGTAAAGCGCTTTGAGTTGTCCTACGAACTGGATATCACGCTACGTAAGAACATACCTACTTTATTAACACTTGATTATTTTTTAATGAATTGACGAAAAAGTAAAATACAGACCTTTCTGGCGACAGATCTGAGTTGTTTTTTCATTGGTAACCATTATGTTTCCATGGATTCTTGGAAATTAAATGTGTTCTGGGGTGTTAGTGTCACCAGTAATTGATTGTGTTGCAGCTGTGCTCTGGGGTGCGTCTTGTCCCGGAGGCATACCTAGAGTTCCGCCGCCTTCTCATCACCGAATGCACTCGACTGAGCGGTCTGCGTCTGGCCCAGGCCCGCCCACTCATCAAGATTGACGTCAACAAGACACGCAAGATCTATGACTTCCTCCTTGGCAATGCACTTATTTACAAGCCGCAGACATGACACTAGTAAGCTAGCTGAATATGTAATGCTAATGTTAGCTCAATAAGAGGTATTCCACTTTATGTGACGCTGCTGTCTGAAATTAAATGTAGGCAATTATATTGTTTCCAAGTTTCTCCTTTAAAGGTCCCTCAATTAATTTTTTTTGCTTTTTCTTGAGTAAAAATCATTTTGCAGAAAATTTTAATGATCTAGTATCCCTGCAACCAGTTCGTTTGTGCAAATTTATTATTTAGTTTTGGTGAAATCACCAGACAAATTATTAAATTGTTGACCAGATCCACTAAAAATTTGGCTTATAAAGGGCAAAAGTGGTCTGCCTGTATATACTATAACATAATGGCGTATTCACACTCAAATTACCCAGTCTAATGATCAATGTAAATTCTTTTGATGATTTTAACAAAAGTGCACTCTCATTAAACCGACTGCACTTAGTACTATTCATGCACTACATATTTTAATATCAATGAACCCGAATCGCAGAGTTAAATTAACCGAGGAGGGAACTTCAAGGTTCAAAGGTTAAGGATACTTCAGCTCTGTTGTCACCAGTAAAATCAAATAACTATGATAACTTTCGCAATAAGTGGTACCACCATATTGTACATCTAATCTACATCAAAAACACTTGAACATGATAGGCTAACCATAATTTTATAAAAGGTAACATACTGGGTAATATATCTAACAAACTCACACAAATAAATTTACAGGACTGTGTACTTTTTATTACTGGTCTTAATGGTGATATTGTCAGTTTGGTTCGTCATTCATTAAAAACAGTAAATATCTTGTAGAAAATAATTTTGAACTGATTAGTAATTATTACAGTTAATCATAACTAATTAGTGTTTTTTATAAGGTGTTAGTGGAAGAATAATTGGTACAAATTTTCTTGAAACAAACAGGTAAAATACACTTGTTGTATTTATTATCAAATCATTGCAGGTGGATAAAAGAACATTCCGAGCACACGTGTGCTTAATGTTGTGTAACAAATAGGGATGCTTTACAGTTGTAACTACAGTGACTCTCACTGTAACAAACTTTACAGTTGTATCTACAGTGACTCTCACTGTAACAAACTTTACAGTTGTACCTACAGTGACTCTCACTGTAACAAACTTTACAGTTGTAACTACAGTGACTCTCACTGTAACAAACTTTATAGTTGTAACTACAGTGACTCTCACTGTAACAAACTTTACAGTTGTACCTACAGTGACTCCCACTGTAACAAACTTTACAGTTGTACCTACAGTGACTCTCACTGTAACAAACTTTACAGTTGTACCTACAGTGACTCTCACTGTAACAAACTTTACAGTTGTACCTACAGTGACTCTCACTGTAACAAACTTTACAGTTGTACCTACAGTGACTCTCACTGTAACAAACTTTACAGTTGTACCTACAGTGACTCTCACTGTAACAAACTTTACAGTTGTACCTACAGTGACTCTCACTGTAACAAACTTTACAGTTGTACATACAGTGACTCTCACTGTAACAAACTTTACAGTTGTACCTACAGTGACTCTCACTGTAACAAACTTTACAGTTGTACCTACAGTGACTCTCACTGTAACAAACTTTACAGTTGCACCTACAATGACTCACTATAACAAACTTTGCAGTTGAAACTACAGTGACTCTCACTATAACAAACTTTACAGTTGTACCTACAGTGACTCTCACTGTAACAAACTTTACAGTTGTACCTACAGTGACTCTCACTGTAACAAACTTGTTGGGACTTGGTCAAACTGTTGTTTATATACATGGGTACGTAAAACAGTTAAGCTCAGAACAGAGATTTCATTTTAATCAGGTGTTCCTTATAGTAAGAGGTCATTGTATGGACGAATGATAAAACATTAGAAGAGACGTGATATATCTAGATTTTACACCACCACAACCTTACTAACGGCTACAGAATCCATGTCATTCTTGGTGGAGATTATAAGACCTTGACTCTAGTCCTCAGAGTCAGTAACTAGACATTTGTTTGAAGAGAACACTACCATAAATACACAGTCAGTTTTGTAATCGTTGTCTAAGTTTGGCAAGATATTTCATAACAAATCTTTCTTCAGAAACAGAAAGTAGACAGGCACCAACAGAATATTTTTGATTTGTTCTGATGCTGTTACATGGATCATAAATTACTTACAGTATCTCTCTAAAAGCTTTGTACACATTCATCCACATGTGTACAACAATTGTACTACTATGTACACATCTGTATAAGATTGTACAACAGTTTCTTCTGTCCGTATATGACATACGTGGCATATTTGTGTCTGTTCGATGTGAATGACGACGGCAGAACCAGCGAATGGTCAACGTCCAACTTCTGACTGTATTGCTGCAGCCTACACTCCGTGATCCTAGCCAACAAAACACCATCAGATACTATAAAACGCTCCAGAGAAGGATTTCTGTTAAGCCGGGTTTACATGAGACGATATTGTCTCTGCAATGGGCTGATAAACCAAATTGCAGCGTGATCATCCCATATAAACTGTAAGTTGATGATGCATCAAATAGAACTGATCCTATTTTGAAGCAACATCGCGTGTGATATGAAATGGCCTTGACCTTTTCAAATGAAGGAGCTATAGCCTTGTCACTGCGATAATATTGCCTCATGTAAATCCAGCTTTAGTTTCAATGAAGTATGGTATGTGATCCAAATTATTTCCACTTTTTGATAATTTGGAAATTTCCGGAGAGACATTTTTGAAAGAAGTGTAGCAAAATTTCAGTGTCTGACATCATTTAAAAGGAACTAGAATATAAATTCTAACCAACTGTTGCAGTTACATGAATAAATACTATTAAAATCAACATGGATGAACAATCCAACAACATATTGGCAACCAAATAACAGGAATACTGGATTGTCAGAGGAATATCATATGATTTCAAACAACAAAGTACTGAACAAAGTAACTATATCTAATAATATTTAATTGTTGAGTCTGGAGGTGACAATGAACACCCTACCTCTTAAGTAGTTGTTTCCACGCAGGAGGAAGGTTTTGTACGTCATCTACAAAAAACACATCATTTTAGGACTGATTTGCTAAAAAAAATTGCAACCTTTCATAACAGTGACAGGAAATCTAATAAACAAATTATATTCATAACAGGGACAGCACATCTAATAAAAAGTTTTTTCTCATAACAGTGACAGGAAATCTAATAAACAAATTATATTCATAACAGGGACAGCACATCTAATAAAAAGTTTTTTCTCATAACAGTGACAGGAAATCTAATAAACAAATTATATTCATAACAGGAACAGCACATCTAATAAAAAGTTTTTTCTCATAACAGTGACAGGAAATCTAATAAACAAATTGTTTTCCTAACAGTAACAGCCCATCTAATAAACAAAGACTCTAGTTTCAGTTTTACTGCAAAACACAGCATAGCTTTGTGCGTGGGGCTCTTGTATAAAACATTTGTATACTTTGTGCCTGGGGCTCTTGTATAAAACATTTGTATACTTTTGGGTCCAACAGTCACAGCTGCCGTACCACACTACTCCTTGGCCTACAGTCCGTCTAATTACCCCTTATAATGCCACAACCCTATCCTTGAAACCAACCATTTGTCAGTGATTCACATGTGCTGTCGTCCTTCTCACTCTCTGCTTCACTCCATCCATCATTCTCTATGTATTCCTTAAACTTTTCCTTATTCATCGCCAGAACCTGAAAAACAGTATCCATGTATACTTATCCATGTGGAGCTATGAAGGGTGGAAACTTACAGCCTTCCCCCAGGAAACACTCACAGACAAGTCAACAACTATCAGGTTTGGTGAAATGGGTGTGGGCTGTGTGATATTTAGGGGATGAACAGAACACGTATGTTTTATCCCCATCAGTATATTTGTTACTTATATGTTGCAACAACTTCTATTGGTGTACTTTGTCAAAAGTACAGCTTTAAAAGTCCTCCTCGATTAGATTTGTTCACTCATCTCGTTTTAAGACACATTTCATGACAAATCAAACCTATCTAATAATGGATATGACATACTCTCATTTTTACAAAATTGTTACTTAGTTTCAGCGAAAGCGTTGTACAAACTATTAAATTATTGCTGACCGAGTCTGGTCAATATCCTGTGAAAAGGGCAAAACTTGTTCAGCTCTAGATCATTTATAACACAAGGGCTTTGAGGCTGCACACTTTCATAAGTTACCCAATACAATTATCAAAGTCAGTTATGTCGATGATTTTAAGTTTAACAAAAGTGTGCACTTTGTAAAACCAACTGTACATATTACTTATAAAATTATTCACACACTATACATTCGAACATCAAACCACATTCGCAACTGACTAAATCAATAGTGGCGGCAGTTCAAGGATAACTTCAATGTGCTATACTTTGCTGCAAAACTATTACTGCCTGCAATGAATAATAATAACATAACAATTATAATAATGACATAACAATAATAACAACATAATAATATAACAACAATAATAACATAACAATAATAATAGATATATTTCTTATGTCCCCAGGACCTGAGCTCAGAGGCGCAATAAACCAGAATCATTAAGCTTTATCATGAACAGGGATACAGAAAAGTCATCATCAGAACGAGGGACCACCAAAGATTTAAGGTGGAAATGCAATTTGGAATAAATGGCTTGAGTTTTTTTACGGAAGGTTTAAGATGATGGGGAGTTCATTCTAGACCCTACACACTGCACTTTTGAAAATCAATTAACCATTTTCGTGATGGGCGAAATCAATAGAAGAGGAAGTTTCAAGATTAATTTCAATTTGCTATACATCATGACCAAGTGGTGATACGAAGCTACTATTGCCTGCAACGATGGCTGCACCTACCTTCAGTGTGTGGTACGTCTCGTCTTCTGTGAGGATTCCTTCCACCCCCAGCACCCACGCTCCGTCTTCAGACACTAACTCCTGCAACAAGACAACACACTTTCCAAGTTGAATATCCTTTTAAGTCCAGATGTCAAAGTATTGACATACAATATCTGGGTTGAATTATGTAGGAACTTTGTTACTTAAAAAACTATATTGAATGATTATTGATTTAGCAAGGTTCTGCCTTTTCCTAAATGTGATAGTTCATGACATAAAACATCCAGTTTTTTATCAAAGGGAGTGAAGTAAGATTTATGGGAAAATGCTTCATGGTTTTTGGCGAAATCAGGCATTGGTTAGGTTATCATTTAACAGCTTCTTGGAAACTGCCTTTACATTATATATATTATTCAACACTTTTTTTTATAATATTACAGTTATTTAGCAAAACTCTGCTTCCAAAAGCCTTGAAATAGGAATTTCCTGGGATTTTCCTGAAATGAGCCATACTCACCCTGCCACTGACATACTCACCCTGCCACTGACCCGCTCACCCTACAACTGACCTGCTTGCACAGAAACTTCCACTTCTCCTCCACCGCTTCTAGTCCCAGAACGGCAGCATCTCGCTTCACGACTTCACCCACAAGCTTCATGGCAATCTCCACCTGCAAGAACAAACTTAAGGGAATGTACAATCATTTTCAATGAATACTTTACAGGACATTGAAACACTGAATTTATTAGTATTTATAACATCTGGGTTGGTTAACAATACAAAACATGTTATTGGCGTGATCTTTCATCAATCACGATAAATTAATATGATGGAGAACTGTTTGTAAAAAATACAACAAAACATGCTACACTAATATTAGAGATAAAGCGGCTAAAGACCATTAGTGTTGGAGAAAGAAAGACCCATTCCAGCCCTTTGGAACAAAACAGCTTGTCCAGTCTATCTTACTTAAGTCATCACGCACTTTGATACTGACCAATGTCGTATTTACAAATATTGAAATAAGATGTTAAAACATTGTTTCGTAGTTTGTGTACTTTTTATATTGGTGCAGTGTGATTTATATAAGGCAGAACACAAAAGACACATATGTTAAAATGCTACTAGTAATCAGACATTATTGTAAAATAAATATTTGGTACAGCACAATAATTATAACAATATAATAAACAAATATACATAAATAATAATATATTAAATAGTCAAATTAAGTTTTTTAAATATTGTTAAATAATATGAATTAGATTACGGAAAAATAGTTAAAATTGCAATGCGTAGAAAACTACAACGTTCATCTGGAAGATATGCTAAAATGCACTCAGAAAGACATTACCCGGTACACTGAATAAAACCATTGTGGGCCTCTATCTACTTACTGTGTCGTAGTGGTTGTGTGGATAAGACTCGGCAAACCCATACATATGTAGAAGCTGGAAATTGGCCAGTTCACCGTATGTGTTAAATATCTCTTCCCCCTGAAATGTAAAATATCCAGGCTACATTTGTTCACATGTCCTATGTTCCCAGAAATGCCTCCTGCGTACACATCTAATTCAAGTTATTTGATACGTAACCAACAATGTATATGTTATGTATATTAAAGGTTTTTTCAATTCAATGTTTTCGTTTTAAAATCATTTCATGAAAATTTAAATCTACCTAGTATATATATATATATATATATAAATATATATATATATATATATATAGATATATCGTTTGTGCAGATGTTTTATTTATTTTGATGAAATCATTACATAAACTATTAAATAAATTTTGACCGGATCAGGTCAAAATTCAACAAAAAGTCTAAAATCAAATGAGGATGGAGTTTCAACATTAGATGGAACTTAGTTTTATTAAGAGGAAACATCATAATTGCAGCTGTTCAATAAATTATCAATCAGTCAAAGAAACAAAACATTCCATATTAACCAGGTTCAAACAAACTGCAAACTCTTCAAAAACTCACCCTGCAAATCGGTACTTTAGCAACCATTGTTAAAACTTCCTTCCCGAAGTTAAGATGTGCATTGTTCTTTGCAATGTGGTTCAATACATCGGCCATCGGAACCATAACTGGTGGTGACACCTGCTGGTTGATGTCATCATCATTATCTTCATCATCACAAGGCTCTGTGAAGCTGTAGGCCATCACAAATGCCACCATCTTCTTGTAGAACTCGAGACTTTGGCATTCAGATCTGTGTAAGGATACAATAATCATATTAAGTCTATGCTGACAAACCTAGTTGAGAATGTATCTATTAAATTTTGTGACAGCATTTATGTAAACATGTTAAACAGTTAACTTATGGTACTATATATATATTTATGTGTGTGTGTGCGTGCGTTCATGCGTGTGTATATATAGGATATATAGCAAAACATGAAACGTTCTCACAGATAATGCCCAACATAACAATTATGTCAAAATATGTTATGGTTTACTTAAATAAAACTCACTTTTTAATGTTTCTTGAAATGGAACAGATACAGACAAATTCGACGGCAGGTTTTCAATAAATATACGATGTCATTCTGCCAGTTGTTTCATTAGAGCGCACAAGCCTGCCAGTATCAACTGCTCGACCTCTTACCTTGTAACAATTGGGATATGTACACGTAGATAACATTCTTAGAGGAAAACAATAATACATGTCGTTTCTTTGCTGCATGTCAGTTGTGCATATTAATTTAGTAATTAACTCAGGGCATAGTTGCTCAATCACAGGGTGATCACCTTGGGAAAATCTCCAACAATTTAATTGCCCCCAGGCATCATGAGTTGGGAATACGTGCCTTTCTAATCAGATGTAAAGGTAACTTATACTGCGTGGTAACCGGTCCCTAGCACCGCTCAGAGCTTTACACTTCACCCCCCTGGTGGCAGAACTGTTAATTCCATCATCAACTTGACTCTCTGAGAAGCTTCAGTCACGCTGCAATTACTATGCAAAGAATTTGTTCCATATGTCTATAGCCAGTATTCATTTATACAGCTGAGTGAACTAAGCAATGTGGGGTGAACAAAATAGTCCAAGCTTCGAAATGACAGCAAGTGGACTCAAATTCTGGTGTATCTAAACGTGTAATCTACCAAAATCATGTAAATTTACTTAAAACTAGTTTTGTGTTGTCAACAAGTTGACAGTGGTGGAGGCAATAGTATTTTGCAGCAAAACGAATTAGTCGCCACATTACTGACTGATGAAATAACAGTTTCTCTATCGTTTAATTATGCAAAATAGAAAACACAATTTATCGGAGATAGCACAAATTGGAGATAATGCGTTTGCTGATAAACCCTTCATTTCTATATATTAATTCTATTAAGTTTCATATTTTAACATAATTACCAACCACTACAGGTAACAATAAAAATCTAGACTTACGGAAAAATGTTGGCGTGTTTCTTTATAAAAGGTAAAACAAGTGTTTGGAACTCTTCAGTGAGAGAGGTGAGATCCTTTGTCACAGCCTCGACCACGCCTGTTCCTGTCAACTGTTGGTCCACCTCGCTCCTGCACAGAAAGCATCACAAGTACATCGTCTGGTCGTTTTTATCATAAAATTACGATTTAACAAGATTGCCATCCAAGGCAAAGGCCCAGATGGCAAGTGGACAAGGAAGCTATTGGCTTATCGAGAATCCAGCAATTTATCTATGTGTAACCTGCCTTTCTGAGATATATGTCAATTTTATTTTTAAGCATATTCACACATTTACACAATCTGTACATAATCTATTCCATTCCATACAGAGGAGAGCAGCTAAAATTATTCCAGAACTGAGAGACCTTAGTTATGAAGAATGCCTGAAAGAATGTGGTTTTAACAACTCTAGAAACAATAAGGTTAAGAGGATCATATTGTAGTTTATAAGATGTTGCATGGGTATGAAAATATTGATAGATGTTTTTTTCTCATTCAAGAAGGATAGCAGAACTAGAGGACATGAGGTAAAATAAGTAAAGGATCAATGTAGATTGGATATCAGGAAGTACTTGTTCTCACAGAGGACAATTAATGAATGGAACAAATTGTCTATGGATTATATAACTGCTAGCAGCGTGAATATGTTTAAAAACAAGGTTGACACATATCTCAGGAGGACAGGTTATATGTAGATGAACGTTGTTTGTCTCTTGATAAGCCAATGGCTTCCTTGTCCACTTGCCATCTGGGCCTTCGGCTTGGTGGCAAATCTTGTTAAATCTTATTCAATTCATTTATTGTCCTAGGGCAGTGAGAACGAGTATTTTCTGATATCCAATCTATACTGATCTTTCACTTATGTTACTTCGTTTTCTTCTTAAGTGAGAATTTCTATTAATATTTTCATACCCATTCAATATGTAATATAAGCTACATCTATTCTAACATTTTTACCAACAAAATGTGTTTTACTGAACTGCAATTTTTAAAACATAAATTTAATGTTTATGTATATCGACCCATCCATTCAGCATGCAATGTAAACATGATATTCGAGTTCAAACATTCAAATTGAAAAGATAGCGTATATTTTTTTAATGTGGTTCATTAAAACATATTTGTGCAGTCAATATATATAATTTGTAACATGACATCATTTTACGACAAAAATTATCAGGCTCTGTACCTTAAAAATGTTAATGCTCAAATTGAGAATTATTGACAGACATGGTTTATGACTGTCACATATTACATTATATACTGTAACACTGTAATACTATTTGTAAATGATAATATAATAACTGAATGCTGAAAGTTCATGTTAGCATAGTGATTGGCTTGCCTGTCTGTCTGTATGTCTGTCTTTCCACGGCGGTGTCATTTATAATCACAACATTCGGCACTTAGATTCACAATGTCAATAATTTGAACCACCTTGACCTCAGGTTACCAAAGGTTAATATTCATATTATATGAATATTCCTATTATTTTATTAATCAAAACTGTTGAGAAATCAAAACCAGAACAGCGATGCTACTGTGATTGTCTGTACTGATGATCGTATAAATAAGTGTTGTCTAAGATGTTGGTTAGCAAACATAATTAAATATTAACATTTCATCAATGAATTAAATGAAAGTTTTCTTTTGGCAACAAAGCTGTGGCCTCTTTTAACCCTGAATATAAAGCATCCTACTTGGGCCAGAACATTGGCAGGTCAAGTTCATCGAAGTCGGGCAGGAGTCTTGTGTAGGGGCGCCACCTGGAGGTAGGGTTGGTGTATTCATACATTAGAGCAAGCAGAAGTGGAACCCACCCACTGCGACTCTTAATGCAGTCTCTCTCTACAACAGAACCGTCTTTCACATGATATGTGCTTTAGTAATATAAACATATACAGTCAATATATATATATATATATATATATATATATATATATATATATATATATATATATATATATATATATATATATATATATATATACAGGGGCTGTATATATACAATATATATATGTACCGGTGCTGTATATGTACAATATATATATATATATATATATATATATAAATATATATATATATATTAATATATACAGCCCCTGTACACACACACACACAACTTATAAAATTTAAACATTTTTTTTTACACATGTTGTCTGTTGTACAGTATGATGTAACTAGTTATTGCAGTTAATTGTTATGGCCGAGTCTTTGCATACTGACTGTCTACAACACATTAAAGAAGAACTTGTAACCTTCCAAACCTGCAAGAGGTAAAAAGGTAAGTTCTTATACAACGCGACTGTTCAAAGTGCTCTACACTTCATCTCCTGACACCAAATCACCTTCTCATGGAAGCATTAGTCATGATGCAATTTCTATGAGACGACTATTTGGTCACATAATATCCACCGGTGTCTCTAGCCAAGTATTCATTTCCAGTTGAGTGAATGAAATTGTTTTGAAACGGCAGCAAGAGGATACTCAGTGCTCTTGATTTAGAGTTCAGTGTTCTATGCTATTCTGTACAGTTCTGTACTGTGCTCCACATGTCATTCACTTAATCATGGTTCTAATTTCCAAGAACATATTTTGTTCTTATTAGTCTATAAGGAATACATTATTGACATCACACAGGGTAGATCACACCGGGCAGATAACACAGGGTAGATAACACAAGGTAGATAACACAGGGTAGATCTTAGTCATCTTACCTTTATGAAGCAGCTGCGCTATGGCTGAGGTGTCAGGGGTGAGGAGGAGATGTTGGGGTATTTCAAACAAGTGTTCACCCTCTGCGATGTCCGCTGTCGCCACCATACCAAACTGGGCACAAGACCCATCCCGGCCAATTGTCACCTGGAAGATATGTTTTGATTTATCCAGTATTTGACAGTGAGGTGGACAATGAATTCAAATGTGTAATATTTTCATACAGTTATTCGTTACTGTGCCTTACAAGACATAATGCAAAAATACGTGTCATGTCAACGTGACGTCATCACTTCAGTGCTCTATGTGACTATACTACTCTTGCCATCTGTTCCGTACTTTATGGTATCAGCTTTACAAATTGCAGAGCCAGAGTGTAGCATTTACCTTAAAGTACCGAATAAGGATTCTGATGTTTCGGCCCATGGGCCGAACCAACCAACCAACGTTGCGACCAGTGAACCGTGAAGTGTTTTCTCTTGCACAGGCCGAACCATCTGTGTTTCTAACAGATGCCAGCGGGGTCCATGGGCCGAAACAACTAGCGAATTCTAAATGGGAAATCCTGTTGGATGACATAGTCTGCTCTTGTGTTGAAAGCGTTCCCTGGTCTTCCTAAGTTTACAGCAGGTCAGGGACATGCTGTGCAACAACACAACGCAAGATAGATTGAAAACTGACAGAATTTCTTTCTGACATTTATTAACAACTACCAATACAACATTTGCCAACATTACTACAAAGAGGTGCTTCAAACAGGACAAAAGGCCACTAGTACACACAAACCAGTAACAAAATGTCTGGAAAACATTTCTGAAGCTGGTTATAAATATGTGTGTTTAAATGCAAGGAGCATAGTATATAAGAAAAACAAATTAAACATTATGGTAGAAGACACTGGCCCTCACATAACTGGTATAACCAAATCATGGGCCAACAAAGACATATCAGATGCTGAATTAGGACTGACAGGATACATAATGTTTAGGAGAGGTCGAATAGGAACACTAACTATTAGATTAGTTTATTGAAGTCCAATCATAAACGAAGAAGATAACGCAAAATGCAAAAAGCTATAAAGGAAGTGAGTAAAGGGGAATGTATCATAATGGGAGATTTTAATCACGGACACATACAATGGAAATCTCTAGAGAGTACAGGGGGTGACGACCAACAGTTTCTATTTTTAATTCAGGATAGCTTCCTTGGCTTATTGGGAGTCCAACATTTTAAAATCTACAATGATCCTGTACTGATGTTACCTCATGTCCTCTAATTCTATTATCTTTCTTGAGTGAGAAAACAATATTTCTATCAATATTTTCATAACCATTCAATATCTTAAAAACTTCAGTTTTATCTCCTCTTAACCTCCTTGTCTGTAGCCTAGGGTTGTTAAACAACATTCTTGTAGGCGTTCTTCAAAATTAAGGTCTCTCAGTTCTGGAATAATTTTAGTTGCTTTTCTCTGGCTCTGGCTCTGCCCTGCCCTGGCTCTGTATTCTTTCAGCGTATCTGTATCGTTGTTACAATATCATGAATATGGTTTCCATGCTTGTGTACAGTATTCTAAATTAGGCCTAACTATTGCTTTATACAGAGGTATAATTAGCTTTTTTCCTTGTATGTTATATTTCTCCTAATCAACCCAAGAATTGATTACTCCTGCCATCTGACAACTTTCGGCATCGCTACACGTTCTATTTGTTACTTTACGGTATCAGCTTTACACAGCCCCGATGCGGCGATTGAGATGTAAAATGTTGACGTTGAAATAAGCTCAAATAACCCACCTTGTCACTGACGCCTAGACCTTCGCGCCTACACCAGTCCAAGAAAGTCTCTATCCGATCTTCGTCTGACTCTGTCAAACTGGCTGCAGATCTTTTGACGCCTCTAGAACTTGTGTTTCGCTCCATCGTTTAACAGCACATATTCGCATGAGCTACCGTTCGTGCATGCTCGCGACCACGGGCTCGCGACCAAATGGGGTCAGGTCTGAATTTATTCCTTTTGGTAATAATGCTTGCCTGACCCATGGAGAATTTAATTTGCGATTTAAATTGTTGTGTAGATGCACTCAACTGTTCGTCGTTTGTGCAATTCGCCAATGGTCAACTGTAATAATTTTACATAACTAAATCACGGGTTAACTAATAATTAGGTTAACAATAATTAGGTTATGAATTTAATTAAGTAAATAACTATTGTATTTTATTAAATAATTATATTCAGCTTCATGTATAACTGTAACAGCGTTTTGCCACACATTGCTGATTCGCAGCGTTCAAAGCAGTTTATACTTTTAGTTAAGTCGACTCGGATCACTAATGTTATTGCTTGCGCTCAACTCACTTGACTCACTAGATGGTGCCACGGGTGCCACGAACTAAACAAACTCCCCACCAGTGGCGCCACTCACCATTTTACCATAAGTTTCGTTCATCCGACTCGCTCGCCTTCGTGAATTCGCCGAGAAGAGAATCTGACCTCATAGGCGTGGTCTCGTTGTTACCCACTGCAGGGTTTAGAAAAAGGCCGAAGGCGAAGGAGGATACCCCTTCCTACACCCCAGGGTGGTGGTGAGGGGGTATCCCCTTCCCACCCATTTGACGTTTTTTAGACAAAACACTTGAAATGTACGTTGTAATTTGGGACACCCACAACCTGGTTTTAAGCGATTTAGGGCCTAATGTAATCTACCCAAATTTGAGATATGCGACATCGTAAAAATTGTCCGTATATAATACGGATTTTTGGGAGGAATACGGCCGTCGTCCGTGTCCCGTTTTAATACGGATTTGCTGAAAATAAAAAATAGTGATACAGTACGTAGTCCTATGTATTTCCTTGTCACATAAGTATAACTTCGAATGCCAAATTTACGGTAGACGAGGTGCAACTACTTTTGAGTCTAGAATTTCGACAAAACGCAGCAGATTTTGTTTAATTTACACCTGTAGGTAGGCTTGTTCCAACGAAGGAAATGCGGTGTGTCTGAAAATGTCCAAACGAAAAGACAACATTAAATATATGTCATGTGCCATTTATTGCAATATTGACTAAAACAACTATAGTAATATTAATACAAATGTTTAATAAAAAACGAGTATGCTACAATTGCTAAAACAACACCTTCGTTGTCTGACTGTGACAGTGTTAACTGAATTACTTTAATTTTGTACTTGAGTAAAAGTAAAAGTAATTCACATAAAAACTACTTGAGTAAAAGTAAAAGTTCTTTGTAAAAAAGTACTTGAGTAAAAGTTATAATGTCGACTGTAATCAGCCCAATTCTGAAAACGCCATTTATTCGTATCTCCTCTACACCCCGCACAACACATATCGTTCTCGTTTCCACTCGCAGTACTCGAACACTACATTCCCTTCCTCCTTTAAACTTCCAACACGCAATTAACAACTTAGACTACTAGTATGTACTACACAGCTAGTTTAACAAATTCAATCGCAATTGTTGAGACTTCAGCTTCCAAGCTAGTTACTGAAGTCCACACAGTGTCCATTTAAAGTCCAACACATATTTGCTAATTAAAGTCCAAACATATTTGTCAATTAAAGTCCAAACATGTTTGTCACTAGGATTTCACAGCCTTTATCCGAGGGCGCTAGGCTCACCTCAGTATTTGACGTGCATACTTTATTTTACTTTATTAGTCTTGGTACTTCACAGGTACCTTCACCAAACGTTTCGACCTTGTTCGATGCGGTGACCCCAAGTTTGGTGTCTTCATCGGAGTACTCATGCTTGGTGACTTCCTTTGAGTATTGGCCTGCAATCCTCCTGCTTCTGCACAATCAGGCTCAGAAGACCGTTGATGAAGTTGTTCCTTCAGTGGGTGTGTATGGTTTCACGAACGAGCTGTTTCTCCAGTACTCAACACCGTCCGTTTATCTCACTGTCAGTTCTTGACCTTCTTTGTTTTCGACTGTGAACGGAGTGTGCTCGAAGTTGGTTGAAAGTTTTCCGGATGTCTTTGTGTTCTTTAGTAGAACTTGTTGTCCAGGTAACACTGGGCTTAACATGGCTCCACGTCTGCTATCTGCATATGCTTTGGCAGTTAGTTTGTGGTTCCAATCACGGTCTCGAACATTCTCGTCCAGAATGTTTGTGTCACTTCGAAGTTCTGGCAACTTTGTTTTCAGCTCTCTGCCAAACATGATATATGCTGGAGTCACACCTGTACTGACTTGTGGGATAGTTCTGTATGCCAACAGAAACTTCATGAGTTCTCCTTTCCATCCCTTTCCTTCCACATGAGCCACTTTGAGTGCTTTCAGAAGTGTTCGGTTCTGTCTCTCCACCTCCCCATTTGCTTGTGGCCACAAAGGTGGAGATGTATGGTGTTCGATTCCATGTTCCAGTAAGAAACTCTTGAATTCCTCAGATTGGAATTGACTGCCGTTGTCTGATTTCACCGAGAACGGGTATCCATATCTGGCAAAGATAGGAATTAAAGCCCCGATGATTTTCTCGGTTGTAGTCGACTGCATGATGACAACTTCGAAGAATCGACTATAATAGTCAACTATCACCAGCAGATTTTCGCCCGTAGGCAAAGGTCCCATTATGTCTATGGCAACGTCTTGCCACGGTCCTGTCTGTGGTTCAGTTCTCTGCATCGGCTCTGGCGGACTCAGTTGACTCACAACTTGACATCCATGGCATGATCTGCATATTTTCTCAGCTTCATTGTCCATTCTCGGCCACCAGACTTTGGTTCTGAGCCGCTGTTTCATCTTTACGATCCCTTGGTGTCCTTCATGAGCAAGGTGTAGGACATCATCTCGAACTAACACCAGCTTCCCAAGAACACAGAGTTCATTCTTCACACACGTGTATGGTATCTTGCACTCATGCCAGTTCCCGTGTTGTATGTAGTGTCTCACACTGGTCAGCTCTGCGTCTTCTTCTGATGCAATTTCTACGTCACGTGCTGTAAGAGCAACTGGTGTGCTTTCCTCAGCAATCATCCGCACCACCTCAATTTCTTCTCCACTCTTGTATTTTGGTGTCGTCTGATTTAGTCGTGAGAGCGCATCAGCAATGTTTGTTTCCCTGGCCGGTAGATCACCTTGTACTGGTACCCTTGAAGACGAAGCACCCATCTTTCTATCCTCGCCGATGGCTTCGATGTTCTGCTGTAGATGCATTCCAACGGTTTGTGGTCCGTCTCCAGTTCGAATTCACGTCAATACACATATAGGTGAAATCTTTCACACGCCCACACGAGTGCCAACGCCTCTTTCTCTGTTTGGGAGTATCTCCGCTCTACTGCTGTGAGGTTCCTGGATGCGTATGCCACAACTCTCCATTGTCCCTCCTGGAGCTGTGTCAGAACTGCTCCGAGTCCTGTTGGTCCTGCATCTGCTACAACGCGTGTTTTGCAGTCATTCTTGAAGTAAGCCAGCGTCTCCGCGCTTGTCATGAGCTTCTTCAGCTCTCTGAATGCTTCTTCTTGGTCCTCTCCCCATGTGAACTTCTGATCCTTTCTGGTGAGGATTCTTAGTGGTTCGGCCACCTCTGCGAAGTTCGGCAGGAACTTGGCAGAATATTGCACAAGTCCGAGAAATGATCTCGCTTCTGATGCATCCTTTGGGCTTTGTGCGTTTACGATCGCATCTATCTTCTCTTCACTTGGCGTGATCCCCTGTTTCCCCAGAACATGGCCGTAGAATGTCAGTCGAGGTAATCTGAACTTACATTTACCACCGTTCAGTGTTAAGCCACACTCCCTGAGACGATTCAGCACGGCAAACAAGTTCTCGTCGTGTTCCTTGACGCCTCGTCCATGTACGATCACGTCGTCTGCTATGTTTGCTGCTCCCTTGCAGTCTCGCTGAACATCCTTCACGATCTTCTGATAGTTCTCAGGTGCTGGGGCAATGCCAAACATTAGCCTGCGATACCTGTACAATCCTCGGTGTGTCACGAATGTAGTTATTTCCCGTGACTCCTCTGCCAGCTCCACTTGGTGGAATCCCCATTTGAGATCTAACTTGCTGAACACCGTCGACCCACTTAAGTCTTGGAGAACTTCCTCAATAGTTGGAACAAGATGTCTCTCTCTCTCTCTCTCTCTCTCTCTCTCTCTCTCTCTCTCTCTCTCTCTCTCTCTCTCTCTCACACACACAATTGTCTCGTTTGCTCTTCGCATGTCTACACAGATACGTATGTCGCCATCTGGTGTGGGTACTACTACAAGAGGTGATAACCACGTCGTTGGTGTGTTCGAAACTTCTTCGATGACATCTTTCTCCAGTAGCTCATCCAGATTCTTCTCTACATTCTCTCGTAGACCGAATGGCAAACGACGTACTGGTTGCGCGATTGGTTGTACGGTTTTGTCGACGTGTAACTTCAGTTGGTTGAGTTTTCCCACGCCTGCAAATACGTCTGCGAACTTCCGGCGTATGTCAGCATCAGTCCCCTCTTCTGTGACGGAGTATGTGTGTGGGTGTTCGAGGGGTCCAACCCTCAACACATCTAGCTTTTTAGCTGTACGTCTTCCGAGTAGTGTTTTACCGGTCCCTTTTATGACAGTGAATTCTCCTTCACACTTCCTGTCATTATTTTCACACTCAATCTCTGCCAAACGTGTTCCAAGGACATCAATGAGTTTCTCTTGTCAATATGCGAACAGTTTCTTGTTTGTTCTGCGTGACACGCATTTTACACCATCCTTCTTGAGCATCTCGCATGTGATTTTGTCCATAATGTTACAGGCCTTATATGACGTAACTTTGGATAATCGAAGAAAATACGCCTGACGTTGTGAACAGTTGTACGTAATTGTTCGCGTATCGTGGTCGGCAGCTGTACGTAATAAGTACAAAGGATAATTCGATTTTTTCGTAGAAAGGGAAATAAGGGGGTGAATTTCGAAAACAATAAACTAAGACAACCCGACCGTGGGTCGTAGATGAAACCCTGAAAGTTTGGCGCCCGAGATGCTAAGTGTCTAGGAGGAGTAGCATAACAGACAAATCGTGTTTTATAATGAGAGAGTGCGCACAGTAACGACGACAATTAAAACATTCACTATGCCACAGTTTTATTGTGTGGTTTTCTGTCACATGTAGGGGAGATCGGGGCTAGTTGTTACAATTTTCAGTTAAAATCACTTCTTGTGAAAAGTATGTTAGATACTTTATTTCTGACAACGTATGCATTAAGTGTATTAGTTGTTACATCATGCGGGACAGCAGAGAACGTGTGGTTCGCAAAGCAAGTGTCACTAGTACACGTTATTGCTATTACATTAATTGGATTATACATATATATATATATATATATATATATATATATATATATATATATATATATATATATATATATATATATATATATATATATATACACAGTGTGCATAACAATGTAGGTCTTCACATATTCATATTACAATTGTAACAACTTGCCCCAAACACTTTTTTTGCAGTTGAACGCACGTGGACGATAACAACTCCTTTTTTACAGTTTAACCTCTACTTGGCATAACATCTTTTACTATATAGTAGACATGTTTCAAGTTTTGTTCACGAAACCTAACAAGTAGCTGTCTGGGATGAAAGTTGGTGGGCATACCAAAACAATTTTTATGTGGCTAAAAAGTCATTTTATCCACATATCGTTACGTTCGTTTTCGTGACTCCAAATTTTTGGACAATGTGTCTGCTGAAGGACTTCTAACCAACTATGTCGATGGTATCTCCATATATGTGCTGTGTTTTCGTAAAACGAATCTATAACAACTTACCCTTGTATACAACTTGCCCTGGTCACCCATACATCACCAGTTATTCCATGTAACCGACACAGCCACTCCTCAATCGTCCCATCGTCCTGTCATGTATCAGACTTGTCGACCTACAATGTTAACATTAATGATCTCGCACGGCGCCATCTAACGCACATCGTCACAGCTAGGAGCGTTTTAACATAACGCAAAGCATGTACTATTACATTCGAACAATACATTCTTGGCAAAACTTTGCGAGGGAAAACACCGTTTTATATAAACAAGATCGTATTAGGCCTATTTACTGAACAAAATGGCGTATTCATCTGGAGCAAAATTTATATGTTGACAATTAATGACATGTGTGTCACCAAGTACAAGACGGTTGCAAGGGGGTTCTTGGCATTCTGCTGGTAAAAACATAGTACGAAATATACAAATAGTATGACCTTTTTCCTTTTGCATTCTCGAACCCACAATATAGGACAGCTGGCGAGGTCAGTGAAGCGTATAATTATACCCGTTACTCCAGAAAATGTGCAATGAGGGTCATCATTCACCAAAGACAACCCTTCATATCAGTCCACACACGCACGCACGCACGCACGCACGCACGCACGCACGCACGCACGCACGCAAGCACGCAAGCACGCAAGCACGCACGCACGCACACACACGTATACGTACGACTCAACATGTAATATCATAATACCTGTTTATCAAAATTCTCTTATATTGCATCGTATAAACTGATAAAAGTTCACTCTTTTTATGAATAAGTCAAATGCCCGGATGACATCGTAATTAGCTAATTATGTAAGCACCCAGATTCTGGGTGCATACGTACTTGCACTCACAATGAAAAGAACACATTGCATCCAGGCGATGATGTGTTTGACAAACGGTGGCGCCACAGCACGAAGCCTGGATTACCGAGGCTAGATTTCAAAGTCGAACAGTGGAAACATCTCTTTGCCTTTGGAGTAAGATTCTTCTCGGCGAGTTCACGAAGTCGAACGAGAGTCGGATAAGCGAGACTACCACAACGTATATTTGATATGCAGCTGCGACCTGCATATATCTTTATTTCATTTGGTAAACTCCTGATTTTTTTTCAAGAAATGTCCCGTTTTCAAATACACACAGTTGTGAGTGATGTTTATATTGAAAATGTGTCAAGAAACACAATAACAGTGTGTGTTTTAAACTATGACACGCATACTCAAGTACGTAGTCGCAACGACGTAGCAAGACGTAAGCAACAATTGCGTTGCAACGCTGAACTCATTACGTGGATGGGCGCGAATGTACGCTGGGGTTTAGGCTAGGGGGGTCTTGTTTTTGTGTGAATATCACCTAGTGCTCGAGTGGCGCATTCATAATTAAAGTTATTAATGCGATAAAATACCGAGGTATCACGTTGCGGAGTCGTGTTCGAGAGAGACTTTTGGATAAGTATATGAAGGAGGATAGCGGAGGGTGAAATGGAAGAATAACAACAAGACCAGGGTTCAGGAGAGGAAGAGACACGGCCGACGGGATGTTCGCTCTGAGGCCAGGAGATTGGAGGGACAGGAGAACACATGGCTCTGAGATTCATTGATTTGAAGGAGGACATGGTTCGGCGGGAAATGGTAATATATGGCGGCACTGAGGTGGACGGGTGATACAATGACAGAGGCTATGATGGAAGGAACGTATAAAAAAAGAACGGGGTAGAGTAGTATGCTGACCAAGAATATCAGAAGAATTCAATGTTAACATTTGCCTGAGGCAGGGGAGTGCCCCAAGTCCATTTTGTTCATCGCAGTGACGGAGGAGATTAGCAGCAAGACATTTTCAGACGACATGGCGGTAGTAGCGGACAGTTAAGTAGACCTTCCAAAATGGTTGATAGAGAGGAAGGGGGTGTTCAGCAAACATGGACTGAAAGTAAGTCTGGAGAATCTGCTTTGGGTGAGGACAGCTGACTACAGATCTGGACATACGACTTGGTGGGAAGAAACTGAAACCGCGAGACAGGTTTGTATATTATATCTGAGTGGACCGGTGCGCGGGGACGGCAGCTCGGAGACGGAAATTCGGAGGAGAATACAATCTGGGGCGAATGCATCGATGAAAGTGGAAGAAGTGATAGGAGTTAGACATGTTACGTGTCGGAAGCATAAATGAATAGTGCTTCGTCCGTCCGTCACACCAACCTACCTATACATACACCCCAGCGATGACAGAAAAACAAAATTCTAAGTTTGCGAGAAAAAAACTGGTTGAGAAAAATGGCAGGTGTGAAGAGAGTAGGTACAAGCAAAAAATCGAACTGATTCGATTCCACCTTCCGCCGTTTTGAAGCGTGGGCAATTTCGTTCACCCCACGTTGCCTTTCGGAAGCGACTGCAAAAGCCGTTCGTCCCTTTTACCCGGTGTCTATGCCATGGGAAGTAAAATATCACGTGTATAGGGGGTAATTGTGTACCAACTGATTCTAGTTTCCGAGGCAGGAGCTGCTTCCCCGTCGGGCGCGCGAGAGGCGCTGAACAGGTAGTAATGTCGCTTAGACTCCCTACATGGAGTCTAAAACAGTATGTGGAAGGTGTGGAAGAGAGCTTCATGAGGAAGCTGGCGGGGAGTCGGTAAAAGTGGACTGGACACGTGGAACGAAGAGAAGGGGACGGCTAATGGTGGAGACGGGTGGTGAAGACAGCAGTGAAGCCGGACCAGTGACGGAAGAAGAAAACAAAAAACCAAGGGTCAGTATTAATGTCAGCCTCATCTTCCCTTAGCCCCCCAAAAATCTATAGAAATCTGTAAAGAAAATGTAGAAACCCATAGCAATCTATATAATTCTACAGAGTCTATTATAAGTGTGTATAACAAACGACAGAGTACTACAGATTCCATAGAAATAGTTTGTGTACTTCCATTTTCTATAAAGTTGTATAGAATGTTATAGAATTCTACAGAAAATATAGAAAATCATAGAAACTACAAATGATATAGCTATGTCCGCAAAAATCCTATAGAATATTCTAAAACAATCCTACACAATATTCTAAAACAATCCTACACAATATTCTTTAAAAAATCTTTTTTGCTAAAGCTTCAGAGAAAAACAGGAGAGCAACACAGACCAAATATACCACATTTGTCAAAACTTCGGCATTTTGAGAAAGCGACATGCGCCCTAGCTATTTAGGTGCGCCCTAACTATTTAGGTGCGCCCTAGCTATTTAGGTGCGCCCTACCTATTTAGGTGCGCCCTAACGATTTAGGTCTACGAGTAATTTAGCATTTATTCACCTTTTTGAGAACGACTGTAACGTTTCCATGCAGCCTATCGTATCTCGGAATAGCATTTAACATGAAGAAATATTGTCACCGAAATAGTCTATACGTCTTCAAAGGTCCTAGCCATGGTTAAAAAAACTACTGCTATGGTACGATGACGTTTATATTCCAACAGCTCTGTTCTAATTTTCTCTTTCTAATCACGTGGCCAATAAATTTGCTTGTCTTTTCCTGATTATTCAAATGATTTTCCTTTTAGCGTTTACTGTTCTAATCATATATCATTACCTTTTTTTCTGTCCACGATATTCTGAGCACTCTTCTCAAGAGCCACATTTATGATGCTTATATGGTCTTTTCTGATTGTTTAGTCATGGATCACAATTAACAACCCTACCTAGCAGTATGGACTGTGAACGTCGTATACAATTTGAACAACCTGCATTAACATTGTTTGTCACACTGCATACAAAACTTCAATAATAATAATAAATTTCTATGGCGCCTACATCCCCTGGAACCTGAGCTCAAAGGCGCAACAAAACAAAATCATTAAGCATAAAGTTATGGTGGAAATGCAACTTGGAATAAATGCATTTAGTTTTTTTCGGAAGATAACTGTAGTTTCATATGTTTTCAAAGTGACGGTGAGTTAATTCCAGACTCTAGGTGAAGCGACAGAGAAAGCACGTTTGCCCAAGTTAAGTTTAGTTTTAGGAACAATAAATTGTTGTGAAATGGATGATCTGAGCTGCCTCAGGGATATTTGATAGAAGATCCTACTTGACTATAGTCAAGTAGGATGGTTGTTGTATAGATAGAGAACGATATGTAAGAGTTGATAGTTTAAAATTAATTCGACAAGTTCCATAAAGCCAGTGTAACTGTTTAAGTAGTGGTAGTGATTTCCAACATAATTAAAAATCGTTTTAGCTATTATATTACATTGTTATTTGGCAGTCTGACAAAGGGCACGCGAGTAATTTATATAAATATATACAGTGGAATCTCGGAAGATGTTCTTAAATATTTAGGCACTTGGAAAAGTAATCCCGTTTCTGGTGCGGTCGTTATTAAATGTAGGCGGGCTGCAGCTGTTTGCAGTAATGTAGACCTTATAGTAGGCCATACCTCTAGGCCTACATTGCAAATGTGTGTACAATTATACCCTAGACCAGTCCTAACTTGGAACTTCCGTCAACAAAACCAATCAAACATTTGCAATCAAATGGAATCTGTGAAAGCCCCCCAATTAATGACGAAATGTGATTCGGCTTAATACTGTGGTATGAAATGCATTAGTTGAGAACACGTTTTATTGTTCTTGTTTTACCTACGAATAGGGACAACGCCCCCTCAAACCCACCGGACATCAATAAGAACATGTGCGTGTTGCTGCCATATTTGGAAGTCGCTCGCTTCTGATTGGCTGAGGACAAGAGCGTATTTACAACACCAAAATGGCGACAGGGAGGTGTTGGTCTGTTATCGTAGTATGGATATATTTAACGAGGCCGTGATTACAAGGATCAGTATGGCCAAAAGTGACACGGATGATTGCTGTGAATCCTCTTGTACTATCGACAGCAAAAATATGGGTTTGGAAGTTGACGATTCCGTGTTGGATAAGTCGAATGACACTACTATTCACAGCGGACATTTCATGGTGAGTTGCATCCACGACGAAGAAGGTGATGTGCGCAGAAAGAACGGTGGGGCTCGTCAAAAGAATAAGGCGTTCCCGTTCCAAGACGCAAATAAAACTACATCCAGGACGTACAGATTTGACCGTAGGAGTACTATCGACGCAACGCTGACGAAACTTTTCAAATGCATGACGCTGGCATACAGGTTTGTACATTATTGTATCAGTACGGTCTCATGTTTGACACGATGTCGATGAGTAAATACCACGTTCTGTACGCTTTGTTACGTGCACATTGACACTAAGTTTCTGTTGTAATGACAGTTAGGTAATCAAGAGTTCAATTTATTACCTAACGATGGTAATATAACTTCTGCACCCTGCGCTGGTACAGACCTTGGATCCAAATGGGGGCGTAATCGCCCAGAACCGTACCGTAAGCATGTCTATGGTGTGCTTCATTATTTTCAATAGTGCCCTGACCTTGTGTATTGTAATTTCGTGTTGGTCTCAAAAGGGACAAGGTCAGAAGATTGATTATTGTCATAATGAAAAACGTAAGTAACTCGCGTTTCAGGTGTTACCCCTGCCTTGCAATGTAAATATACAACTCAAGTATGTGCATAATATCTTGGCCTTCATAATATCTTTATTGATTGGCAAACCTCTTGATTTATAAAGCATTGCTTACATAAACGGGGCAATGCAAAATTCTCTGTTTAGCAATATTTTAAGTTAACTAAGTTGATATAGTATATCGTTTAGAATATTGACGTCCTTCATAGAGTACTGATGACGTCAATATTCTAGACCACGAGGAGAACTGGCACAGGAGAAAAATAAAGGAGGCGATTAACATCCACAGAAACAAACCTACGCTGAACCGAGACGTCGGCCAGGAGCTCCCACCAGTTCTACTCCAGCTTGTGTCACATGACATTGGTCATGTGACACATCCATAACTTCAGTCTGCTGAAGAAGACTGCGAGATGCAGTCGAAATATCCAAAACAAACTGCAAGTTTCTTGAGAGGTAATTATGATTAATACCAGAGTTGTTCTTCCTCTATCTGCTATAATCCATAATGAAAACCTAAGTTGTTTTCAGTTAGGTGAGAACAACTTTTTATTATATTATTCATGAAACAGATTTTACTGTGGTACAAGTTGTCCCATTTCTGGTTTCACAGTGTGTGGTTAATTGATTGTTTTTTGTGTGTGTGTGTGATAGGCATGGCAAAAATGATAACATCTGTCACCAAACAATACTACTTTTGACTGTTGCTAATACTCATATGAGGGACAGCTTAGAAAAATTGAGAACATTTCTGTTCACACTAAAGTGACTTCACTTGACAGTCAAAAGCAAACACATGTATGTACACAGGATATCTCCTATGTACAAGATTGGCTTTTTACAGTTGGTAGATACTAGTAAAATGTGTTTTGCTGGAAGAAACTCCACAGATATGGAAAATGCTGTCAAAACGGACAAAAACCATAAGTATTCCTGCAACAAGAAACAGTGAATGTACATGTATTTTAAAAAGTTTATGTTGCTAACAGACCAGTCAGATAAGGCAAGCAGAGTTATGTTTTTACCGACAAAACCTGTTTTTGCGTGGACGATCTGTAAGAACTGGTAAACATTTCTTTTGCTAGTACAGTTTTTAATGTGACAAAATGTTTTTTTTTATCACATGGTGGCAGAAACCTGCTAACCCTGAGGTGCTGAATTGACAAAGATCACTAGGTCGAACTATTTAAAGTTGTTTTACAATTACAAATTAATGTGTTATATTATGACGTCTCATTCTTAAACAGGAATTTGCCTGTGTTTTTATAATTATGAAGGAATGTAAACAACAGATGCTAGATGGCAATTCAAGCAAATGCACATGTTTACGGGACAAAGTCCACAAACCAAATTACTGTAAACATATTTTTGTTGACTCATAAGTTCAATCATTTCATAGGTTCTGATTACAGCAGCATAGTCCTAAATTCTACTAAGCACACTGTTCACTAATCACCAGTGTTATCAATAAGCAGGCTGTTGACAAAACTGTTATCATTAGTGGTAGAATTAGCCGAATATATTGAGAGATAAACACCACATGTAATTTTGAGAGGTAAACAACACGTCTAATGCCACAATCCAAGAAACCGGAACTTCTGTCCATTCAAGGAATTTATTTATTGTTTTGATATGATTCTAATTTTGAAAACATGTAACAGTAACAAGAGGTAATTATGCTTAATATGTAACAGTAACTTTCAGCTGCAATATAAATTAGATATATCTACATATTCAGCAAATTTAAGATAATGTAGCTTGTTAACTTCTTAAGTTAGAAGCATCTAAAAACAAATCAAAATAACACTACGCTAGCTGTACCAGTGGCCATTTGGGCCATAGGCCACATGTCATCGAATTTGGTTACTCATTTGAGCCAATTTGGCCACCAGCATTTTTCATTAAAAAGCATGCAGAATACATGAGCGTTTGTTGTTGTCTTGATGCATATAACAAATTTGGCTAAAGCAATTTGTATTTGGCTAAAACAAATTAGGGGGCTTTAGATGATGATGGCTAAACAGTTTATATAATCAGAGCTAGCCCAGTAATATGGCGTTTTTGGGCACTTACCCCCTGTTCACCTACAGACACAATTTGCATGTAAACGCTTAGTTCGTTTGCAGAAGTGCTCAGGTTTAGCTACTTATTCATTGGTTAAAATTTAAGCAAATTCTGAGACATTAACTTAAATTTCATGAAAATTGGTTGATTTGACACAGAATGACCCAGCTTTGTTAACTCTAATTTGTTATATACTAATTCTGGATAATTATTAGTACTTAGTGTCACTGAACATTAGCAACTCAGTTGATCTGCCCTAGTGGTAAACTGGACATAGCAACTAGACTATCCAGTGTTCTAAACTGGTTGCTACAAAAAATGAGCTGGTCCGAATTTATCTTGACCTTGCCCCTCCAAAAATAATGTTCAACACATTTTCATTTTTGTACATATAATTATAAGGTATTATCTGACATATTTCTAGTAAGTTTCTATAAAAATGTAATTAACGGCAGTGTTTAAACCTAACTTGGTGAATATAGTTAAGCTATAGCAGCAGGTGGGTGATAATAGAGTTAATTGGCTTATTCTGCGCAAACTCACACTAACTTACTGTGAATGTACTATAAAATGTTTTCGGAATGACTCATCTTTTATAAGACTCTAATCCTGTAAGCTGAGCAGAAAGAAATAGTTTGGCAATGTTGGCAGCATTCTTTACCTAATGCACCAACTGTGGTGCGAAGAGAATAAGTAAGAAAAACTGAGCATTATAATCTAAACTGAATCTGCAGAAGTCGGCTGATGGCATGTGCAGTTGGAGTAATTGCTTCAGGCCGAAGTATCTTGAATCAACTTCAAATAAAAAGCCTTCCATCGATTCAAAGGCTGAAATTTTTAACAGCATTACCTGAACCCAGGGTTAATCTGATACCAGGAAAAACTGTCAATGGCTTTGTTTTGTTGCCTTGCTTGTCAGTAGCTGTCAGTGACCTGCACTATCAGTTTTATGCGCAGGACACATGGACCATGACCCTTGACGAGCTTAGGACACTGTACAATTCAAACTCAAGTATCAGTTGTGGAGCTCAGCCCCTAGCTATAATATGCAGCAGTCTTGTACTATATAGGCCAGTCGGTCACAAATCAACAGTCCATCCAAGCTGTTTACATGTTGTTATCATTGGTTTGGGATTATATCAAAACATATATGTTAGAGTGGAATTACTTTCTGTAGTCCTGATATTATTGGAAGCTCAATTTTGGTGACATATATAATTATAAATAAATGTGCATCAGTGTAAACATGTTTTAAATTAATGTCAAGTAAAGAAAAAGAAAAGTTGGCAAAAAGCATGAACATTGAAGACTTTGACATGTAAACAATATTTTGTGATAGTTAAAATGCTTCTGATTTAATTGTAGGATTGTGATATTCAATGATTTCAGAGCAGTGTAACATATGGATGGATTGTACAGTAAACTGTCATGGTATGCATACATAAGACCTATTCTTTATTTATATACAGGTATCTTAAATGTTCTTCTTCAGTTTACAATAATTTCCTCATATTTGTAGTTGTACATCAGTACGGATCAATAATAATATATATAGTATTATTAATATGTATAAACGCACAGGGTAAGCAATTATCCGCATATCCATAAATACAGCCTGGATGATGTGACTCCAGGGTGGTTACAGTAGATGGTTACAGTACTAATGTGGATATGTATGCCATATGACTCTGTTCTCAAACTGTCAACAATTAACATTTATCATTCATGAGTAGTTCAACAGGCATATCTCATGAACTTTACGGATGAGACAGAGTTGATTACCTCGAGTTAGTGCACAGGCTTCTGTTGATTTTCCCATTTTAATCATGTCGAAAACCCACTAACCCTCAAAATTGGAAGTTTTTACAAAAAATTAATATATGCCTACCAGGAATGTCACCACAAAAATTTACGTGTGCGTGCGTGTGTGTGTGTGTGTGTGCGTGCATGTGTGTGCATGCGTGTAAATTTGCTTCATAATCTAACATCTCTGATGTTTCAAACGTTCCAACCTTGCTGGCTGAATACAGTTATTTGCTATCAAATACAAACCTGTAAAATTATTTTGAACAGGAATATAACCATAATGTACTTGAGGACTACACCAGTTATGGTGTATCCATGTTATACGTGTCAGTGACTGTAGGATCCCCTGTGTCAGTGACTGTAGTATCCCTTGCACATGAAGACATGATGTAATTGTTTTGAATGCCATTTGTTGGGGAGCATTTTGTATGTTGATTTGCTGGAGCAAAAGTTACAGAAGTTGAAAAAATTTTGCAGCAGGTTGATAAAATAATAAATATTAACATAGTTGATTTTCTCGAATATTCAACGTATAAATTTACGAACAGCATAAAAAGCATTAACATTGTCACCAGTGGGAAAATAAATAGTGACTTGAACCCGGATGGCAGTTGTGTTTAGTCGTGATTGATCAATCTGGTGTTATTCTCTGTGGGTCCCAGTTGTTCTCTGCAGCACATGTGGTCAGTGGCCAAGAGTCTATTGGTCACTCTGGACACACCCCTGACCTCATGAATGGCCCCTTTGCATAGGGCTAGGGCCAACTGGTGTCTGACTGGTTCAGTCACACCCTTTGACAGCACTTGGTTGACACACCTCCAGGTGAGGACCAGTGACATGGCCTGGTGTGTGACACACCTCCCAGGTACTGGATCTACCTGTGGGTGCTCCGGGAAACACGGTCACAGGTCGCATGAGTACGGTAGAGTCAACTCTGCAATTGGACCAAATATTACTAGATTCAGTTCTTCGTCCTTGGATAGGCTCAGTGGTCATTTATCTTATTTGGTGCTGGAAAGTTGCAAACTGGAGCTACTCATCTGGGTAATGAAATGGGGACAGTGACTTGATGGTCACTAATGATGAGATCTAGATACTCCTGCTAGTAATCTGACCAGGGTTGTTTGATTTAAATCATTTGATTTAAATCATTCATTTAAATCATGATTTAAATCGCTAAAAAAAAATCATTGATTTATGATTTTTTTGACTTCCGTTTTTTTAATTGCTGATTTACATGAATTTAACACAAATAATAGTTTACAAGCATCGAGACAACAAAGTTTTGTGTGTTTTTTTATACAAAAGCACAAAGTGTGCACACTTGTGTAGCTCTATTGACACCAGATAGCCTGATAGTAAAATATTTTATGACATTGTGTATACCAGATAAAAAAAAATCAAATAAATAAAAAAAAAATCCGATTTAAATTTTTTAAAAAATCCGATTTTTTGGATTTAAAAAAATCATGATTTTTTCAACCTTAGATCTGACATTAGATAGCAATTGGGATTTATCTACTCACTGAATATGTAAGCCCCATATTACATGTAAGTTTGATTCATATGCGTGATACTCATGATTTTGCCGTTGACAGTAGTAAAATCTTAAATTAAAAAATTCAACTTACATAAAATGAACATCACAAGATTCTATCTGGGTTATCCTTTTTGTTTATACGTTGCATACTTGAGACTCCGTTGCTAATTTGGGTAAATAAAAAATTACCCTTGTAATGTGTTGCATTCATGTTGCTAAATGCAAGGACTGCAAATGTCTAGTACTAGTAGATACAAACAATGAATCTTGTACCGTGATAATGTCATCTTTAACCAGGTCATTACTAACTGTTGTTAGTCTAAACAGAGTTGTTTAATGTTACTTATAAAATACTCTTGGTACGTATAATAATACATTCTGCTGTTTGATGGTGTCATCTGTCTGACCCCTGGTACCCACTTTAAAAGTATTTCTGGCTGTAATGTAATTTTAATTATACATTGTTTGATGTTTGTGTCTTTCTTCAGTTCTCGGCACAGTGTAGTAATAATAATAATAGAAACACTTCTATCACGTCTGAATCCTTGGAAACCTGCATTCACATGTACATCAAAAAAGGGTTACTCAATCTCAAAATCGATATACAATGTGAAAGTTGTGAATATTCATATGGACGAATACAGTAAAGAGGAAAAGCTCGGTTAAAAGGATAAGTCTTCAGATGACAATGAAATGTGTATTATGTTTCCAACTGACCTTACACTAACAGGGTTGAATTCCACAGAGTTGGTTCAGCAACCGAGAAAGCCCTACTTCCAATGTTTGCTTCAACTCTATGAACAAAAAGTAGATGGGAATTACTGATAATAGTGAATCATTATTAGTACAATAACAGGTCGCATGAGTACGGTGGAGTCAACTCTGCAAGTGGACCAAATATTACTAGGTTCAGTTCTTCGTCCTTGGATAGGCTCAGTGGTCATTTATCTTATTTGGTGCAGGAAAGTTGCAAACTGGAGCTACTCATCTGGGTAATGAAATGGGGACAGTGACTTGATGGTCACTAATGATGAGATCTAGATACTCCTGCTAGTAATCTGACCAGGGTTGTTTGATTTAAATCATTTGATTTAAATCATTGATTTAAATCATTAGATTTAAATCGCTCAAAAAAATCATTGATTTATGATTTTTTGACTTCTGGTTTTTTGAATCACTGATTTATATGAATTTAACACAAATAATTGTTTACGAGCATCGAGACAACAAAGTTTTGTGTGTTTTTTAATACAAAAGCACAAAGTGCGCACACTTGTGTAGCTGTATTGACACCAGATAGCCTGATAGTAAGATATTTTATGACATTGTGTATACCAGATTTCAAAAAAATAAAAAAAATAAAATAAAAAAATCAGATTTTTTTAATTTAAAAAAATCATGATTTTTTTCAACCCTGGATCTGACATTAGATAGCAGTTGGGATTTATCTACTCACTGAATATGTAAGCCCCATATTACATGTAAGTTTGATTCATATGCGTGGTACTCATGATTTTGCCGTTGACAGTGGTAAAATCTTAAACCTGCGCTCACATGTACATCAAAAAAGGGTTACTCAATCTCGAAATCGATATAAAATGTGAAAGTTGTGAATATTCATATGGACGAATACAGTAAAGAGGAAAAGCTCGGTTAAAAGGATAAGTCTTCAGATGACAATGAAATGTGTATTACGTTTCCAACTGACCTTACACTAACAGGGGTGAATTCCACAGAGTTGGTTCAGCAACCGAGAAAGCCCTACTTCCAATGTTTGCTTCAACTCTACGAACAAAAAGTAGATGGGAATTACTGATAATAGTGAATCATTATTAGTAGTATAATTTATGGTTATCTGAGTTTACTAGTAATATAATTTTAGATTGTGGGTATTTTTACATATATTTTATTTGTGCCAAGTTTGAAGGTGATATGTGAAATAGTTTTAGGTCTCTTACTGGCTGTTAAAAGGAAAACCCACAAACAATCAGTGGCTGACTAACTGAAGTCTACAGTCATGGCACCGATGGCGATGCTACAATACGGCTATCCAGTATGTTGACTACAGCAGGCTGTGCACATAAATATAGCCTGGATGATGTCATGTGACTGATGGTGTTTACCAGTGTCATCTGTAGATATGACACAGTTCTTCAGAGTAACTAGCATTCATGTTTTATGTGCAGTGATGCATATCAGTGTATAAATATCACAGCACGTTCAACAATCCATAGCACTGGTAGTCATGCTAGTCAAGGCCACTGAACAGTGGCCTATTTAGGGGTGCATTAGGCGGCTGATTGTGGCCCCCTTTTGGCTTGAATTTTCGATTTTTTTCTGTATATAACATGTTGTGCTGGTAATTTATCATGGCAAACTAAAGGCTTTTCCCTCTTCGCCTCCACTTTGGGAGAACCTACATATTCCACTGGCACTGAGGACAACAAAATAGAACAGATGAAAACTATTCAAATGTCAACATGACACGTAGATTTGACTAAGTGTGAAGAGGTCAGACTGGTGGTTGTAATATATATTAATCTTTTTCTCATAAACTTACAGTTGGTTTTACTTTTTTTCGTAGTTATATTTCGGCATGTTAGAATAAATACTATAATGCAATGACTACTAGGTCCCCAAGTAGCAGTGCTCAGTCAGTCTGATGAAGATGGCTGCAAGCTGTCGACACGTAGCAACGACTACTAGGCCGCCAAGTAGCAGTGCTCAGTCAGTCTGATGAAGATGGCTGCAAGCTGTCGACACGTAGCAACGACTACTAGGTCCCCAAGTAGCAGTGCTCAGTCAGTCTGATGAAGATGGCTGCAAGCTGTCGACACGTAGCAACAACTACTAGGCCGCCAAGTAGCCGTGCTCAGTCAGTCTGATGAAGATGGCTGCAAGCTGTCGACACGTAGCAAAGAAAAAAGGTAAAAGCGACTGTGAAGTATGAGAAAAAGATTAATATTATGTTGAATTTACAGTTTACTGCTGAGGACCACACATTAAATTTAATGGAACATTTAATATAAATGTTATCAAGATCATGACTTTGATGTTCAGATTTGTTGACAACTGTGCAGCCAGATACATATCATGAAATGTGCCTACATCCTTGTTCAGACGCAATATATTTACTTCATACAAGTTATTCTCCAAAGGGAAATCATCTCATCTGTCACTAGTGCTTCTGGCATATGTTGTGTATAATTATTTATGGATCTAATGGCAATAGATCATGTACTAGTCCCATTTTGCTAGCGGTAGTGGACTGAGGTGATCCCACCATCTGGACTCTCTTTGGCACTATTTACAGACAGCAGTTTCTTGATAAGTGAGGTGATCAATTGTATGGTTTTCTTTGTTCCTTGAATGTCTCATGGCTAGATAACTGGTTTTTAGTTGTTCTCACGACCCGTTTTGACCAATGACCAAGGTGAAGAGAATGCAAAACATTGCTAAAAGAAAATCTCCAACAAAAATTGTCTTGCACATGCTGTATTCGAGGAGCTTTATTTTTTATCTGGCTTCCTGTTACAGGCTGTACCTGTCAAAGCAAATTTAAACTGTTCAATCTTACAAGTTACTGTATTCGACCTAATAAGCATATAGTTTGCTTGATAAAAAATTTGGCCATGGAAAAATTTCAACGAATCTGTTCTTATAAGCGCTTGGTGATACATTTTGGTGATTAGTGTCAGAACAACTGAAAACTGGTGCCAACTGTTTAACACCAGGTGGCGACACTTAAGTTGTTCCACGTTAGTCAAATTACAATAATTATGGATCCTGCTTAATAGATTGAATACGGTACATATTGTTCTGCATCTGCACAACAACTGCCCTATTTGGCCAGTCTCCTGCATCTTTCAGATATTCCTCTTCTATTTCATAACAGCTTTTGGTTCTTAAAACTAAGCTCAACCTGGGCAAGCATGTCTTCTCTGTAGCTGTGCCCAAAATCTGGAATGAACTCCCCATCACCTTAAATCATCTGAACCTATAGCTAGCTACCTTCCACAGAAATGTCAACACATGTTTTCTGTAAATTGTATTTCCACCCTAAATCCTTGGCGGTCCTTTGCTCTGATGACAACTTTTGCACCCCCAGCTCGGGTTCCTATGGAGTTAGGTGCTACCCAAGTTTGAACTTTGATTATGCCATCGGTTGTACCAGACCAGTTTGTTGTAAATGACTAAATCTTATTGGCTAAACAGAAGAGCATGAGAACAGTTCACTCTGGGTACATCTGCAACAATAGACTGAACAAGACTGAGGTATACACTTCACAGTTGTCATAACAGCAGGTCACATGTTGTGGATGTTGCCATAACAGTGAATCAATCATTTATTCCCAACACAAATACAATCCACTTGAGTATGTGTGCTACAGAATGCAGTTTGTATGTAAAAACGTCAGTTATTGATAAACAGTGATACAGTTACAAAATGTGTATTACTAATACTAGTCAGTGTTTGGTTCATTCCTAAAGACCTGTCCTAATATGTTCTGTCATTATTTACAAAGATCTGGGTGCACTGTGTTGCGATTTTTATAAATATTGTGAATTTTGAACCAAGTACCGGTATTTAAAATGGCATTTCAGTATAGATTTGTACGTGCTGGGTGTGTTATTTATTAGTGTTTTTTTATATACATTAAGTGTTGAAATCCATTTCAATATCCTTAACTACAAGCAATGAAATGTTATCAAATTTGTGGTGGGATGAGTACTTCCATAGTTGGTACCCAGAATATCATATTTTTGTCACTAGATAGCGGGCATGTATAAATGCAATCCATTGTGGGATCGGTTGTCAACAGAAGTACAGCACGTAATTTTGTACTTTAAATTAGAGAGTTGGAACAGTGTTGTATCCATGACAACGACAAGAACACAAATAGTTAAAGAATCACTGTTTCAGCAAAGAATACATAATTCTAACAATGACGCTTTCTGATATTAAACAAATCACAACGCTAGCACCAGGCAAGAGATTTATGTGAATTATGTGTTGTATGTCCGTTGACAATCTCACCTTGTTTCACCTTTATATCAATGTTACATTATGCACCAGTGGCGCCACAGGTTATTTCAGGTATGCCCTATTCTGACATGGGCAAAATATGATTGGCTAACACAAGGTTCTCCTAGATTGACACTGTGGCCTATTGGCCATGTTATGATTGCACTACAGACTGCATATATATATATATATATATATATATATATATATATATATATATATATATATATATATATATATATATATATATGACATAAGAACACTAACACGTGCATAACTGGAAATAGTGAATACTACATGACCCAAATACCTGTTGTCAATACGGCTCTGTACACCTGTAGTGGCAAACCGTCATCATACAACAGCACATTGTGTACCTGTTGTAAGAACACTATACAGTGAGTTCACTCACTCACCACACTTGTCAGTGTTTGCCCATGTGGAGGGGCAATAATCCTGTTTGAGCCAGTCGTGGAATGTGCCCTTATCTTTATTGGTTCATTGACACAAATTTATTTCACAAAGGTGCCTTAAAAGTTTGTATTTAATAACAATAAACTGAACAAAGTTCAGTAATTATGTAGTAATTTTTTTTATTACATATCATTATCAGTTTTAAAAACTAGAAAGTTCTTTGCTGTAAGGTAGTTTTGTCATATCCGTGTTATCATTCCAAATTGTCACAGTTAGCTGTACCAGCTTGGGTGATTATTTACTGTTGTTTTACGTCATCTGTGGTTTGGGTTGAGTTGTTAGCGAACCACGGTAATTACATATATGTCAGACCTGGGGCGATTCCAATTCCGGAATAGGAATCAAAGGACGATTCCGACTCCGATTCCGGAGTTGGAATTGGAGTCAGAATCGTTTGGAGTTAATTTAGTGGAATCGGAGTCGGAATCATTTGGAGTGGAATCAGAATCGGAGTCGGAATCATTTGGAGTGGAGTTGTAATCAGAATCACATTGAGTGGAATCGGAATCGTCATGAATGTCACTACTAGTGTTTGCACAGAAAAGTCACAGGTCCTTCCACATGGGCCATGGCTAACTGCAATTTTCTTTTATTGGTATCTCACTGCTCACTGGCCAGTCACTGCCAATGTTTGCTCAGAAAAGCCACAGATCCTTTTGAAGGATTAAATCCTTTGGTTTTATTGGCAGTTTATCAGAAGAGTCTTCATATGCCTGGTTCAGATCTGGCCAGGTCATACCTAGACCATGGCTAATTGCAATTTACTTTTTTTGTTATTTCTCGATGCTAGTGCTTGCACAGAATCATACAAACCCTTCTAAAGGATTAAATCAAAAGTTGTGCAGGAGTCAGAATGGGAATCAAAAGTTGTGCAGGAGTCAGAATGGGAATCAAAAGTTGTGCAGGAGTCGGAATGGGAACCAAAAGTTTTACTGGATTCGGAATTGGAGTCGGAATGGAACTGAGACAACTGGAGTTGGAATCAGAATCAGAATCGCAAAAGTTAGCTGGAGTCGGAATCGGAGTCGGAATCAAACTGAGAAAACCGGAGTTGGAATCGGAATTGAAAAAAGGTTTGCTGGAGTTGGAATCGGAGTCAAAATCGTTGAAGTGGAATCGAACCCAGGTCTGATATATGTACATATAATTTTATCATTTAAAATCACCTTTATCCAGTTGGCTAAGGAGACCGCTCTTGTTAGCCATGTGTTTGGTTGTTCCAGTAATGTAATAGATGTCATCACATGAGTTTGTTTGAGAGCTTGATGGAATGCTGTCACAAAGTACGGGTTAAATTTGGCCTAGGTCAGTCAGGACAACTGCCACTGTCCATTCAGTTGGTGCATTTACTTGATGACACTGAAATTTAGGGGACATAGTTGACAGGTAGGGCATTATCACAGACCTAAAATTTTGCCAAATTGAGGACAAGACCGGTGGCCTTGACTTTTATATATTATTTATGGAGACATGAAGGCAAATAGGCAGGGCACCAAAACCAATAGAAAACGTCATAAATTATTGTTGTTGTAAAATAGGGGTACTTTAAGGAAGGCGCCTTGTCTAAGTTGGTGTGAGCTGATGATGTTGCCAGCCTGCCAACTACATTGCAATTGATGTGGGGTGAATTATAAGGAATGGCCAATTTGGCCTTGAACCCTTGTTTAGGTTCCAAGGCATGATGGCCAATTGCCAGAGCATTACAGCAAACTCCCGCTTGGTTGCTACCAAATTCGAGGCCTGTTATCATTATATGGCACACAAAATTTTGACTAAATTATTTTTATGTAAATGTTAAACTATGTTAATTTAATTTTATTAGTATTTAGTTCTTTTAAAATATTTTGTAGATGGATACAATTTGGAGACAAAAACCGATCTGGCACATGGTCAGTCAAAAATATACGCATAGTGCATTGGTCCAGAGAAGTAGGTTGAACATACTATGTGTTAGTGTTGTTCCAGTGATCAGTTATAATTGATTCGTTGGGCTTTAACGATGTGATAATTGATTAGGAAATCCATAATTGATTATTGGGGGAAATGTGAAACAAATGCTTGAATAGGTCCGCGGCTCCACTTGTCATTGGTTACAAAATATGGCGTGTTCAACGTATGAAACGCAAGAAAATACAGACAAAGACAAAGTCTGGTCTCTGGTGTGGAAATGTTCGGGGTTTTACAAGCAGAAAGATGGCCCCTCGACCAAGGAAAACTTGGACATGGGATCACACGCCGCTATAAACCTTTGTTTGCGTTCCTGTTTGCACAGTTTGCAAATCACATTTGTCATATCCAAGTTTCAGTGTTCTCTGTCGAATTGATATGTAGTCTTTAATAACTAGCCCCAACTGATTATATAATCGAAAGTTGATCCAATTATAACCGATGATCGATTATGAAATTCCAACTGATTCCCAACAATACTGTGTGTGCCATTTCAGTAACAGCAATAACAGAGATTCTATTCTTGTAACACAAATGACTAATTACTGGTGAAGTTAATTACTTTGATTGTATCTGTTAACCTTAGGTATGCTGGTAGCATATGCAAATAAGGCCACGCCAGCAGACGACGCTATAATTGTAATAATAATATTTGAGGGTGGGTCACAACACTAGAATAAATAACCACTGGTCAAGGTAGTGACCCGCTAGATGAATTAATAGATCAGTCAAGTATGTAGCCTATTCAGATGTTAGTACTGGTTGTACTTCATTCTTTAGACAATGGTGCAATACCAAGAGCTGGACACAAAGACAGTGTGGACATGTGAGACAGAACAATGCTATCAGTGATTCCTAAATGTGTCCTTAAAGGATATCATTGTCATGTGTGATTGTGTGTAGTGCTGTTCTTAGTGTTAAATAACTTTTAAAAATGTATGCGAAAATGTTGCAAAATTGCATTGTAGCTTAAACACCATGCATGCCTGTTATGCTTATGTAGAATTCTGATGGGGGTTACTTGTATAATTAGGATGGGACTACTTTTATAACTAATTACATAATTATAAATATATTTGTTCCAACCTTAAGTTGACAATGTTCTGTGTACATCAATGCAGTATCTTAACATAGTTGATATTTAGCCAAAAGTACCAATATAGACAATGTTGCCTCATGTAGAACTTTGACCAACATTCTGGCCTGAGATAACTTGTGTTGTACTGGAGTTATCGCATCGTTTATTATTAGTCTGCCGATTGTGTAACTTCATCACCTTATGTAACCTGCTGAACTGGATAATAATTATTTATCATAACAACAGTGTTGGCTCGGTTTTCCAGCTTGGTGGAAAACCCTTTTTACCACGGTACCATTGTGTGGCGAAAACGGTTTTGCCACCATTTTTGCATGTTTGTTGATTTTCTGGCAGTTGTTGCCAGTAAAAACTCATAAAAACACATTTTTATCAGTTTGTGCCAATAAATACCCAACTCTGCATACCAGGGTGTCATTCTGCAGTGCCTTTTGCAGCACAACATTCCAGTTACTTATTTTAGCTTTTTGGCATGACACAGCTACCAAACATAAGCAAAAAGAAACTTACAAAAGATTCCTAGTTTGACCCACAGTGTTTAACACAGTGTTAACAAATTTATTAACTTGACTTGAGCCTTTTCACTCCCTGGCCAATAACGACTCCTTTCCACCGGACGCGGTTTGGGGCTTACGTAGACATCCTGTTTTTTGTCAGCTCTGTTTCCAATCCTCTGCACAGCCATGTTTCTTGGCCTTTTGCCCTGAAGGTTCCAATGGAGCGTCTGTCTTCTAATGTGTTGTGCTAGCTTCCTGACCCTATGGTGTACCCAACTCCATGTCCTCCTTCCAATTTCATGTTCAGTTGATTCTTGATTTGTTCTTTCCCATAGTACATTGTTACTAATTGTTTCCAGCCACCATATCCATAAAATTCTCCTTAGACACTTGTTTACGAAAGTTTGGATGTCTGTAGCAGATTTATTAGACTCTATATTATGTATGCATAGTGTAGAATAACATTGGCCAGTAGTGGGACGTTACTCATAAAAATCTTTCATGTCTTCCAGCACGCACACCACACACCTTTTGATATGTCCAAAAGATGTTATTGTTGGCCACTCATATATCTGTAGAATAATAAAAATAACACGTCTTATTCACATCATGCAGTTTAAACATTGTATCTAAAACATTGTACAGGTAAACAGTCATTGCACAGTATTTCAGGCATATTCTCTAGGACACCTCCAATATGGAATATTGTTATTTTTAATATGTTGCGTGATTATTCAGCTGTTATAAATGAAAAATTAATAAAATATTAATAAAAATGAAATTGGATGACTAAAACTGGCTTAGATTGACACACTAATAAACAAGGACACTGTTTTAGTATTATGTCGGTTTAAGCCAGTTTAATTTTTGATAAATATTTAATTAATTTTTCATTATTTGTTAATTAATTAACAACTAACAAATCACGTAACACATATCAAAATCCATATCTATGGCATATGTATAACGTTGACAATTTCAATAATTACTTCTGCTCAGTTAGAGATGCTTGAAATACTAGATGGTCCAATGACTTTTTACTGGTACTGTATATGCAACGAATTGTGCAAATGAATGATTTGCTAGACACGGGGAGGGCACAGGGTACTAGCATGGCCATGCCTCATGGAGACACATTTAGGTGACTGACCTCATATTTGGTGACAACTGCTTGGGCAAAATGTAGCTGTTTAATAAGAGAGGACATAAATTATCATGCAACAAATACCAATTATACAACGATAATTATGGCATCATGCTAATCAGAAAATACTAATAATACAACTTATATTGGTCTTAAATCCTCAGGAGGCTGAGCTCAAAGGCAACAAGCCAGAATCATTAAGCATGTTGAACAGAGTCATTATCAAAGTGGGGATCGCCAAATATTTAAGGACATGTATAACCCCAAAAAACCTATCTTATTATAAGTCCTAAAAAATATGAAATTTGTGGCAAAAAAGATCAATAAAGTCACACGCACGCACGCACGCACACTCACAAACACACACAAAAAGACAATGACCCAATTACGACAAGTCAAATGATCCAAGATGGCCACCAAGGAGAAATGTGTAGGGAATTTTCAAAACATGATTTTAAAGCTATTACCAGAGAAAATGTGCTGAAATGTTACCAGTGCGTGGCCAATGAGCTATGTTTTCATCTGAACTAAAAGAAACCATAACTGATCAATTTTACAATAAATATTTTTATGTACAAACATTACAGAAACATATTTTCATCATGGACAAAATATGCCATATCACTGTAAATAATTGAACAATATCAATCATTCTAGTTCATATGATTCATCTTGTAGAGCTTCAGTAATACGCCATTTTTTGTAAGCATAAACCAAAAACCTTTCCAGATATCATGTTTTAAGACACTGGAAATAAAAACGAAATGAAGGAAATAGAATTTGAAACAGTATCTGTGTTGAGAGTTGGGCGAGTGCCAAACTGTCAGATTAGTCGGTTCTTCAGACAGCTTCTATCTCGCAATTTGAATGTTTGATTTGGGTGACCTTACCTATATGATTTGGAACGGAACATTGCATTGGACGTTATATTACAGTTGGCCTCTAGAATGGATGTGATTTAAATAGGCCTACTTGTGTTTTACTGACACTTCGTAAGTTGGCTGGTGAGTTTTGTTTTGCAGTCAGGATGGATTACTGGACTGTGGTGACCACATGGACATGACTATGACTGTCTGACCATCATAAGTGCATGTGTGCATGCATTTATATGTGCGTGTATGTCTCTGATCAACTTCCATGTTGTCAACTCAGTTATAAAATGGTGTTTTTTTATTACATAATCTTACTAAGCCTAACATAACTTGGGCCAACTGTTGCAAAACTTTCAGTCTTGAACAAGATTGGCATCAAACAGGTTTCACTATGTGCATTATCCGGTTAACCTTTTGTCAAATAATGCAGACTGCATTCAGTTATAAATATGACTATGATAATTAACCATATATGGATGCACGCAGTGGTTCACCCACACAGTATCCTTGCAAATGCTGTACAATAGATTGAGATGGTTGTTGCCATGGTTACTCATCTCACCGGTAGGATATTGTGACAAACAAAATTCAGACATTGTATATTGTGTAGGCTTCCTGTCCGTCAAAAACCAAGTCTTCCAGACAGTTGTGTATTTGTATGAATGGACAGTTATGTATTTTTGCTTTCACACATAATGCACGTGATTGCCACTTTTTTATGTGGTTCTTTTCATGGAAGAGAACTTTGTTTTTTGCTAAGCCAAATGCTTATTTATAACTTAGCCTTCTCTTTTACTAGGTGGTTCATAAACTGTTACACTTAGTGACATTTGCTTAGGGGCTTTGTAAATAAACAAATAAATCCAATGTAATGAAAAAAATTATATTATTCACCCCACCCACCCACAACCCTATCCAAATATAAAAACATTTGAGGCACTACACACCGTACAGTTAACGAAAAGCCAATTATTGCAAAATTCCAACTGAGAAAACACATAAAAATGTCTTAATCCTTTCCAGTTTGTTGGTGGTAATCCAAGTGGATCCTTGACCCACCCACCCACCTGCATCCAATTTTTTTATTTACAAGCAATAGGTGAAAACTAGGACAGTAAAACACTACTTATTTGCTACTTTGCAGTGTGTTCACTATTCTTTACACTGAGGAAGCTTCACTGGTAGGAAAAGAAGACCAAATATTTGCAATATTTCTACATAATAATAATAAAGTTTTTATCAAGTGCAGTTTCCATTAAAATGCTCAAAGCTCTGTACAAAATCTAATTACATATAAAACGTTAAATATATCATAATGATGTGCATAAATACAAATAGAATGGTTGCTCACTGCTTCGATCTAGTGTTAGTTTCTGTCTAAAGTCTTGGCAGGACATAGCAAAAATCTGTTTACAGTGTGAACCACAGACATTGGCAGACTGAGAGAAAGCACACATATCATGTTTTGACACGTTTCTAGGCACCAGCAGCAGTAAATATGTTGAGCAGTCACCTGGAGAGAAAGATGGCTATACTTGGCTCGGCTGGTGCCTCTATAGTGTGTTGTCATTATAGTGCTTGACGCCAGTAACTTCGTAAAACATTTAAACACAACAGCTGTAAGGGGGCGTTCACGATTGTTGACATTTAACTTTTTGTACAAAGTGTACTTTAGGGGGCCAACGGCAGCAGACTAAATGTGACTTGCACATCTACTGAGTCTTTTTCAAATTAATAATGCATCAAATAATGACAGTCAGTTGTGTAGTAGCCTTTTGATAACTTAACACTTTGTTGAACTTGGCGTTTTTGTCAGTAGTTACAGCGAAGAGTTAGTAGAGCGGTGTTTATTGTGGCTCCCTATCCTCGCCATCCTGGGGTGGTAGCAGTACTCTGTTACCCCTGGCAGGTCAATCTGTTGAAACTCCCTATCCTCGCCATCCAGGGGTGGTAGCAGTACTCCGTTACCCCTGGCAGGTCAATCTGTTGAAACTCCCTATCCTCGCCATCCAGGGGTGGCAGCAGTACTCCGTTACCCCTGGCAGGTCAATCTGTTGAAACTCCCTATCCTCACCATCCAGGGGTGGCAGCAGTACTCCGTTACCCCTGGCAGGTCAATCTGTTGAAACTCCCTATCCTCGCCATCCAGGGGTGGCAGCAGTACTCCGTTACCCCTGGCAGGTCAATCTGTTGAAACTCCCTATCCTCTCCATCCAGGGGTGGCAGCAGTACTCCGTTACCCCTGGCAGGTCAATCTGTTGAAACTCCCTATCCTCGCCATCCAGGGGTGGCAGCAGTACTCCGTTACCCCTGGCAGGTCAATCTGTTGAAACTCCCTATCCTCACCATCCAGGGGTGGCAGCAGTACTCCGTTACCCCTGGCAGGTCAATCTGTTGAAACTCCCTATCCTCGCCATCCAGGGGTGGCAGCAGTACTCCGTTACCCCTGGCAGGTCAATCTGTTGAAACTCCCTATCCTCACCATCCAGGGGTGGCAGCAGTACTCCGTTACCCCTGGCAGGTCAATCTGTTGAAACTCCCTATCCTCGCCATCCAGGGGTGGCAGCAGTACTCCGTTACCCCTGGCAGGTCAATCTGTTGAAACTCCCTATCCTCGCCATCCAGGGGTGGTAGCAGTACTCCGTTACCCCTGGCAGGTCAATCTGTTGAAACATGGATTTATCAGTTTATCCCTCCCTATATGTGGATATAGGCTGAATCATTTGTACTTTGTCCCACTTCCTGTCTTGTTTGATGTGTTTCTGGGAACAGGACATGCCTGCTGCCTACTTCAAAGAGTATTTTCCTGTGAACCTATCATTACCTTTCCCGACCAGCGATGACGGTCCACAGCCAATTAAAGTTAAATTCCCGTATGCAGGCCTCAAGAGATTTGAGCTCATAATCACATTGGTTAACACAGTAACTGAAAAACAGCATTTTAACAGGTCGATCTGCCAAGGGTACTGATGCACTTAGCAGCCCCCTGGTGGCGAGGATGTGGCCCCCTCACAGCCTCAGACACTGTTAGTGTTTGTTACCTTGGGGGCATGTTGCCCACATGAGGTTTTTTCGTACAAAATATGTTTATGCAATGCAATAAAAAAATTCTACTTTTATTTTGCCAAAGATGGATTAACAAATTATTATTTCACCACATCAACTGTAATTTCACAAATGATGTTCAGTGACTGCATAGAGTGGACTGAACATTGATCATGGTTCACTGCCCTCTTGGTGTTCTTTGGAACAGTTTCATTCAGTCTTCACATCCTTGGTGTTTTTACCTGTACATATGTGTACCTCGTGTGTACCCCAGTATAAATGGCTGAAAGCTTCCCACATACACTGAGGTAGTGCACTGAGTGTAACAAGTGTTTGGGAGAGAACTAGTTTTACTTTAGTTGCATTCTGTATACATTTCTAATTCTTCTTTACCAGAAGAATCGCATTACTAGTAAAAACATGTGAATGTTGCATCATAAATCATGATTTAAATACGGCTTGGAGTCATATTGCATTGATAAAGGGAAGGATGATTAATTGAATTATATATATGTCTTATAGTGATAATAAACATTAACATTCCTGTGACGTCTACTCTGCACAGTACTTTGTAGAACTTCACTCGCTGTAGTTATTATATCTGAGAAGTGCTTAAACATTCACAACTTAGATACACTGTACCTAGATATTGTATCAGTAGAGTTTCTGTTCTAAACACGCTTAACTATACTAAATTTGTTACAGTGACTCCATTCTGCATAGATGATGAGGCAGTTTGGCAGATGTTGTACAAGTTTAAAGTTTATAGAGAATGAGTTTCATTCGTTAACTGATACGGAGATACAGAGCTATTTGAGGATATTGTATAAAGAAAATGCCCAAATTCACAAAATGTTTCGATCTTAAAGTACATCTAAATTAACAATGTTATAGTTAATTTTTTTGCTGTAGTAAAAAATTGTAGTATAAAACACAAATGTGTGTGAACTATGACACTCCAGCTGATCACATACTTAAATTTCGTTTTTTTAACATTTACATAATCAGTAGGTATTCTCTCCATTCAATTATCAACCTTAGTGAGATCGAGTACCTCACGTAAGTACTTTTTCATATCCACTCTAAACTGCCCTCTTATTACTGTTAGTTTCTGCCCTCTAATACTATGACCTAATACTGTAACCTTCCTGAAGTACGCAAATACACAACTGTCTGGAAGACCTGGTTTTTGACAGACAGAAAGCCTACACAATATACAATGTCTGAATTTTTTTGTCACAATATCCTACCGGTGAGATGAGTAACCATGACAACAACCATCTAAATCTATTGTACAGCATTTGCAAGGATACTGTGTGAGTGAACCACTGCGTGCATCCATGTATGATTAATTTTATAACTAAGGTTTCTCAGTTCTGGGACCAGCTTAGCTGCAGTTTATTTTCTTTCCAGCTTATATACGTCCTATACTACAAATCCACATTGCTATGAAACTTGGGAAATATGTAATATATAAAGAGCTAATTATATCACTGTATTTGTAAAAGAATATTTGTTACTCTTATAGACCCTTAAGGCTTTGTTACTGTTATAGACCTTTCACATCGTTTGGCTGTGTGCCATGTTTGTAGTGGCACACAACCAAATTGTGTTTTCTCCTGGTCTGTTCCCTTGTTGGAACATTCCCCTCTGTCCCATATCTCGAAGGTTGCAACAAGTAAGGTTCCAAGAAATATGTTCTTCACAAAGTAAAGAAGGCAGTAGAACCAGATGACACAAAGCAGCATTAGTTAAGGAACAGTGTAGGTTGGACTTGAGAAAGTACTCTTTCTCACAGAGAATGCAAAATGAATGGAACAAACTATCTGAGTGTTAATGTTAACAGTGTGAATATGTTTTAAAATAGACGGATCTGATAAGGATGGAATACACAGAGGAACAACTGTTGGACTCTTGACATTGGCTTTCTTGTCCACTTGCCACCTGGAGTTTGATGCAGTGGATGACGATTTTTGTAAATCTGTATTTTGTTCAAGTGTGATCATTTTCCACGATAAATTTTTCATAGCTGAACTCTTTCTGTTCTAAGATTAATTTAGTGGTTCTATGTACCAGGTCTCTCAGCTTCATCTGTCACTCGGAATGTCCAGTGAAGAATGTGTCTAAACAAATTCAAGTGTAAGTTTGACAGACTTGAGAAGCTGCTGTATTTGCACTCCAGAGCACAGACAACGCGGCAACATGCGCATGCCAATTTGTTATTTATTTAGTTATTTTTGCTGTATGAGTCCACATTGTAATCATCAGAATTAGATGGTGTCTGACATGATGAAATGTTTCAGAGTGTTTTGAGTGTTTTTATTGTTACGCAATTTCTTCGTTAAATGCAATGAAGAAATGTACAGCCATCTTTGATTATTGGCGGCACTTAACACATGCCTATCCCGATGACATGCACAATAGTTCTGTTGTCATTACTCAAGCTCTTTTGTACATGGTGGACATGTCGTGTTGTAAACAACTAGTTCTGTTTTAATCGGACCAACCAGACAATGTTCAATTGTGAAATCATAACTGCGGGAGTGTGCATAGCATGTCTAAGTGTTCTCTCAAGCTCTAAATTCCTTTTGTGGTATTTTGTAACCAAAATACATTTCACACAGAAAATAGCGGTCGGCCTCATTTTCGAGGCATAAAAATGCATATATTACATAATAATAATAATAGTAATTTATTCATCCAATACAAAATATAAATACAAGAATCAATACAGTATTTAAATGAGTGGGTCACTAGAATAAGTGATGTCAAGCTGTTGACCCGACATACACAACTTTACAGTATGTAAGTGGACCCCTCTTTTGGCTACTTTTTCTACACACTTCCTCATTGCTAAACCGTGAACATGTCCCAGAATTACTTTGAAACTGAACAACTTCCTATAATTGTAACATATAGTTTTGAGGACATGACGTAAATATGTATGCCACTTAAGTTTCCAACATGTAAGTAAGATTAGCCAACAACTGCATGCATGTATACAAAAGACTGCTTTGCTTGGAGATGTTGACATTAGATTAGTTTGTTTATTGACAGACAGAGCTAGTCACATCTGTTATATTACAAATGAGGCTGAAAGGACATGTGCTGACTGAGGTCTGAAGTCATGTACAACTTATAACTTGTGTACAGTTCCGTCTACTCAATATCATTGTTGAAGAGTCAATTTGGAAGGCCATTTTCGTTTATTGGAACCAACCATGTGGTATAGGTCAAAATGGGCTTCGATTGTTTTGACTCTTCAACAGTGTTATATTGATACTCAGAGACATAGCAGAATGCTTGAGATAGTCAAGTGTAAACAGGAATTTAACCTACATTATACTGATTGTTTATTTTACCAACTGTATGCTAAATTCAGAGGGATGACTTCATTTAAATAAATGTGATCATTGGGTCACAAGCAGTGATCATGTCAACTGTCATGTGCGGCCACGAGGACATCTGTGGCAGTCTGCCAATGTCATCCTCATTAGAAGGGCCGGGCCGTCAACAAGTCTAGTCATAACACCATTTGCTGCTGTCCTAGCTTCCTTATTTCAAGATTAATAATAATAATAATATTAATTTTGTATAACGCCACATCCAGTGCAGTTCACAGTGCTTTACAGAGAATATATTTAAAATAGCACATAGTACATTCATGAACCACAAGAAACGTTAACACAATATCAGTGTGACATATATAATGTCATAGAATAAAATATTATTTAGGTTGAACATAAAACAAATAACTAAACTAAGGCAGGTTAAGCTAAGTATAAAACAAATAAACAAACTAAGATAAATGTAAGTTTACATAATGTAATTGTGAAAAATTCACTGACCGGTGTTGGTGTCAGCCTCCCCCCTGACTTTAGGTGTAATGAGGTGTCAGCCTCCCCCCGACTTTAGGTGTAATGAGGTGTCAGCCTCCCCCCTGACTTCAGGGGTAATGAGGTGTCAGCCTCCCCCCGACTTCAGGTGTAATGAGGTGTCAGCCTCCCCCTGACTTCAGGTGTAATGAGGTGTCAGCCTTCCCCCTGACTTCAGGTGTAATGAGGTATCAGCCTCCCCCCTGACTTCAGGTGTAATGAGGTGTCAGCCTCCCCCCTGACTTCAGGTGTAATGAGGTGTCAGCCTCCCCCCTGACTTCAGGTGTAATGAGGTGTCAGCCTCCCCCCTGACTTCAGGTGTAATGAGGTGTCAGCCTCCCCCCTGACTTCAGGTGTACTGAGGTGTCAGCCTCCCCCCTGACTTCAGGTGTAATGAGGTGTCAGCCTCCCCTGACTTCAGGTGTAATGAGGTGTCAGCCTCCCCTGACTTCAGGTGTAATGAGGTGTCAGCCTCCCCTGACTTCAGGTGTAATGAGGTGTCAGCCTTCCCCTGACTTCAGGTGTAATGAGGTGTCAGCCTCCCCTGACTTCAGGTGTAATGAGGTGTCAGCCTCCCCCTGACTTCAGGTGTAATGAGGTGTCAGCCTCCCCTGACTTCAGGTGTAATGAGGTGTCAGCCTCCCCTGACTTCAGGTGTACTGAGGTGTCAGCCTCCCCCTGACTTCAGGTGTAATGAGGTGTCAGCCTCCCCCTGACTTCAGGTGTACTGAGGTGTCAGCCTCCCCCTGACTTCAGGTGTACTGAGGTGTCAGCCTCCCCCTGACTTCAGGTGTACTGAGGTGTCAGCCTCCCCTGACTTCAGGTGTACTGAGGTGTCGGCCTCCCCTGACTTCAGGTGTAATGAGGTGTCAGCCTCCCCTGACTTCAGGTGTAATGAGGTGTCAGCCTCCCCTGACTTCAGGTGTAATGAGGTGTCAGCCTCCCCCTGACTTCAGGTGTAATGAGGTGTCAGCCTCCCCCAGACTTCAGGTGTAATGAGGTGTCAGCCTCCCCTGACTTCAGGTGTAATGAGGTGTCAGCCTCCCCCTGACTTCAGGTGTAATGAGGTGTCAGCCGCCCCCTGACTTCAGGTGTAATGAGGTGTCAGCCTCCCCCCTGACTTCAGGTGTAATGAGGTGTCAGCCTCCCCCCTGACTTCAGGTGTAATGAGGTGTCAGCCTCCCCCTGACTTCAGGTGTAATGAGGTGTCAGCCTCCCCTGACTTCAGGTGTACTGAGGTGTCAGCCTCCCCTGACTTCAGGTGTAATGAGCTGTCAGCCTCCCCTGACTTCAGGTGTAATGAGGTGTCAGCCTCCCCTGACTTCAGGTGTACTGAGGTGTCAGCCTCCCCCAGACTTCAGGTGTACTGAGGTGTCAGCCTCCCCTGACTTCAGGTGTAATGAGGTGTCAGCCTCCCCTGACTTCAGGTGTAATGAGGTGTCAGCCTCCCCTGACTTCAGGTGTAATGAGGTGTCAGCCTCCCCTGACTTCAGGTGTAATGAGGTGTCAGCCTCCCCCCTGACTTCAGGTGTAATGAGGTGTCAGCCTCCCCCTGACTTCAGGTGTAATGAGGTGTCAGCCTCCCCCCTGACTTCAGGTGTAATGAGGTGTCAGCCTCCCCCTGACTTCAGGTGTAATGAGGTGTCAGCCTCCCCTGACTTCAGGTGTACTGAGGTGTCAGCCTCCCCTGACTTCAGGTGTAATGAGGTGTCAGCCTCCCCCTGACTTCAGGTGTAATGAGGTGTCAGCCTCCCCTGACTTCAGGTGTAATGAGGTGTCAGCCTCCCCTGACTTCAGGTGTAATGAGGTGTCAGCCTCCCCTGACTTCAGGTGTACTGAGGTGTCAGCCTCCCCTGACTTCAGGTGTAATGAGGTGTCAGCCTCCCCTGACTTCAGGTGTACTGAGGTGTCAGCCTCCCCCTGACTTCAGGTGTACTGAGGTGTCAGCCTCCCCCTGACTTCAGGTGTACTGAGGTGTCAGCCTCCCCTGACTTCAGGTGTACTGAGGTGTCGGCCTCCCCTGACTTCAGGTGTAATGAGGTGTCAGCCTCCCCTGACTTCAGGTGTAATGAGGTGTCAGCCTCCCCCTGACTTCAGGTGTAATGAGGTGTCAGCCTCCCCCCTGACTTCAGGTGTAATGAGGTGTCAGCCTCCCCCCAGACTTCAGGTGTAATGAGGTGTCAGCCTCCCCCTGACTTCAGGTGTAATGAGGTGTCAGCCTCCCCCCTGACTTCAGGTGTAATGAGGTGTCAGCCTCCCCCCTGACTTCAGGTGTAATGAGGTGTCAGCCTCCCCTGACTTCAGGTGTAATGAGGTGTCAGCCTCCCCCCTGACTTCAGGTGTAATGAGGTGTCAGCCTCCCCCCTGACTTCAGGTGTAATGAGGTGTCAGCCTCCCCCCTGACTTCAGGTGTACTGAGGTGTCAGCCTCCCCCCTGACTTCAGGTGTAATGAGCTGTCAGCCTCCCCCTGACTTCAGGTGTAATGAGGTGTCAGCCTCCCCCCTGACTTCAGGTGTACTGAGGTGTCAGCCTCCCCCCAGACTTCAGGTGTACTGAGGTGTCAGCCTCCCCCCTGACTTCAGGTGTAATGAGGTGTCAGCCTCCCCCCTGACTTCAGGTGTAATGAGGTGTCAGCCTCCCCCCTGACTTCAGGTGTAATGAGGTGTCAGCCTCCCCCCTGACTTCAGGTGTAATGAGGTGTCAGCCTCCCCCCTGACTTCAGGTGTAATGAGGTGTCAGCCTCCCCCCTGACTTCAGGTGTACTGAGGTGTCAGCCTCCCCCCTGACTTCAGGTGTACTGAGGTGTCAGCCTCCCCCCTGACTTCAGGTGTACTGAGGTGTCAGCCTCCCCCCTGACTTCAGGTGTAATGAGGTGTCAGCCTCCCCCCTGACTTCAGGTGTAATGAGGTGTCAGCCTCCCCCCTGACTTCAGGTGTAATGAGGTGTCAGCCTCCCCCCAGACTTCAGGTGTAATGAGGTGTCAGCCTCCCCCTGACTTCAGGTGTACTGAGGTGTCAGCCTCCCCCTGACTTCAGGTGTACTGAGGAGAGTAACAACCCATATAAACAACATCAATAAGTTATGCGAGTGTTGCAGCAGTGAATTACGCATCAAAAACATACCGTATTTGACCTAATTAACACACAGTATGCTTGAAGAAAATTGGGCCATGGAAAAATGTCATGGAATCTGTTTTTATAAGCATACACCAAAGTTTGTTTCTCTAGACAGTAAGGTAACTGTTTAGCCCTAGTGGTGTCATTTGGTGACTAATGTTGAACAACTGAAAAGTGGTGCCAACTGTTTAACACCAGGTGGCAACACTTTTCAGTCGTTCCACACTAGTCAAATTACAATAATTATGGATCCTGCTGATTAAAAATGGAGTGTACGCTAACTAGGGCATGTATGCTTAACAGGTCGAATACGGTAACATAATACTATATATTTTCAAGAACACAGCGTTATTCAGGTTTTCTATGATTGCTTGGTGTTACATGGTCTACGTGAAATGTCCACATATGTGAGACTGGAATTTGTACATGATTTTTGTGGCATGAAGTTGTCATTGCCATTAGCATTGCTAGAAAAACTTAATAAATTCTTGTAGTGGCTGCCTTTTCTCCTGTGGAATGCAGGGCAACTCGGCTAGTATAATGTAAAGCAGTCAAGAAAATTACTTGTTTTTTAAAACTTTTTTTAAGAACTGTATAACATTGTACAACTACGTGAACTGTTCATTTGTCAATTGCACGCTCTCGAAGATAAGTAGTGAGGCAGTGTTTAAATCTGTTGACCGTGGTGATCATTCTTGTGCTGTTGACAACTATCTCACTGTGATTCTGCTGTTTTCAGTGACAATCGTCTGACGTCACCAAAGTGGAAGAACTTCAAAGGCATCAAGCTTCCTCTCAAGGACAAAATAAGACTAAACAACATCATTTGGCGGGAGTGGCACATGCAGTGTAAGTACAAGAGAGACAGGCTCTCGCTGAACGTCTAAACAGTGTAAGTACAAGAGAGACAGGCTCTCGCTGAACGTCTAAACAGTGTAAGTACAAGAGAGGCAGGCTCTCACTGAACGTCTAAACAGTGTAAGTACAAGAGAGACAGGCTCTCGCTGAACGTCTAAACAGTGTAAGTACAAGAGAGACAGGCTCTCGCTGAACGTCTAAGCAGTGTAAGTACAAGAGAGACAGGCTCTCGCTGAACGTCTAAACAGTGTAAGTACAAGAGAGACAGGCTCTCGCTGAACGTCTAAACAGTGTAAGTACAAGAGAGACAGGCTCTCGCTGAACGTCTAAACAGTGTAAGTACAAGAGAGACAGGCTCTCGCTGAACGTCTAAGCAGTGTAAGTACAAGAGAGACAGGCTCTCGCTGTACGTCTAAGCAGTGTAAGTACAAGAGAGACAGTCTCTCGCTGAACGTCTAAACAGTGTAAGTACAAGAGAGACAGGCTCTCGCTGAACGTCTAAGCAGTGTAAGTACAAGAGAAACAGGCTCTCGCTGTACGTCTAAACAGTGTAAGTACAAGAGAGACAGGCTCTCGCTGAACGTCTAAGCAGTGTAAGTACAAGAGAGGCAGGCTCTCGCTGAACGTCTAAGCAGTGTAAGTACAAGAGAGACAGGCTCTCGCTGAACGTCTAAGCAGTGTAAGTACAAGAGAGACAGGCTCTCGCTGTACGTCTAAACAGTGTAAGTACAAGAGAGACAGGCTCTCGCTGAACGTCTAAGCAGTGTAAGTACAAGAGAGACAGGCTCTCGCTGAAAGTCTAAGCAGTGTAAGTACAAGAGAGGCAGGCTCTCGCTGAACGTCTAAACAGTGTAAGTACAAGAGAGACAGGCTCTCGCTGAACGTCTAAGCAGTGTAAGTACAAGAGAGACAGGCTCTCGCTGTACGTCTAAACAGTGTAAGTACAAGAGAGGCAGGCTCTCGCTGAACGTCTAAACAGTGTAAGTACAAGAGAGGCAGGCTCTCGCTGAACGTCTAAACAGTGTAAGTACAAGAGAGACAGGCTCTCGCTGAACGTCTAAACAGTGTAAGTACAAGAGAGACAGGCTCTCGCTGAACGTCTAAACAGTGTAAGTACAAGAGAGGCAGGCTCTCGCTGAACGTCTAAACAGTGTAAGTACAAGAGAGGCAGGCTCTCGCTGAACGTCTAAACAGTGTAAGTACAAGAGAGGCAGGCTCTCGCTGAACGTCTAAACAGTGTAAGTACAAGAGAGGCAGGCTCTCGCTGAACGTCTAAACAGTGTAAGTACAAGAGAGGCAGGCTCTCGCTGAACGTCTAAACAGTGTAAGTACAAGAGAGACAGGCTCTCGCTGAACGTCTAAACAGTGTAAGTACAAGAGAGGCAGGCTCTCGCTGAACGTCTAAACAGTGTAAGTACAAGAGAGACAGGCTCTCGCTGAACATCTAAACAGTGTAAGTACAAGAGAGACAGGCTCTCGCTGAACGTCTAAACAGTACAGACTGTGCCCCCATTTCAGTATTATCTATGTATAGAACACAATATTTTCTAATTTAGCATGCATATTATGTATGGGAAATGCTCTGCTTTGTCGTGTAAAATTACGTCTTGCATGTAAACAATTACAACACTACTGTATGGTAAATAGGAGTTGCTTCCTAAGTATGGTGCTTTGTTTGAGTTCTTATTGTAAGAGTGTATCATTTCCATTGATCACAACTGTTTTCTAAAACTGGCATCAAAGGGCTTCAGTTTAATGAAAATTCATTAATGATACACAGTTATGATCACTGTGGATAATCATGGGGGCTCATTATCGTTGCAGTGATTTTAATGTTTTTCATTATCAGTATGTAATGAACCCCTCCATTATCATTACATTATCATTATGACGATAATGGTGCCCACCCTGCCGGTATGTCACATAAAATGTAAGTCAGTATGTCACCCACACAATGTGTGTTAGTATGACACAGACGTGCACATATGTGATACAGTGTCTTTCAGTATGTCGCATGCACAAAATACGTGTCAGTGTGTCAGTGTGTCACGCACACTCGCACGTATGTCAGAATGTGAGCAAGTATGTCATAGAATGTGTGCCACTATATCATAGAATGTGTGCCATTATGTCATAGAATGTGTGCCATTATGTCATAGAATGTTTGCCATTATGTCATAGAATGTTTGCCATTATGTCATAGAATGTGTGCCACTATATCATAGAATGTGTGCCAGTATGTCGTAGAATGTGTGCCATTATATCATAGAATGTGTGTCAGTATGACACACTGTGTTACATTAAACAATGCCATGTTGTCAGAACTGTGCTCACAGAGTCGATCAGGACAGTTGCATTCGCACAAAGGTGGACTGGAGTGATTGACACTGTGGAGGATTCGTTGATAGGAAGTGGATTTTTATGGAAAATTAACAATGACAAGAACTGTTTAGATTCAGATTCATATACCCCCCTTATGTCGTAAGAAGCCACTATTGGCTGTGATCAGTGACAGGCTCTTGTAGATGGGAACATGTTTTGATAGAGTGAGATCTGTGACAGGTTTCTTTCATTTCCCCATGTGGGATCTTTTACTTCCCCTGTCATAGATACCAGGTGGAAGGGACCAACGGCTTTCAGTGTCTCATCCGAAAGACGCAGACATTGTGGGGAGAGCTGAGTTGCCTAAGGTTTAAACAGCTGCATGGTGGACTGGAGTCCTGGTCTTCTGCACCTCACAAGATGATACAAGTTTATGCGATCTTGGAGGATGTGCGACCTTGAGTGACCGCTGTTCTCCCAGGAAAGGTGGTCACTGGACACGAGTTACAGCAAGTTATACTAAAAAATACGACAGGCAAACCGAACCTGACACTGTGTATAACTATGACTGTTACAACTGGGTTTATTTCTTTCGAATATAAACTTTTGGACTGAACTACAAAATTACGGTAAACTTAGCTATCTGCGCCCCAGCGGGTCCTGGAATGTTTGTTAGGCACTGTCATGACGACTAGCAGACAGTCTATGAACCAGTCGGTTTATATGAAATTGGTATGTCGAAGGCGTATCACGATGGCTGATATGTATCGTGTAGAAGAAAATGCTGCGATATACTGATATTATACTGGTAACACGGTGCAACCCTAATAAAATATAGGCATCTGCACGTCATTGCTAGTAGCGACATCATGTGAACTTTTTTTGTGATGCTCATACATATGAAAACAAGATGGCAACTATATGAAGCGACAACACAAAATCTGAGATGAAGATTGGGTTTAATTGTAGCACAGTGGTGGATGGCAAGGACAAGAGATTGAAACGATGACCTGTGGCTGTGACTAATGGGATAAAAATTATTTGAAACTATGTTGGCCCACCGGGCCAGTAAAATATGGAAAGTTGTGTCCCGAACTGGCCTGACAGCCCCCAAAAAGGCTCTGGGCCAGTGTTAATGTTGAGGCCTGTCAGTTAATAGTGACCTTGGTCCCTAGGCCAATGAAAATGTCTAATGAAGACGTATACCACAGTACTTGCATATCACCAGTCTCGGAAGTCATCAAGACGAGACGATGGAGATGGATTGGCCACAAACTTAGAAGAGATGGAAACAATGATGCACTAAACTGGGCCCTGGAGGTGAAGGGAAGAGAGGAAGACCACAATCAACAGGGAGAAGGAGTGTGGAAGCCGAGAGAAAACACCTCGGATGGACGTCTTGGAAGATGGCACAGAATGCAGCTAGAGATCGCATGAAATGGTGGAAGTTATTTAGTGGCCTTATGTAGGTGTCTAGGCTGATGTCTTTGAGAATGGGGAGGGCATTGTTTAGTGACCTGACATATATTCTTAAACATATGAAAATATTTCTGAGTGTCAACTCTAATAATGGCTTGCTGGTTTCTGCTCAGCCCTGCTTCAATTAAATGGCCTTCACAACCACATAACAATTGAACATCTTAGCAAAATAATGAATAATTTATTACGGTACCTTCTAAATTCTAACATGAATAGACACGTGAGAGATCTTTTTGCAGTTATTGACTCTAGGTATATTTAATAATAATACACCATTAACAAAACTTTTGTAGCCCCTAGATCCCCAGTGATACGAGCCCAGAGGTGCAACAGACCAGAAGATATCATGAACAGGAACATGCAACAGTCATCATTAGACTCAGAGTGAGGGGTCGCCAAGGATTTTGGGTGGAATTGCAAATTAGAAAAAATAAGTCTTCAGGTTTTTGCGGAAGGGGGCTATAGCTTCAGAAAATTTTCAACAGATGGGGAGTTTGTGCCAGATTTTGGGCCAGGGTTGGGTCCAATTACGTAATTGTAATTGTAATTGTAATTGATTACAGCAAAATTGTGTAATTGTAATTGTAATTGATTATGGTTTCAAATTTGTGCTGTAATTGTAATTGTTATATTTTGTATAATTGAAAATTTATTTCAATTACAATCAATTACAATCAATTACGGTACGTTTCATATCACAAACTACCTGAACAAACTGTCAATAAAATATAATTTAAGTCTCATACAGGTTCAGGGTTGTTTGATTTAAATCATTTTATTTAATTCATGATTGAAATCACTCCAAAAAATCATTGATTTATGATTTTTTTACTTCTGATTTTTGTAATCGGTAATTTATATGAATTTAGCACAAATAATTGTTTACAAGCATTGAGATCAACAGAGTTTTGTATGTCTTTTAATACAAAAGCACAAAGTGTGCACACTTGTGTAGCTGTATTGATACCAGATAGCCTGACAGTCAAATATTTTATGACATTGTGTATGTCTGAGCTATTCCCTTTTTGAATGCAGTGAAGCTACACAAAGTTATCTTCCAGAGGAAGTATCTTTTCAAAGTATCTTTTCAAGTCAGAAGCCCTGAGTTAAAGTCCACTTAGAGCTTGTGCTAGTTGTTCTCAATTCAGTATGTTGACTCAAGTGAGACAGTCTGGGCTACCATTGTTTAATACTGTACCAGTTTGCAGTCTGGTTAGAGACCCTTAGAGTACACAGGGCCATGGACAGGTGCTAATCCACCCTCTCAGCAAACAATAATTAGCACTGCTACAGCCACAGACACACAGCATGCTTTCCTTTCCAAGACAGATTATGCAACTACAGGAGGTGAAGCCTTGTGGACATTGTCTAATGTCTTTATATAAGCAAAAATCATGTACCCTCTGTTAAGACAAGTACCTACATTGATTTGAAAGAGTTTATAAATACATCAACATATATATATATATATATATATATATATATATATATATATATATATATATATATAACATTTATTAATGTCAATATACCAGATTTAAAATATATATTTATATAATAAAAATATGTTTAAACGGCTGTCTTTTTATTTAGTACAATTCAAAATTCAAGCCACAATTCTTCAACAATTTACAATCATTACCGTTATATTTGTTTATCAATTGTGTACAAAATATTGAAATTCAGCAAAAATGCAAAACTATATAATTAACAGATGCTGAATATATTTGGTTCCGCATAATGTAATTGTAATTGTAATTGAAATTTAAACAGTGTAATTGTAATTGTAATTGAATTGAAAAATTATGAGTGTAATTGTAATTGTAATTGAACTAAAAATTGAAATGTAATTGTAATTGTAATTGATATAATTATGTGTAATTGAACCCACCCCTGTTTTGGGCCCTGCTACAGGGAAAGCGACAAAAATGTGTGCATACCTGTATCCATGTGCATTAGCCTAGCACTGAGACCTGAGTGACTTATTGTTTGTGTGTTTGTCTGTAGACATCCAAGGACGACATGCCACCATCTGCCAGTTTGATCCTCCCATCTCTGACAAGACTCACTGCAAGCCAGAGGTACACGCAGCTTCAACTCACATTTCTTCTTACTAGTCATTGTTTGTAAAACCTTCAGACTTCAGTTTTCATCATATCCTACCAGTTTGTTTTCTAGAAAATCAACATGGGATTGCTCTGCTCTGCATCATTTGTCGTCCAAAACAAACTGGATTCTATGTTCGTACACCAGAGACCTTTCCATGACTGACACATGTAGATGCTGCCAACCGGCAACTAGAAATGTGAACCTGTACACAGCAGTGTGTAGTAGCCTACAAATGTGCCTATTTCCCTGTTCACAAACTGTTTTTTCAGGGTGCACAAAATCCTTGAAAGTGGAGATTGCCACTAAGGTTGGGATATTGGGACACTAAATATATTAGTATTTATAACATCGCAGTTGTTTACAAATAAAACAGTAGTACCTGCCTTCAACGGACCCTCCAGCAAGGGGACACCTGCTATGTCAGGACACTTTCTCAATGTGCGGATTGATGAGGTGAACGTGGACAGTGGACAGGATATTTTGGTTATAGGTCCCTGCTAAAGTGAACAGCAATCATTAGTTTTTTGATTTTGTGTAGAAAATGGCAGACAAACAGCACGTTGTCTGGCTGGTTGCTGCATGCAGGCTTTACGCAATGCAAGGAGTCACGTAACTTTGATGGCCGTGCAACAGTCTCGCCTCGCTGTACGCCTCATGTTTCTCCAAACAACTAACTTAGAACTGCTTTGAAGATGCTCAGTGAACTCTGCATACAATGAATGCGGAAGTGAGGCGATGTTTGTTTTGTGCTTGCAATGATTTCAACAGGGTTTCGCTGGTGCCGGTGGCTTCTCTTTGGCTTTGGCATTTCAAGTCTGGTGACAGTGGCTTGTCAATTGCATTTGTGATCCACAGATATGCCTTGTACAAGAATCAGAGAAATTGTTTTAAATGCAGTTGAGTAGGCAACACTAATGTAAAACTGTGGCAAAACAACAAGGAAGAATAATGTTTCCGTTGTTCTACAGACACGCATTGTACAAAGCCTTTGCTATGGCATATGGCAGAGCGCACCGGTGTGCGAAAATATGAATTGGTCACCCACATATGAAACGGTGAATCAATTATTGATTGCACCTATTGTCGGTTTTTATATTTAATCAACTTTCACACTGCATCTATCAACTGATCTACATGTCCGGCTGCTCATCTCCAGGTTCTTATTTCTCCTGGTGCTAGTTTCCTTGATGCTTTGTTTGTTTATTTCAGTAGGGTTTCAGAAAAAGTTTGTCATTGTTAAGTGTCATTATTAATGTCGTTATTTCATGTACAGAGTATTTTTATGGTATAATGATACAGTCAATAATACCAGTATTTATTTTTGTGACATGATGTTCTGTTATTTGTCCAGGTTAACTAGTTTACTCCACTTGTAAGTGCCATGATTACAAACAATAGTAATAAAAATTAGTTATTTTAATCTAGATGGCACAGGGTGTATTTGCAAAGCATCGTGGGATTCCTGTCCGACTCCAGATGTAATTATTTCATGTAATAGATAGTCTTTTATAACTTTGTTTCATTTATGTCTGAATGCTATAGCCGTTGGACTTTTGCTATGATAAATTGAATGTTCTGCTGCACGGCTGGTGTAAGAAGCATAAAATAATTAATTAAACAATTTGTGTGAAATGATCGTCGAGCTGGAAACACAGAATAGATCGTCAAGCCAGTGTGTGCTTTAAATGTAGAGTGGATCGATGTTATCCATGGACCCAGGTGGCCTAGATGGGTGATGACACTATATTGCATACAACAGTGATTTTATATTTTATTTATATTTAACCTAGCCTATTTATATTTTAATGCATATTTATATGTTTATTATGTTTTTTTACCTGAAATAAACGTTTTCGTTTGCTTTCATTGTATTTACTGATTTAGTACTAAGTGTTTTGTTGGTACAGTGTATTTATTGTTGACGTAATAATTGTCTTAATTGGTTCATCCGACATTGAAGTATTTCACCCTGAAAGGGGCGTGCACTTCTGGTATGACCAAACTGTTGGTTAACAAATTTAACCATAAATATATCCACCAGTTTTATTGTCATCTATAACGCCAACTACACCCTCTGTAGTTCGCTTTCATCACCGCACTACACAGTGTAACGCAGTAGTTTAGAATAATTTTTTTAGTTTTATGAAAATGTTTGACACGTAATGCCAACTGCATGAGCTGTAGCCGTGATAAAGTTGACCACTGCTTGGTATTTTAGGCGGTGGTCTTGGAGGGAAAGTACTGGAAGAGACGTCTCGAATCAGTGACCACTGAGTACAAGAAATGGCGGCTCTTCTACCGGAAACGCTTCCAGGAGTCAGTTATCTTGGAGGAGGGAAATTCCATGGTAAGGGGGGGTGTCATAAGTTCTTAAAGTAAAAAACAAGTGTTTAATGATATATTTATATTTTGTTATTTTAACTGTTTTTACTTGTACTTCTACTGCATGACTTGTTTATATATATATATATATATATATATATATATATATATATATATATATATATATATATATATATATTATATATTTTTTATTGTTTGTACATGTACTTTTAATACACAACATTATGTTGATATTTATATATATGCATAATATATATATATATATATATATATATATATATATATATATATATATATAATATATATATATATGTAATGTGCATATATGTATGTATGTATATATATATATATACGCACATATATATATATATATATGGGCTTTTTGTCTGAAATAAACATTTATTATTACTATTGGTTCCACCCACTCCTCTGACAAGTGGTGTGGTACTTCAGATAATGGTCATGTTGTCAAATGACCACAATCTTTTACACTGAAGTATAATCACGATACTATGTATATGCACACTGAACTGACTACATAGACAGCAAGTAGGCCTCTGGTGATTGGCCCTCACTGCGATGAATTTGCTGGATATTGGTTTGCTCATGACAATTCGTGTATATAATATATGTTTATAAAATCACATATAAGAAAAATAAAAAGGGCAGTTTAATATGATTTTGTAGACAGATAGGCCTTAGGAAGCCATGAAGGCTTTTATAGTACCTTCCAAACAGTGTTTGTACTCATTTGCAACTGAGTGGACTGAGGCCAGGTAAACGAAATTGCCTAAGCTTCGAAAACGAACTGTGCCCAGTCTTGAACTCACAACCCTTGAATTTAGAGTCCAACACCTTAACCACTAGGCCACGGCTGCCCCCACTAGTCCACGGATGCACCCCTTGTGCTATTAACATTATAGTATTATTCTATTATTATTGTGCAGGTGTGCATGCTGGGACCACCCTTTGACCAGCCGCCTGTTGGTCTGCCCCAGCCATACGCCATGCCCCAATACGACCAATACATGACGGATGAGGACTTCACCATGGACCTGTCAGACACCCTCTTCACGTCCCTCAACAACAACATGCCCTTTGCGTTCCCTAACCCCAAAGAGCTGGGTATGTCACCATCTTTACTTCCCTCAACAACAACATGGCCTTTGTCTTCCCCAACCCCAACGAGCTGGGTATGTCACCCTCTTTACTTCCCTCAACAACAACATGGCCTTTGTCTTCCCCATCCCCAAGGAGCTGGGTATGTCACCCTCTTTACTTCCCTCAACAACAACATGGTCTTTGTCTTCCCCAACCCCAAGGAGCTGGGTATGTCACCCTCTTTACTTCCCTAAACAACAACATGGCCTTTGTCTTCCCCAACCCCAAGGAGCTGGGTATGTCACCCTCTTTACTTCCCTCAGTAACAACGTGCCCTTTGTCTTCCCCAACCCCAATGAGCTGGGTATGTCACCCTCTTTACTTCCCTCAACAACAACGTGCCCTTTGTCTTCCCCAACCCCAAGGAGCTGGGTATGTCACCCTCTTTACTTCCCTCAACAACAACATGGTCTTTATCTTCCTCAACCCCAAAGAGCTGGGTATGTCACCCTCTTTACTTCCCTGAACAACAACATGCCCTTTGCGTTCCCCAACCCCAAAGAGCTGGGTATGTCACCCTCTTTACTTCCCTCAACAACAACATGGCCTTTGTCTTCCTCAACCCCAAGGAGCTGGGTATGTCACCCTCTTTACTTCCGTCAACAACAACATGGTCTTTGTCTTCCACAACCCCAAGTAGCTGGGTATGTCACCCTCTTTACTTCCCTCAACAACAACATGGCCTTTGTCTTCCTCAACCCCAAGGAGCTGGGTATGTCACCCTCTTTACTTCCCTCAACAACAACATGGTCTTTGTCTTCCACAACCCCAAGTAGCTGGGTATGTCACCCTCTTTACTTCCCTCAACAACAACATGGTCTTTGTCTTCCACAACCCCAAGTAGCTGGGTATGTCACGCTCTTTACTTCCCTCAACAACAACATGGTCTTTGTCTTCCACAACCCCAAGTAGCTGGGTATGTCACCCTCTTTACTTCCCTCAACAACAACATGGTCTTTGTCTTCCACAACCCCAAGTAGCTGGGTATGTCACTCTCTTTACTTCCCTCAACAACAACATGGTCTTTGTCTTCCACAACCCCAAGTAGCTGGGTATGTCACCCTCTTTACTTCCCTCAACAACAACATGGCCTTTGTCTTCCCCAACCCCAAGGAGCTGGGTATGTCACCCTCTTTACTTCCCTCAACAACAACATGGCCTTTGTCTTCCCCAACCCCAAGAAGCTGGGTATGTCACCCTCTTTACTTCCTTCAACAACAACATGGCCTTTGTCTTCCCCAACCCCAAGGAGCTGGGTATGTCACCCTCTTTACTTCCCTCAACAACAACATGGCCTTTGTCTTCCCCAACCCCAAGGAGCTGGATATGTCACCCTCTTTACTTCCCTCAACAACAACATGGCCTTTGTCTTCCCCAACCCCAAGGAGCTGGGTATGTCACCCTCTTTACTTCCTTCAACAACAACATGACCTTTGTCTTCCCCAACCCCAAGAAGCTGGGTATGTCACGCTCTTTACTTCCCTCAACAACAACATGGCCTTTGTCTTCCCCAACCCCAAGTAGCTGGGTATGTCACCCTCTTTACTTCCCTCAACAACAACATGGTCTTTGTCTTCCCCAACCCCAAGAAGCTGGGTATGTCACCCTCTTTACTTCCTTCAACAACAACATGGCCTTTGTCTTCCCCAACCCCAATGAGCTGGGTATGTCACCCTCTTTACTTCCCTCAACAACAACATGGTCTTTGTCTTCCCCAACCCCAAGTAGCTGGGTATGTCACCCTCTTTACTTCCCTCAACAACAACATGGCCTTTGTCTTCCACAACCCCAAGTAGCTGGGTATGTCACCCTCTTTACTTCCCTCAACAACAACATGGTCTTTGTCTTCCCCAACCCCAATGAGCTGGGTATGTCACGCTCTTTACTTCCCTCAACAACAACATGGCCTTTGTCTTCCCCAACCCCAAGAAGCTGGGTATGTCACCCTCTTTACTTCCCTCAACAACAACATGACCTTTGTCTTCCCCAACCCCAAGAAGCTGGGTATGTCACCCTCTTTACTTCCCTCAACAACAACATGGTCTTTGTCTTCCCCAACCCCAAGGAGCTGGGTATGTCACCCTCTTTACTTCCCTCAACAACAACATGACCTTTGTCTTCCCCAACCCCAATGAGTTGGGTATGTCACGCTCTTTACTTCCCTCAACAACAACATGACCTTTGTCTTCCCCAACCCCAAGAAGCTGGGTATGTCACCCTCTTTACTTCCCTCAACAACAACATGGTCTTTGTCTTCCCCAACCCCAAGTAGCTGGGTATGTCACCCTCTTTACTTCCCTCAACAACAACATGACCTTTGTCTTCCCCAACCCCAAGAAGCTGGGTATGTCACCCTCTTTACTTCCCTCAACAACAACATGGTCTTTGTCTTCCCCAACCCCAATGAGCTGGGTATGTCACGCTCTTTACTTCCCTCAACAACAACATGGCCTTTGTCTTCCCCAACCCCAAGTAGCTGGGTATGTCACCCTCTTTACTTCCCTCAACAACAACATGGTCTTTGTCTTCCCCAACCCCAATGAGCTGGGTATGTCACGCTCTTTACTTCCCTCAACAACAACATGGCCTTTGTCTTCCCCAACCCCAAGAAGCTGGGTATGTCACCCTCTTTACTTCCCTCAACAACAACATGGCCTTTGTCTTCCACAACCCCAAGTAGCTGGGTATGTCACCCTCTTTACTTCCCTCAACAACAACATGGCCTTTGTCTTCCCCAACCCCAAGAAGCTGGGTATGTCACCCTCTTTACTTCCCTCAACAACAACATGGTCTTTGTCTTCCCCAACCCCAAGAAGCTGGGTATGTCACCCTCTTTACTTCCCTCAACAACAACATGGTCTTTGTCTTCCCCAACCCCAAGTAGCTGGGTATGTCACGCTCTTTACTTCCCTCAACAACAACATGGTCTTTGTCTTCCCCATCCCCAAGGAGCTGGGTATGTCACCCTCTTTACTTCCCTCAACAACAACATGGTCTTTGTCTTCCCCAACCCCAAGTAGCTGGGTATGTCACCCTCTTTACTTCCCTCAACAACAACATGGCCTTTGTCTTCCCCAACCCCAAGAAGCTGGGTATGTCACCCTCTTTACTTCCCTCAACAGCAACGTGCCCTTTGTCTTCCCCAACCCCAAGAAGCTGGGTATGTCACCCTCTTTACTTCCCTCAACAACAACATGGCCTTTGTTTTCCGCAACCCCAGGGAACTTTGTAAGTCGCCCTCTTCACATCCTTCAACAACAACATGGCCTTTACCTTCCCCAACCCCAAGGAACTGTGTAAATCACCCTCCTCACATCCCTCAACAACAACACACCCTTTACCTTCCCCAACCCCAAGGAACTGTGTAAGTCACCCTCTTTACATTCTGAAATAAGTTGATTTAAATAAATCTAGCTATTATGGCAATTTTACAATGGTAAAATGCTCATAAGGTGCTATGTCTTTTGGAAGAGATACTAAAAGCCGTTGGTCCCTTCTACTTGATATCTATGCTAGGGGAAGTGAAAGATCCCACTCGGGGAAATGGAAGAAACTTTTCGTGGACTCGCAGAGCCAATGTCCTCGATCTGCAAAAATATACAGGCCCTGCATTAGCTGCTTCCACAAGCTATCTGTGATGACAGAGTAAGTGCCATCAACACCTTGCTTAGGCTCCGGTGTTGTATAAGACCACGTATTATTATACATAATCATAGGTATTAACATTACCGCTTTCGGGAGGGAAATACTGCTTTTTTCCCTGGATCAACTTTTCTGCTTTTTGGATGTCTTGCTTTTTTGTATTTTTCAAAAATAAAAAAATTCACGGTAAAATTGATCTGTGTTTTGCACACGAGACCATTCTGGACATGTTATTTCTTTGGACTCAAGTGATTCCATATTTTTACGTGCATACATTAACTGTGATTGAGAGCGGCATAACAAAATGACGACTCGTAAAAACAAAACCGCTTTTCATGAGCAGATGTAGACCCTTATGCATTATACCTGTTGCAGCTCAACTGGGCAATGCGGACATTATTCAGCCTGGACTGATGCAACTACAGCCCAACCTGGATGACTTCATGGACACCCTTGAACCACTGCCGTCACTGCAGGGTAAGTCACCCAACCCTACCCCTGCATGCCTAGCGTACCCTCTTGACAGCTGTTGCCACCCACCAACACTAGGTGGAGCCACCACTGTCGTTCCACAATTTAATTTCGCATTGGCAACTGTTATATGGTTTCTTCAACACTTTGGCTTCTTCGAATCTTTCTTGTATAATTTTCATTAAACCGTGGCAGCATATTAAACATCACTTGCTTCCATAGTGTGTGTGTGTGCGTGCGTGCGTGCGTGCGTGCCTGCATGCATGCGTGTGTGTGTGTGAACATTGTGAAGTTGGCCTATCTTGTTTTTTCCAAAAGCCAGCCTTGTACAAGCAGCTCTAAATTTTGACCAAAATAGTAATAAGAAAAGTATTTAAATAGCGCCCGGTCAATCAAGATTGCTCTTGGGCTCTTTACATGCATGCAATCACAACTTACAGTTATATTAAAAACAACACCAACAGTAAATATTCTAAAATATAGTCTATAGAAAATTTTTTTAAAAACAGTCCTACCATAAATAATATATAATAAAAAATTAAACGTATATATGTGATTATAAAATAAATAATAAACACATATACAAATACTAATATAAAGTGTTCTATACTGCAGCAGTGTCTTTGCTGTCCTCATTGAATCTGGCAAACGACTCTACTGATTGACTGCAACTACAGCAAAATGATGATGATGATAATGACCGTGTGTGACTGTCAGTGAAGCTGGTACAGACAACAGACACCGAGTAGAGGCTGATGAAATGGAGGATGTCATGAAGGATGTTGTGTGTTTCAGAGATGATTACGTCAGCAATGTCGAGCAAGTGTGCCACCCTCATAAAGGACTACTCACAACCCAGTGCCTCAGCCACATCCAAGGATGTCCCCCTGGTACATACATACATAACATCACCTAGATACGGGGTGCCAGTCAAAGGGACTGTACAACTGTTTGACATTGGTTAATTGAATGCCTGTCTTACGGGACATTGCGACATTGATGTTTTTAGTATTTATAACATCTGGGCTGGTTAACAATGATATCCATGCAACGTGTGTTATTATTGTGACCTTTCACTTCTTAATATAAAATTTTTTTATTTGGTGATGAAAAAACACAGAGAGACCACTTTGCTGCAGTTAATGACACACCCATGAATCTTCGCATTTGAAAGTGAAATATAATGTTTTTTCACCAGCTGATTTGGTGGTCTGTGAAATTCCAATTTTATGCAATTTCCGATGATAAAATTCCTACAGTAGTGTTCCTGATTACAACATTGGCACAACACTGTTAATGTAGATGTACTTTGATATAGAAAATTCAGAGAATTTGGGCTTTTTAATTGTACGAAACTCCTAATTAATTCCATATCAGTTGACAGATGAAAACAGTTGTACATTCCCCTTAAAAGTAACAGAGATCTGGCGATGCTGTGTCATGTATAATGGTGTGCGTTGAATTTGAATAATATTTCAAGTATTATATTTTTGGGCAAAAAAGTTGGTGAAATGTGCTTAACGAATCTTGTTTGCGGCGCCTCTGAGCTCAGGTTCCAGAGGAATTAGGTGCTATTGAAATTTTATTATTATAATTTTTTATTATTTAGCTGCCAACACAGATGTGATATGTCAAAACAAGTAATGTCACTGGTGAAGGAGATAGTTAACAGTAAGTATTGTCTTGAATTAATTTTTCAGGACAACCAGAATCTTTCCCTTGGTGGTTACTTCCCTACGGTGAAGGTACGACACAATCACTTGTTGTTTTGTGCATTCAGTCTCTAAAGGGTTCAGTTTACACACCGCACCCTCCTAACAGTCATTGCTCAGACTGCGTTACACTTTACCCCCGACAGACCTCTTCATTAAACACCATTTCAACATTTATTGAAGCATTCAGCCATGCTGCAATTGCTACACAAAAGTTCTTATAATTCCATCACGGGAATCCCACCACTGTCTATAGCCAGGTACTCGTTTATACAGCTGAGTGAACTGAGGCAACGTGGGGTGAACTGAGGCAACGTGGGTTGAACTGAGGCAACGTGGGGTGAACTGAGGCAACGTGGGGTGAACTGAGGCAACGTGGGTTGAACTGAGGCAACGTGGGTTGAACTGAGGCAACGTGGGGTGAACTGAGGCAACGTGAGGTGAACTGAGGCAACGTGGAGTGAACTGAGGCAACGTGGGGTGAACTGAGGCAACGTGGGGTAAACTGAGGCAACATGGGGTGAACAGAAGTGGTGCCTAATGTTCGAAATGGCAGCAGACGGACTCGAACCGTGGTTCTCCCAATTGACAATCTGGTGCTCTAAATGCCGAGCTATCACCGCTGCTACCTTTGAGTAGTTTTAAATAAGTAGATGCTGGTTTTTAAATATGAATATTGATAACAAGTACATCGTCCAAACAGAACACAGATTACCGTTATAGACATTTGGTTACGATTGTGTTATCTATGGACACAATTGACTGCAACTTGTGATATGACAAACAATAACCTTAAATCTCCCTCCTGTATTTATTTTTTAGCCCATCGCGAATCAGGTTCATTGATGTTTAGATATGTAGTGTGAGAACAGTCTAAGTAAGATGGGCTGTCGGTTTAATAGAAGTCTGCATACTTTTGTTAAATTCATCGAAAGAATTGACTGATCATTAGATCAGGTACCTTGCAAAACTGTGAATAGACTTACCTCATAGCATATAGAACTGGACCAATTTCGTCCATTTTCACAAAATTTTACTGGCTCTGGTGAAAACTAATGTAATAGTTCGTCTGATGATTTCATCAAAACTAAGTAACACATTTGCACAAATGAGCTAGCATGTCATAGTGGATACTAGATTGGTTTGAATTTATGCCAAATGATTCTAACACGAGATTAGTGAAAAAATGTAATTGAGGATGGACTGTTAACCCATGTTTTGTAAACTGTGTCAATGCGATGCTAAATACAACTTGTGTAGTCGCTCTAGCCGATGTTTAATTGTCAAATAACGTCCGGGTATCGCAAACTTTATACACATATGAACTTCTACACACACATGCACTCGCGCGTGCACGCACACACATAAATAGGATTAAATAATCATGCATCATTGAAATCCACAGATACCCTTACGGAAGACACTAAAGAAAGGACAAACTTCTACAGTGGCTCCCATTAAAGCGAACTTTTCAGTTTCAGTACCATATTGTTCCACCCTAATAAAAAAATTAACAAACAATTTTACATTAAATATAATAACACAAATACACGACTGTTGATAAAAAACTTGTAGATTTGTTGTATTTCTTACTGTAATTCCAGTACAATGCAGTACTACTAGTATTATTTGAGGTACAATATTGGAAAAATCTGTCTGTCATTGGTGTTTTCAGATGGAGACATCCCAGCAGCTGGATACATTGCCGTCTCTTGGTAACCAAATGTTCACTGTGCCAGCCTCTGTACCCACCCCGGCATCCACGTTGACATCCACATTTAACCCCTCGGTTGGCATGCTGCCAGCTAGTCTACAGATGATGTCGACACCCCCGCAATCTTCGACTCTTGACATCCAGCAGATAGGTAAAAACGATAGACGTCTATGGTTATGTGAGAATATCTTTTACCAAATCAAACAGCCACAACATAAACTACACAGACTGCTTCCAATGGCGAGGATTGCAGCATACAACATGCCATGTTTTACCCACTACTCCATACCAAAAGTGAAACCAAACCTGGCAAAGAACTGTTTTATTAACTAACTGTTCAACCAGTATCAGTTTTCATGCGTGTGCTCACAGAGACATAATGTAGATAATATTATATTTAGTCATTTTACATTGTAATAACTGTTTTAATGTGTACATTTTTCTAATAATTCTTGTATGTTATATACATTGACTTTACTGTTTTTTTATAAATATTTTCTAACCTAAGTGTACTCATATAATTTTCATAAATGCATATCTTGTGCCTGTTGTACTTTTATCTTATGATTGCAAATGAAATAAAATAAATAAATAAAAATCGGTACTGCACTGTTAGGCACGTGCACCAAACAATTAATTAAAACGGCATGCCCGTATAATGCATAAATTACTGTTTTATTGCATTAAATGTGTTGAAAAATTAGTTATGAACCCGTGTAATAACTCGTTACTTCAGAATGCTGTGTTGGGCTCACAAGATGCCTCAATGCAACATTCTGAAGTAACTTGTGCATAAAGCTCTGTATCGTTCAATAAATGTATATTATTATTATAGGTATGACAAGTAGTCTCCTTCAACCAACAGACTCCTCGCTCGGCACCAACCCATGTATGACAAGTGACGCAGGCGGGGCTGTCGCCATGCCCTCGGAACTATCCATTGACTGTCTTATCAAGAATAATAACTCACCCCAATTGTTGAACTTGATGTTGAACCCGGATGTGGGACAACACCCCGCGACTATCCCCGAGGAGGGAGATTCAGGTTTGGACACAGAACAGTCGATGCCGCAGGATCTGTCCGGGATTGTGCTGCCTCAGGATGCGACGGTGCAGAATGCGAAGGCACTCACCATTATACAGACAGCGTCACAATTACAGACACTGCTGCAGAGTCTGACTCAGCCCACACACAACGAGCAACAACCGCAGCCGGTTATCCAGCAGCAGCCGACGGTGACGGTCAACCAGCCCCTGGTCACTACTGGTCAGCCTGTGGCCATGCAACGCAGCAGTAATATAAACGTGATGCCACGGAATGCTACCCAAGGGGCAGACTTGCGCCCATGTCTGTGGTCCGACACGGATCTGCAGCAACTCTCGGGCAAACCACGTTCACTGATGTCCTCGTCAGAGATTCGTCGGGCATCTACAGGGTCTGTAGTGTCTATGGCTGGCTCCCCAATCAAGAGGAACGGACATTTCCTTGTACCGCAGGTATTGCAACATGATATACTTCTTCTACTTCAGTTTGCATATCCTCTTCAGGACGTCACTCCCCAAATCGTTTTGTGAAACCAATGTCTTTCTTCAGCTCTTCTACCACCTGCTGTTGCCGTTCCAACTACATCTGTTATGTACGTCACTCTGCTAAATACTAATTACTGTCTCATAGTCAGTGCTATCATTTTAATTTACAAAAAGAATTAATTTTATTGGAAGCAAAATTACGAAAGTAACCATATGCCTATAGTAAAGCCTGTACTGGTTGCAGGTTTTTAGATTTCAGAGTACTTTGTCAGATTGTGATTTATCGAGTCTGTTTTGTAATTATGTGAAGGAAATGGTAAGGAATAGTGCCATAAAATCATAGTAAATGGTCCATTTTCTCCAGAAATATATATATACATGACGCTATTAAAGGACAGAGGACAGATCCTGGAGGAGATGATGTCCAAGATCTTTCTGCATTGATGTCTGTCCTTGTTCAAGTTCAGTAACAGTTATCCTTAATTCAGAAACAAGTAGCTCTGGATAGATTAAGCTTGGTCTTGCACCTCTCTCCCCACTTCTTTACTTCTGGAACAGTCACCTACAAATTGGCCTCGTCTGAGTAAGTTTAATGGGGATATTTACAATTTCCCTCAACTCTTTATATCGCGACATCTTTGTTGAGATATCTGGTAAATGTTGCAAGCAATTGATTGCAATAATATTGTTATGTGCCGTTGTTCATTGTCACAGCCTACCCTCCTCCAGCTCTAAGCTTAGTATCATCCTTTAGGAGAACTATGTACTTAGCCATTATTGTGTGCACTTTTTACAGCCTAAAAACAAGACTCGCACTATAGCACCGGCACCGCTTGCAAAGACCAACAATGGCCGAACTACAAAGCTAGGGGGCGCCACCACCCAGAACACGTTCCTTACACAGCTGTTGAAACAAGGCAAAGTGAAATCACAGAGTAAGTGAATGTGTACGCATGTATGTGTGTGTATAAATATGGGTGCATGTGTTTAGGTATATTTTAAATAATATTAATAGCAGAAGTATTTATATAGCACTTGAGATTGCTCTCAGATACTTTACATATGTGCAATCATAACTAACAATTTATATAGCACCTGAGATTGCTGTCAGATACTATACATATGTGCAATCATAACTAACAATTTATATAGCACCTGAGATTGCTCTCAGATACTATACATATGTGCAATCATAACTAACAATCACATTAAAACAATACCATCAATAAATATTCTAAAATAGTCCTACTATGGATAATATATAATAAAAAAATAAAATGTACACGTGTAATAATAAAATAATAATATATACATATACAAATGTTTAAGGTGTGTGTGATATATGTCTATTTCTAATGGAGATATTTTTATGCTTCAAGAAAATACAGATGCCTGTGCATCTGGCTGTACTAGATAAGGTAACATCGCACACAATATTTACTGGAGGTCAGCAAAACTCTCAAAGTTTTAGAAAACTCGCTGAATGCTAAGCCTAGTCTGCCTGGCCACTTACAGCTGACTTCCTCGGTGGAAATATCTGCATAAAGACTGAGAAACCGTTCACTGTGACGTCATCGACGATTTACCCTACAGTGAAGCCATCGTCGTCAGCGGCATTACCACAGACAAGTTTGTCTAGTGACGCGTCACTGTCTAGCAATTACCCCAGCGTGTCATTCTCCCTGGCAACAGTAAGTACATCTGACAAAATGTTATTATTGCCTTATGACAAAAGTAATTAATAAAATTGATTGAGTTAAGCCAGTTTCCCACATAAATGAAGTATTTGGTGCACTGTGTTGATGCTGTCCAGCCTGTCTCTCTCTCATCATAGTGGTTATTTTAAAGGACATTTTTTATACTCCTTTGTTTTTTTCCCATCCTTCAATATTCCTTTATGTACCTTTATATTTTTTATACAAAATATTCCTTTTTTATGGTAGTGTAATGTAAGAAACATTGCAGTGACGTGTGACCAGGTATATTTACTTAAATGATGAATCCAAGACTCTTAATTAAGAAAGGGGGTCAACTTGTGTCAAATTTTTTAGTCCTTTAATGTTCCTTAGCAATTATTAGCAATTCGTTTCAAATCTGTAAATATTCTAAAAAAAAATTCTTTATTTAAAAAAAAATTATTCCTTTAAATTCTTTTAGTTTTGGTAAAAAAATATTTCTTTAAATTCCTTTATTTTTGTGTGTAAAAATATTCCTTTAAATTCCTTTAGTTTTTGTGTAAAACATATTCCTATAAATTCCTTTGTTTTTTGTAAACGAATATTCCTTTAAATTCTTTTATTTTGGTAAACAAATATTCCTTTAAATTTCTTCCTGTCTGTACGCTGTATGATTGTTCCAGGGCGGCCCAACAGTGACAAGCTTCCAGCGAGACATGTTGATAGCTGCCACAAGTCAGGCCATTGGCATCCCTGCCCACCACATCAATGCCATCGCTGTGCCCGCCTTCAAAGAACAGAAAATAGGTATGGCTAGCATCATTGCTGAAGATTCTGTTTTAGTTAAGCAAAATTGTGTGTGTCTGTTCAGCAGCCATACAGTTAGTGTATACTTATTTACATAGGCCCATGTGATCACTGAAGCATAGGCTATCGACAAAAGTTCTCCACTGGAGACTGTTTTGTGCCATCTTCGTGAGTTCATTCCAGGTGTAGCCCATTCTCTTAATTCTTGTTTCAAGGTCTCACCACCAGGTGTTTCTAGGCCGTTCTCATCTTCGCTTCCGTTGGGATTCCGTGTGGGTGATTCCGTGTGGGTGATAATCCACCTCCTTTTTCTGGTCTTGATTTCCTTCTCCACGGGAATCTGTTTGGTATTTCCCAGAGAGACCATTTTAATTCTGCTCTGTGGGTAGTCCACAGTTCCTTGTTTGTGTGTTTCAGAAGCTCAGAGCTCTGTGGGTAGTCCACAGTTCCTTATTTTGTGTGTTTCAGAAACTCAGAGCTCTGTTGGTAGTCCACAGTTCCTTGTTTGTGTGTTTCAGAGCTCTGTGGGTAGTACACAGTTCCTTGTTTGTGTGTTTCAGAAACTCAGAGCTCTGGTGGTAGTCCATAGTTCCTTGTTTGTGTGTTTCAGAAACTCAGAGCTCTGTTGGTAGTCCATAGTTCCGTGTTTGTGTGTTTCAGAAGCTCAGAGCTCTGTGGATAGTCCACAGTTCCTTGTTTGTGTGTTTCAGAAGCTCAGAGCTCTGTTGGTAGTCCACAGTTCCTTCTTTGTGTGTTTCAGAAGCTCAGAGCTCTGTTGGTAGTCCATAGTTCCTTGTTTGTGTGTTTCAGAAACTCAGAGCTCTGTTGGTAGTCCACAGTTCCTTGTTTGTGTGTTTCAGAAGCTCAGAGCTCTGTGGATAGTCCACAGTTCCTTGTTTGTGTGTTTCAGAAGCTCAGAGCTCTGTTGGTAGTCCACAGTTCCTTCTTTGTGTGTTTCAGAAGCTCAGAGCTCTGTGGATAGTCCACAGTTCCTTGTTTGTGTGTTTCAGAATCTCAGAGCTCTGTGGGTAGTCCACAGTTCCTTGTTTGTGTGTTTCAGAAGCTCAGAGCTCTGTTGGTAGTCCACAGTTCCTTCTTTGTGTGTTTCAGAAGCTCAGAGCTCTGTTGGTAGTCCATAGTTCCTTGTTTGTGTGTTTCAGAAACTCAGAGCTCTGTGGATAGTCCACAGTTCCTTGTTTGTGTGTTTCAGAAGCTCAGAGCTCTGTGGATAGTCCACAGTTCCTTGTTTGTGTGTTTCAGAAGCTCAGAGCTCTGTTGGTAGTCCACAGTTCCTTCTTTGTGTGTTTCAGAAGCTCAGAGCTCTGTGGATAGTCCACAGTTCCTTGTTTGTGTGTTTCAGAATCTCAGAGCTCTGTGGGTAGTCCACAGTTCCTTGTTTGTGTGTTTCAGAAGCTCAGAGCTCTGTTGGTAGTCCACAGTTCCTTCTTTGTGTGTTTCAGAAGCTCAGAGCTCTGTTGGTAGTCCATAGTTCCTTGTTTGTGTGTTTCAGAAACTCAGAGCTCTGTTGGTAGTCCATAGTTCCTTGTTTGTGTGTTTCAGAAGCTCAGAGCTCTGTTGGTAGTCCATAGTTCCTTGTTTATGTGTTTAAGAAACTCAGAGCTCTGTTGGTAGTCCACAGTTCCTTCTTTGTGTGTTTCAGAAGTTCAGAGCCCTGTGGGTAGTCCACAGTTCCAGGTGCCAAGTCCAGTTGGATCAGAATGTGGGGTAAGTGATGATGCAGTTATGTTTAGGCAAAGCTAATTTCTTATGTTACAAAGGAGACATTTACTTTCAAACTAACATGTTTGATTCATCCCCCATATTTAAGGCAGCCCAAATTTGAGTTAACCAGCACTTTCTCTGGAAGTAAAAAGAAAAATGGTCGAAATGAAAACAATTGCACCCCCATGTGGGAGTAAACAATGTGTTACATTGGTAGTGTTTGTTACACTGTTGTGTAGTGTTTGTTACACTGTTGTGTAGTGTTTGTTACACTGTTGTGTAACATGTTACTTACTGTGTACGTAAGAGCACTTTGTCTTGTCTATTTCACTGATCCTACTTTGGATGTGTATGTTACACTTACATGATGTCTGTATATGTTACAGTTGTGTTTAACATGCTGTCTGCATGTTACATCTGTGTGTTAGACTTGTGTGTTACACCTGTGTTACACGTGTTTGTTACAATGCGTGTATCATGCTGGTGTGTATTACAGGCGAGATCAAGACATGCAAGTAATGATTCTACGGGCGGTCTGTGCCACGAGGTATAAAACGCATGTCTGTGCACGTCTGCATGCTTCTGCCAAATATCTAGTTTCCCATTCATATTATGTCACTAGAATGTTGAGGCTGGTTAGGCCTCTTCTTGTGTCTGTGTTAGTGGTGTCTCTGGTATCGTATAGTGCTTTGTGTTTGTAGTGCTGAGATATAGTGCAATACTCAGTGAGTCAATGATGTGGTATCTTGTAGCGCTTCATGGTTTGGTTTGCCTGTTTAAATGTTTTTGTCTTGGATTTAAGGTAGCTGGGGTGGCTATTATATGCTTGTCTTGAATTGAGTAGTTTCAGTAGAAGTTTTTAAGGTAAATGAACCATTCCTTCACAGATTGTAGATGAAATACTATGTAATATTCCAGATTAATAAAATTTTGAGTTTTTCATTTATTTGGTTATGTTACATGATTTAAAAAAATATTTGTAAATGTGAAAAAATAGCCACAAAATGCGAAATTATATCATTTTGAGAAAACCCCCAAAGAGATAAATGACATACATATAAGTATGATAGTGTCACTGAAAACTTTAAGCTAGATTTTGGTTAAGGGGAGATACCCCAGGTGAAATGGCATTTTTTTACAAAAATACTCAAAATGTGTTTCTACAGTATTCTGATAGCTTTGTATATTTAATAACCATAAAGTTCACTTTTATAGCAATTACATACCTCTAAATAACTTTTATTCATGGATAAAGCATGTGTATTTCGAGTAATAAATCCCGTTTTTTTTCAGTCTTTAACGGACGTTTGCAAAATCTGTTTTTTCAATTTGGAAACATATCTCTGGTAATAATGACGCTACACCAATAAAGTTGTGATTGATGTGCTCCTTATTATCTTCTCTGTGCAACTACAAAGATATATATATATATATATTTTAATGTATAGTCTTAGTGTGATCTTAGTAGTCATAATGGAAAATGTGGTGTTTTTATCAACAACAAATTTAATTTTAAAAAATATATGAAGTAATGGCAATACATTAAATATCTCTTCATAGTTGTATACCTGAATCATGCTTGAAATATGACATTTTTCAATGGCGTTTTATGTATTGTTGACAAAACATAACAGCCATTGCTAATATTGACATATCCCCTTAATTTGAATCTGTATTTATAACATGTCATCTACGATATCAGGTTCCGCCAACCATCTGACAAACACGTGGCTGGGCATGTTTACGATAATTTTAATTGGCCAGTTATCTGCGGGGTCGCCAGGTCACATTTACAGGCCATTTGCGTTATAGTTTCAAAGGCACATTAAACTACATTAGCACTGATATTTGCTGGTTTAAGGACATTATTTAGTTCGTTAGATATACTGATGTGTACTGGAATCACAGTAACCAGACAATATTATGTTCCACATTCATGGCAAATGAATAAAGCTGGTTTGAAGATCAGCGCTCAAGTGGTCGTTACTATGGAAACGTTGTCAGTGTTTGTAAGAAGTCGGGAATTCCAAAAGGACTGGTTTTTTAAATGATGGATTTGCAAAATATGACGTTAGTGCCAGGTGATTATTTGTGGTGTCGACATTCAGTTCAATATTTCCTAGCATGTTATAATAACAAAGATGAAAAAATCAACTTACGCTAGCCGCCCCAGCTACCTTAAGTCGTCGTACTAACTGTCCTGCTCTGTGCAGAGGACTCATAGTGGAAAGCCAAGTCAACATGCATGGTTTCATGTGTAAATGCGTGTGTACTTGCACACGCATGCATACATGACACGCATGTATGCACATACGCATGCATGCACGCACGCAGGCCATTCTAATGTTGGACAACATATATTTCCATGTAAATTCGACACAAATCATGGAAGTTTCCCAGTCAAGCACGCATGTACACACGCACGCATGCATGCACGCACGCACATTGCTCACACACTACTATATATAAAGTTAAAACATGAGTCATACTTACGGGTATTTTTAATGGGATGTGTGGGGTGTTTTCAGTGGGATGTTTGGGGTATTTTCAGTGGCATGTGGGGTGTTTTCAGTAGGATGTTTGGGGTGTTTTCGATGGCATGTGTGGGGTGTTTTCAGTGGGATGTGTGGGGTATTTTTAGTCGGATGTGGGATGTTTTCAGTGGCATATGTGGGTTGTTTTCAGTGGCATGTGTGGGTTGTTTTCAGTTGGATGTATGGGGTGTTTCCAATGGCATGTGTGGGATGTTTTCAGTTGGATGTATGGGGTGTTTCCAATGGCATGTGTGGGTTGTTTTCAGTTGGATGTATGGGGTGTTTCCAATGGCATGTGTGGGTTGTTTTCAGTTGGATGTATGGGATGTTTCCAATGGCATGTGTGGGATGTTTTTAATGGCATGTGTGGGGTGTTTTCAGTGGGGTGTGTGGGGTGTTTTCAATGGGATGTGTGGGGTGTTTTCAATGGCATGTGTGGGGTGTTTTCAGTAGGATGTTTGGGGTGTTTTTAGTGGGATGTTTTCAGTGGGATGTGTGGGGTGTTTTCAGTGGCACGTGTGGGGTAATGGTGACTGACACAGCAGTGACAGGCACATGACAGTGTAAAGATGACCTGAGTAATGGACAGTGATATTTCTACTGTTTTCAGTCACCAATTAATCCATTCCACATCAAGAACGAAGTGAGCCGACAGTCGTACAAAGACAACCGACGCGCGTCACACATCACCGCAGAGCAGAAGCGACGTTGCAATATCAAGGTACTGTATTTTTCAGTAAACATTGTGTACAAAGCTAGCAACATGAATGTACGATCTTGTTTAGGACTGGCACACACAGATGTATGAGTGTGACATGGCTCACACACACACACGTGTGTGTGTTTGTGTGTGTGAGTGCGTGTGTGCATGCGTGTGTGCGTGTGACATGGCTCACACACACAGATGTGCGTGTGTGTGACATGGCTCACACACACAGATGTATAAGTGTGTGCGTGTGCGTATGTGTGATATGGCTCACACACACAGATGTGTGTGTGTGACATGGCTCACTGCTCAGTACATATATGTAGCATGTTGCTACATCAGCAGTTGTACAAGTTACAACTTCCTCCTCATTTGATTTTGCCCATCTCGAATCAGGTTTGATTCTGTTCAGATCTGTAGTGTGTGAATTGTTTAAGTAATATGTGCAGATGGTTTACTAAAGGCGTGCATAATTTTGTTAAAATCAAAAGAATTCACTTTTATTGTTAGATCAGATAACTTACAAAAGTGTGAATAACCTTATGATATACTACATACAGCTGTAACACTTGCCATTTTTACAACATTTTGACTGGATTTGATAAACAAATTCAATAGTTTGTCCGATGATTCATCAAATGTGAGTAACAAATTTGCACAAACAATCTAGCTAACATATCATAGTGGATACTACACAGTCAAACCTTTCTTAAGCGAATGCTCAATGGATGACCAAAAACTGGTTCTTATGCAGGTGGTCGCTTCATGGAGGTAATTTAATAATTGAAACTCCTTATTCAGCAGGAGTTGACTGTGGTCGTTAATGACAGGTGGTCACTTAATGTTGGTAGTCACTTGAGAAGGGTGTTACTGCATTTTCAATTTTTAAAGAAATTAGTCTGAAATTAGATGAGCAAAAATATAAGTAACAGACTACCCAGTTACCCATGTTGTGTGTAACAGTCAGTAACAGACTACCCAGTTACCCATGTTGTGTGTAACAGTCAGTAACAGACTACCCAGGTACCCATGTTGTGTTTAACAATCAGTAACACTACCCAGTTACACATGTTGTGTGTAGCTAACAATCAGTAACGCACTACCCAGCTACCCATGTTGTGTGTAACTGTTACAGTCGGGCTTTGACACCCTTCATCACCTGGTGCCGTCCCTCAACTCAAGTCCCATTGCTAAAGTCAGCAAGGCAGCCACACTTCAGAAAGGTGAGTCTACAAAGAGACAGAAACAGACTGTACAGTAACAGACAACTTGTCATGACAAAGAGACTCGCTCAAACACACTGCAGTCGTTGTACAGTAACAGACAACTTGTCATGACAAAGAGATTTGCTCAAACACACTGCAGTCATTGTACAGTAACAGACAACTTGTCATGACAAAGAGACTCGCTCAAACACACTGCCATCATTGTACAGTAACAGACAACTTGTCATGACAAAGAGACTTGCTCAAACACACTGCAGTCATTGTACAGTAACAGACAACTTGTCATGACAAAGAGACTCGCTCAAACACACTGTCATCATTGTACAGTAACAGACAACTTGTCATGACAAAGAGACTTGCTCAAACACACTGCAGTCATTGTACAGTAACAGACAACTTGTCATGACAAAGAGACTCGCTCAAACACACTGCAGTCATTGTACAGTAACAGACAACTTGTCATGACAAAGAGACTCGCTCAAACACACTGCCATCATTGTACAGTAACAGACAACTTGTCATGACAAAGAGACTCGCTCAAACACACTGCAGCCATTGTACAGTAACAGACAACTTGTCATGACAAAGAGACTCGCTCAAACAGACTGCAGTCATTGTACAGTAACAGACAACTTGTCATGACAAAGAGACTCGCTCAAACACACTGCCATCATTGTACAGTAACAGACAACTTGTCATGACAAAGAGACTCGCTCAAACACACTGCAGTCATTGTACAGTAACAGACAACTTGTCATGACAAAGAGACTCGCTCAAACACACTGCCATCATTGTACAGTAACAGACAACTTGTCATGACAAAGAGACTCGCTCAAACACACTGCCATCATTGTACAGTAACAGACAACTTGTCATGACAAAGAGACTCGCTCAAACACACTGCAGCCATTGTACAGTAACAGACAACTTGTCATGACAAAGAGACTCGCTCAAACACACTGCAGTCATTGTACAGTAATAGACAACTTGTCATGACAAAGAGACTCGCTCAAACACACTGCCATCATTGTACAGTAACAGACAACTTGTCATGACAAAGAGACTCGCTCAAACACACTGCAGTCATTGTACAGTAACAGACAACTTGTCATGACAAAGAGACTCGCTCAAACACACTGCCATCATTGTACAGTAACAGACAACTTGTCATGACAAAGAGACTTGCTCAAACACACTGCAGTCATTGTACAGTAACAGACAACTTGTCATGACAAAGAGACTCGCTCAAACACACTGCCATCATTGTACAGTAACAGACAACTTGTCATGACAAAGAGACTCGCTCAAACACACTGCAGTCATTGTACAGTAACAGACAACTTGTCATGACAAAGAGACTCGCTCAAACACACTGCCATCATTGTACAGTAACAGACAACTTGTCATGACAAAGAGACTCGCTCAAACACACTGCAGTCATTGTACAGTAACAGACAACTTGTCATGACAAAGAGACTTCGCTCAAACACACTGCCATCATTGTACAGTAACAGACAACTTGTCATGACAAAGAGACTCGCTCAAACACACTGCAGTCATTGTACAGTAACAGACAACTTGTCATGACAAAGAGACTCGCTCAAACACACTGCCATCATTGTACAGTAACAGACAACTTGTCATGACAAAGAGACTTCGCTCAAACACACTGCAGTCATTGTACAGTAACAGACAACTTGTCATGACAAAGAGACTCGCTCAAACACACTGCCATCATTGTACAGTAACAGACAACTTGTCATGACAAAGAGACTCGCTCAAACACACTGCCATCATTGTACAGTAACAGACAACTTGTCATGACAAAGAGACTCGCTCAAACACACTGCAGTCATTGTACAGTAACAGACAACTTGTCATGACAAAGAGACTCGCTCAAACACACTGCCATCATTGTACAGTAACAGACAACTTGTCATGACAAAGAGACTCGCTCAAACACACTGCAGTCATTGTACAGTAACAGACAACTTGTCATGACAAAGAGACTCGCTCAAACACACTGCCATCATTGTACAGTAACAGACAACTTGTCATGACAAAGAGACTCGCTCAAACACACTGCAGTCATTGTACAGTAACAGACAACTTGTCATGACAAAGAGACTCGCTCAAACACACTGCAGTCATTGTACAGTAACAGACAACTTGTCATGACAAAGAGACTCGCTCAAACACACTGCCATCATTGTACAGCAAACCCTTCTACAGCGGACACCTGACCATGACAGAGAGACTCTCAAACGCAAAACTTTAACATGTGTTGCTTGTGGTGCACACTGCGCAGTAGCACTGTGGCTATAATGTCAAACTCTTTCTTGAGAGGACTGGGACTTGAATCTTCTTGCTACCGTTTTGAAGCTTTGGCAATTTCATTCAATCCACGTTGCCTCAGTTCACTCAGCTGTGTAAATAAGTACTTGACTATAGTATAGACAGTGGTGGATATAAACAAAATAATTGTTTTTGCCCAGTATTTGCAGCATGGCTGAATGCTTTCTAGAGAAGTCCAGTTGTTGTTTGAATGAACAGGTCTGCCAAGGGGTTAAGTGTAAGATGCTTTGAATAGTCCTAAGGATACAGTGCTATGTAATACAATACAATATAAAACATTTCTACTGCACTAAAATACTCTGGAGACCCTAGGCAGACTCGTCCGCCCCACTCTTGGTCTCTGAGGCGGATGTCCATGGTGGGATTTTTGTAAGCGCCGATTTGGGCCATTTAGCTACGGAACTAATAATTTAAGTTTTAAAACCGATACGCACTAACCGTTTCACATGTGTATTCCGTGACATACAACCGAAACTTGGGTGTCAAAAAACTTAAGAAATGTGCTCCAAATCATTATTTATGAGTGCATTTATCGGTCACACAGAAAAGATTTCATAAATAGCTGCGATACTGTGCACGTGATGTTGCCTTTGGGTCATCTGGTCAAACGTGATTTCGTGTAGAATGAGGCCAGAGTGGGCCAGCAGCACAGACATAAATAAAACACCCGTTAGTAAGTTAGTAGTTTATAGGGGGATGATTAATGATGTAACTCTATGGCCAGCAGACGGCAATTCTTAGCGTGACCTTATATTGATCTACAAGAATCTCGTTTGGTAATCTCGCTCACAGCAACATCCAGTTATATAAAAAATTTTACAAGCACATGCGTTCTGACAAAAAGGTAATAATTTCACACTTTTACATGGTTATTGTCAGGTAACTTTAGTGATATACATATAAGAATGCATACAGACACGAAAGACGTGTTTATTGCTCTGTTTATGGCATTTTTGTAATGTTTCACGTTTCATGAAAATACTTATGTTTCCGCCGAGCGAGAACTTCGCCTTACAGCAACAACAGCCAGATAGAAAAAATTGTATGGCGATTGACTTTGCCTAGGGAGACCCAAGCTCAGCAGCGCACCAAAACAAAAGGGGTTAAATAGTTTCTAACTGATTAGCAGTTCCAGTTATAAACAGTTGGATTGGTTCGCTGAGGAGCTATGGAGGATAAGCTAGTTTAAACAGGTGGGTTGTTAGTTTATGGTGAAATATTATTATATTTCCTACAGACTTAATGCTAACAGAGAGTGTGTTCCACAGAGTTGGTGCAGCAACTCAGAAGGCTCTAGTCCCGACGTTTGTCTTAACACTGATAACGAAAAGGAGATTAGAGTTAGATGACCGAAGCTGTCTAGGCTGTCTTGCAGGAATGACCAGTGAATATAAATGTGCTGGTTGCTTGGATGAAAGTGCTTGATAAGTAATTGTGCAGATCTTAGAAATAATACAATGCGCCTGTTCTAGCTGTTGAGTACTGCAAGAAGTTGAAGCAGGACCGCGCCACGATGCACGACGAAGCAGAGATTCTGCGACAAGAAGCCGAGTCTCTCAACAGTGCCATCAGGTGAGTCTCTCAACAGTGCCATCAGGTGAGACTCGTGCACCAACAATCTCTCACTTATCATGGTGTGTGTGTGTCTCGGAATATTTCGACAGACTAACTCGTCTTTCGTCGTCGACTAACAAGCCCGAGGTAGACTGGCTCCTGGCCGACGACTCGGTTCACGGCAGGCTTTGTTTCAAGGATGTTTATTGCTTCCACTAATCCCAATTCTCCTCATGGTCGTGTATACTTACATCTCTCATTGAACACTGATGGCCTGTGTTCTGTTTGTGTTCACTGTTGGCTGATAGGGGCTGACGACAAGATGGGTGTTCTTTGGTTCTTGTACCTAGTGTTCTCGCTGTCTCCCCCATGTAATGCTGTTCATGCGAAGGCCGAGTGTTTCAGTCAAAACATTTCGAACAAATACCAGAAGTTTCTTGAGAGATAATCACCACGTGAAATGTCACATTCCAAGAAACCGGAACATTAGTCTGTTTGGGTATCTCTTATTCAAGGATGTTTATGGTTATACACCTTAGATTCTACTTCTTGGACAATGATGTAAAGCATGTAATGTGAAAAACAACCAGTTGTAGCGAGCGGTGTCTTGAAAAGTGAAAATGATGTCCTGTTGTTGTTGTAAAGATAATGGTATTTGGCCACACAAGACAATCTGGTCTACATAAGTAAATTAAATGAAATCTGTTGAGTTATGAAGATGAAAAAGAATTTCTAAACATAGCCCTAACTAACATTAGTGCTATGTTTAGAAATGTGCTATTTTGTGTTTCTATTTCACCCAAATTACTTAACTTCATTATGACATAAGAAAGCTACCAGAAATAATACTTTTTATTGCAGACCAAACACATTTCAGCTTCTGAAAGTAGGGGAATTTGACAAGGTGCATGTTTCCATATTTACATAAATTACATCTAAAGAAACACAATATTTATTTATTTACAAACCACAACTGCAAGGGACCCGAGCTCAGAGACACAACAAACCAGAGTCAGTAAGCATGATATCCATAAACGGCATCGTCAAAGTGAGGAACCACCGAAGATTTAGGGTGGAAATATTTTATGGGAGATTCTTTCTTGTGGCAGTAGGAATCATCGACTGATACTTACTATACCATAAGATAACCTAGATTTTATCGATTACTATTATTTATTTATTATGACTATATTTATTGATTGCTATTGCACAGAACCGTGGCAATGAGTACAATAAGAATGATCTGTACTCTAGATGGTTCATTGATATAAGCCTTTGATTTTTTCAATAGAATCGCATGAGTTACACTGAAATTGAAACTGTTCAACTGTAATAATTGTATAATTTTCCTTTAATCAAAGCTACAATGTTTACCAACTATGTATGACGTTTCTGTAGACATCGTAGTGAATAAACATTATAGATGTGACTAAAAGAAAATCTGTATTATATTATCATCCAACCTTGGTGAACATTTTCAAGAATGTAATAATTGTGCGTGCATGAGTGTACAGCCATATAAAGTTATGGTCTTCTTTTGTACAGTGTCTTGCCAGTGTTGACCTCAATGTGTCGTTGTTTCAGTGTGTGTCAGTCTCAGCTACCCGCCACTGGAGTCCCCAGTGTTGACCTCAATGTGTCGTTGTTTCAGTGTGTGTCAGTCTCAGGTACCGGCCACTGGAGTCCCCAGTGTTGACCTCAATGTGTCGTTGTTTCAGTGTGTGTCAGTCTCAGCTACCGGCCACTGGAGTCCCCAGTGTTGACCTCAATGTGTCGTTGTTTCAGTGTGTGTCAGTCTCAGCTACCCGCCACTGGAGTCCCCAGTGTAGACCTCAATGTGTCGTTGTTTCAGTGTGTGTCAGTCTCAGCTACCCGCCACTGGAGTCCCCAGTGTTGACCTCAATGTGTCGTTGTTTCAGTGTGTGTGTCAGTCTCAGCTACCCGCCACTGGAGTCCCCAGTGTTGACCTCAATGTGTCGTTGTTTCAGTGTGTGTCAGTCTCAACTACCCGCCACTGGAGTCCCCAGTGTTGACCTCAATGTGTCGTTGTTTCAGTGTGTGTCAGTCTCAGTTACCCGCCACTGGAGTCCCCAGTGTTGACCTCAATGTGTCGTTGTTTCAGTGTGTGTCAGTCTCAGTTACCCGCCACTGGAGTCCCCAGTGTTGACCTCAATGTGTCGTTGTTTCAGTGTGTGTCAGTCTCAGCTACCCGCCACTGGAGTCCCCAGTGTTGACCTCAATGTGTCGTTGTTTCAGTGTGTGTCAGTCACAACTACCGGCCACTGGAGTCCCCAGTGTTGACCTCAATGTGTCGTTGTTTCAGTGTGTGTCAGTCTCAGCTACCCGCCACTGGAGTCCCCATCACTCGACAGAGGGTCGATCAGATGAGGGAAATGCTCGACGAATATATTTGCAGTCGCACCCTACAGAACTGGAAGTTCTGGATTGTATCCTTTCTGCCGTTCTTTTAGTGCATAAATAGTTGTATGTAATATGTGCAGGTGGTTGAATAAAAGAATGCGTAGTTTTGTTTAAGCCATCGAAAGAATTGACTGATAATTAGATATGGTAACTTGCGAAGATTTGAATACGATTATGTCAAAATATATTGAGCCAGATAACGATTGCCCTTTTTTGCTGAGTTGGGATTGGTTTCATAGATTGTTCGATGATTTCATCAAAGCTAAATAACAAAGTTGTACAAACGAGCTAACATTCTAGATAGGTTCGATTTGTGTGAAATGATTCTGAGCAAAAAAAATCGAATCGATGATGGATTTTTGATTTGTTTCAGTTGCTTGACTTTACCTGTGGATGTACTAGGCGTAAACTCTGATATTATTATTATTATTATTATTATCATCTTTATTCGGACTCAAGATCCACAAACATGTACATATTAAGCACATTGTAAGTTAGAAATAGCAGCTAGAAAACAAATTATATTGTGCTGAGATATGAAATCACAGCATTACATTCTTCCTTATTAAAGACAGCGTCATTGTTACAATCTTTCATTTCAACCAATTCACAAATCATGCTTGCATTGTCATAGTATGTAGCATTGACATTGCTATTCCACATTTCTTTACATTTATGTTTAATAGCACTCGTAGGCATATACAACAGTTCATGGTGGGTCATGTTATATTTGGACATAATGTGTCTTACATTCTGGCCCATGTTTGACCTATAAGCAAATGTCATTGTATTTGCAATATAATTAACAATCATGTTATCTGACAAGGCTACTGTTCTGTAAAACTTCATAAACCTAAAGACCAAAGCCACATCTAAAGGTACACATTCAGCAATGAAAGGTACTAAATCTCTGTGGGAAGCATATGGTAGCTTCCATACCTTACGCAATGCACTACGCCACTGTGTGCACATCTTGTTAACACTGTCATGCCACAGTGGCCATAGTTGAGATCCGTACAGTGCACAACAATACTGATGAAACAGTTTGTTTTTGACAACAGTTTGAAGTGAACCAAACTCAGACATAAATCTAGTTACATTACAGTTAAATTTCTTGATACCATCAAACACCATTTCATACTTATCGGTTGTGCTAAGTACATTTCCAAGATGTATAGTTTTCTCACATGTAGAAACATCTGTACCATTTATTTCACAATGTGGATTAGCATCCTTCTTGTTGTACACCAATAATTTGCTTTTTGACCCATTAAACAACACATAATGTAGTTTGGCATATTTCTCACACACCTCAATCATTTTTCGCAACCCAGAACTAGTAGGACATAGTAATATAATGTCATCTGCATATAGTCACTCATATTTGATCCTTGACATTCGCCACAGTTCAGTGTCATTATCCGGCCACTGTTTGACACGTTTAACAACATGGTGTCGACAACAAGTCCAGATGAACTGTGTCGAACTGTGCTCAGCTGGCTTGATCAACACTGCTCCCTGGTCGCTCTACGACCTGGTATGTCATACATCACACACGCATGCATGCACACATGCATGCATGCCTACAGTTGTTAGTGGTAGGGTTAGTATTAGTGTTAGCAATAGGATGTTTGGTTGCTCTACAGAATTCTACAGTCTAATAGTATTCATAACACCTTCTCTTTTAAAGCTCTATCCTTAATTCAGTTAGGACCAGGTACGTTGATGTTCAGATGTGAATAGTTTCAAATATCTGCAATTGGTTTAATACAATAGTGCGTACTTTTGTTAAAATCATCGGAAGAATTGAGTTTGTTCATTTGATCGGATAACTTGCAGAACTGTGAACAACCTTATGTTATAGTATTGAGAACTGGACAACTTTTGCCCTTTTTTCCCCGAATTTGTATTGATCCGGTTAAAAATAATTTAATAATTTGATGATTTCACCGAAACTAAATAATGTATTTAAAAAAATTAACTAGCTTGTCCATGTGGGTAATACATAGGACCTTTAAACACTAAGACACAAACCCTGCTGAGGAGGGACCTTTAAACACTAAGACACAAACCCTGCTGAGGAGGGACCTTTAAACACTGAGACACAAACACTGCTGAGGAGGGACCTTTAAACACTGAGACACAAACCCTGCTGAGGAGGGACCTTTAATCACTGAGACACAAACACTGCTGAGGAGGGACCTTTAAACACTAAGACACAAACCCTGCTGAGGAGGGACCTTTAAACACTAAGACACAAACCCTGCTGAGGAGGGATCTTTAAACACTAAGACACAAACCCTGCTGAGGAGGGACCTTTAAACACTGAGACACAAACACTGCTGAGGAGGGACCTTTAAACACTAAGACACAAACCCTGCTGAGGAGGGACCTTTAAACACTAAGACACAAACCCTGCTGATGAGGAACTTTTAAACACTAGGACACAAACCCTACTTAAGTACTTGGTGGAGCCCCATTTGCAGAGTCCTGTCATTTGGGACCCTGTAGCGCAGTTGTTAGAACATTGGACTCAGAATCGAGAGAACCCAAGTTCGAATCCTCTTGCTGCTGTTTCGAATCTTTAGCAATTTCATTCACCCAACATTGCCTCAGATCACTCAACTGTATAAATGGGTACTTGGCTACAGACAGAGAATGAGTAGTCTTTGCACAGTAATTGCAGCGTGGCTGAATAGTTCTCAGAGAAGTTGAGTTGGTTTTGGAATGAACAGGTCTGCCAGGGGGTGAAGTATAAAGTACAGACTGGATACTGCGCTACATAAGAATGTACCTTTACCTTTCTTTTTTCATTTATGTTCTTGTGATTGCAGCCGTGCTGAACTCACTGCGACATCTGAGTACGAGTACGTCGATCCTATCCGACCCATCCCGTGTGCCGGAGCAGGCTGCAGAAGCTGTACGCAAACGTACCAGAGACGCCACCACTATCGACTCATTCAAGTCATAGTTGTCACCGTCTGTGACAGTCATTGTCACTCGAGTATAACGTCATTTTGTGTGCCACCGCGTGGCCACTGAAGAAAGGTCTTGGTGACGACTACGTACCATGACAACTGTCAACATGACAGAGACAGTGACGCCTTAATGAAGATGCCGACGAGATCGCATTGTGTGTATTGACAAACATGCATGACATGTCACTGACCGTCAAGTGTTGCACCGACACTATGTGTTGTGTATATTGACAGAGACACGTGTTGCATAAATTATCGTTGTACCAACACTCCGAATGAAGTGTTTATAGCAAAAAGATGGAACTGAGAAATGATATTTGTTACGAATAGTGATGTACATAGTGATGTGTGGGTTGGCACTGACTGTAGGTTCGACTGATCCATCGTCGGTTGTCGAGTGGTTCGATGATATAGCTATGTGTCTCTTGCTGGCCACTTGAAATGTCATATATATTTTGGGTAACCTTACTGTGTAAGTAATCGTCTGCATTTGACTGTGTATATGTGTTCCTGTGTATGTGACTGATGTGTTCTATTGTTTGTTATTCTGTCTGGTCTTGTTATCAGGCGTCACGCTGCAGCGTCAGTGATGTCGTCATTGAATTATTCCTGTGAATTCGATTGAAAAATGCAAATATTATGTAACGTATAATATGGTAATGTTGATGTCTGAATGACATATCTGTACATGACGAGATGTGGTGTGTCGGAAGCATGGTGTTGTCAGGAATGTATGTTTGTACGGTGTATTTTAAGTGCGCTGATATGTCTCAGATGAGTCTAAGAACTGCACAATCTTGGGTAGTTGACCTTGCATGGCTGAGCTTGGGTGGCTAACCTTTGGGTAGCTGACCTTGGGTGGCTGACCTTGGTTGGCTGACCTTGGGTAGTTGACCTTGGGTAGGTGATGTGAAGGCAGGAGACACCAGAGAGTACTTACACCATGCATGTCCACTGTGGTGTGACGTCATTTCATTATAACTGTTATAACTGTGAAATCAGGCATCTGGTAGCCAAATATCACACACAGAATTGAGCACGGCAGCTGTGTGCTTATTGCTGCAATTTGCATTTATTCCATAAGTAAGGAAAAACTAGTCTTGTGAGTTGGATGTGTCACCAGCCCTCGTCAAGTGCCCTGGGGTGTAGGGGCGGGACAGATGTAGTTGGAGACAGTCGTGTAGATGTCACAAAAGTAGTACGACAGTCCCCTGTCAACATGTACTGACCCCGGTGAAGTACAACATTGTCTTGTTGCCTTTAATGTCATAGTCTAGTACACATGAAGCGTTATAAATGTCACAGTTAATAACTATGTTGTGTGAGTGTGTGTGCGCATGGGTGTGAATCTCTGTCTGCATTGACACTGGTCAAGTCCATCAAGCTGTTTGGTCACTCATTGACACTGGTCAAGTCCATCAAGCTGTTTGGTCACTCATAGAAATGTGTGCATAAATTCTCGGAAAGTCACTCTCGCTGATGAACACTTACACGTCCCTATTCTAGTTCTTCAGAAGTTTTATTATTATGCTTAATAATGCACTGAAAAACGTCTTGCTTCATGTTTTACTGTGTATATAATGGTACAAACAAACCAATAAGTTTGCACTTTTTTTTTCAAAACTGATTGGACAAGGTTTTGATGCAGTAGAAAGCACGCTGTGCCATAGTAGACTGTAGTTTATAAGCTTGTGCATCCATGGATCTTCTTAATTCCATAGTGACAGTTGAGTCACTAGAACAATATTTTTGGTTTAAGCATATCTTATATGGTTGCGGGCTGTCGCATTGGTTAGTCAAATCCAAATACTATATTCGACCTATGTCCTATGTTCTAATTAGTGCACACCCCCTTTTTTAATCAGAAGGATTAAACAGTTGGCAGAGGGTTAAACAGTTGGCACAGGGTTAAACAGTTGCCACAGGGTTAAACAGTTGCCACAGGGTTAAACAGTTGGCCCCCACTTTTAGTTGTTCTACGCTAATCACCAAATGACACCACCAGTGATAAAGAGTTAAATTATTTTCTAGAGAAACACATTTTAATGTACGCTTGTACGAACAAATTCCTTGACATTTTTCTGTGGCCCAGTTTTTTTTAAGTGTACTGTACGGTTGTTACGTCAAACACTGTATTTGTTTATTTGGCCCAACTCTTCAGATTCTTTAAGTGTACTGTACGGTTGTTACGTCAAACACTGTATTTGTTTATTTGGCCCAACTCTTCAGATTCTTTAAGTGTACTGTACGGTTGTTACGTCAAACACTGTATTTGTTTATTTTGCCCAACTCTTCAGATTCTTTAAGTGTACTGTACGGTTGTTACGTCAAACACTGTATTTGTTTATTTGGCCCAACTCTTCAGATTCTTTAAGTGTACTGTACGGTTGTTACGTCAAACACTGTATTTGTTTATTTGGCCCAACTCTTCAGATTCTTTAAGTGTACTGTACGGTTGTTACGTCAAACACTGTATTTGTTTATTTGGCCCAACTCTTCAGATTCTTCGGTCCGCTATCAGAGAGTTGTCACAATTGTGCCATTGTGTTCTTACATCTCCAGATTCAATAACCACGCAACCACCATTTTCATATGTCTGTCATGCATGCTGGTTACCAGGCTTGTGTGTAAACTGTACTTACTTAGAGGTGAAGGACAGACATCTAGTATGTATATCCAAGTAACTGCTCAATAATGTAATAACTGTGTTGACTGTACTACAGTACAGGTAGTCACAGTGGCTGTCTGTGTAATAGCCATGTTGACTGTACCACAATACATTTAGTCACAGTGGCCGTCTCTGTGTAATAACTGTGTTGACTATACTACAGTACAGATGGTCACAGTGGCCGTCTCTGTGTAATACTTACGTTGACTGTACTACAGTACAGGTGGTCACAGTGGCCGTCTCTGTGTAATACCTCTGTTGACCGTACTACAGTACAGGTGGTCACAGTGGCCGTCTCTGTGTAACACTTGTGTTGACTGTACTACAGTACAGGTGGTCACAGTGGTCGTCTCTGTGTAACACTTGTGTTGACCGTACTACAGTACAGGTGGTCACAGTGGCCGTCTCTGTGTAATACCTGCGTTGACCGTACTACAGTACAGGTGGTCACAGTGGCCGTCTCTGTGTAATACTTGCGTTGACCGTACTACAGTACAGATGGTCACAGTGGCCGTCTCTGTGTAATACTTGCGTTGACCGTACTACAGTACAGATGGTCACAGTGGCCGTCTCTGTGTAATACTTGCGTTGACCGTACTACAGTACAGATGGTCACAGTGGCCGTCTCTGTGTAATACTTGCGTTGACCGTACTACAGTACAGATGGTCACAGTGGCCGTCTCTGTGTAATACTTGCGTTGACCGTACTACAGTACAGATGGTCACAGTGGCCGTCTCTGTGTAATACTTGCGTTGACCGTACTACAGTACAGATGGTCACAGTGGCCGTCTCTGTGTAATACTTGCGTTGACCGTACTACAGTACAGGTGGTCACAGTGGCCGTCTCTGTGTAATACTTGCGTTGACCGTACTACAGTACAGGTGGTCACAGTGGCCGTCTCTGTGTAATACTTGCGTTGACCGTACTACAGTACAGGTGGTCACAGTGGCCGTCTCTGTGTAATACTTGCGTTGACTGTACTACAGTACAGGTGGTCACAGTGGTCGTCTCTGTGTAATACTTGCGTTGACTGTACTACAGTACAGATGGTCACAGTGGCCGTCTCTGTGTAATACTTGTGTTGACTGTACTACAGGAGTCACGCAATTGGCATATATAACTCAGAAACAATATAATATGAACAATATATTTTTTGTAGTGTTTATGATAATAATATGAGGTAAATTACAATTTCTTCAACCTCATTTTATTGAGCTCAGATATTTCTCTTACGTTAATTGTGGGGTCGCAGTAGAACCGAGCAGAATGGACACACTATATATATACAAACTCACATATGTAGGATGGTAGGACTGAATCTGACAAATGTCTGCCATATGTTCCACTGTAAATATTGAATGATCCAAGATTATTTATTTATTTGTACTAGAAGAGGTGGTTGTGTCTGTGTTTCAATGCTGGGTGCATGCTGCTTTCATATTGGTAGAGCATCATAAGTTTGTTTTGGCAGCTGTTCAATATGTACATTATAAATGTTTAATTTGTGCATTATCTAGATCAAGTGATGCTTAAGTTTGTGAAGTTAGTCGAGTTCTCTGATTCATGTACTGGTCATATTAACAATTGTTGATATTATATGTGTACTTTTTCATTAGCTTCAGCAGCTTTATTAATGTGTCGACTGGGAGTGCACCGTTGATGATCCCGCTGTCAGTGGAATACAGTTAATGATCCCGCTGTCAGTGGAATACAGTTAATGATCCCGCTGTCAGTGGAACACAATTTATGATCCCTCTGTCAGTAGAATACAATTAATGATCCCGCTGTCAGTGGAATACAATTAATGATCCCACTGTCAGTGGAACACAATGATTTTTGCTGTCAGTGGAATACAATTAATGATCCCGCTGTCAGTGGAATACAATTAATGATCCCGCTGTCAGTGGAACACAATGATCCCGCTGTCAGTTGAACACAGTAGGTGATCCCTGCTGACAGCGGAACACAGTAGATGATCCCTGCTGACAGTGGAACACAATTGATGATCCCTGTTTTCAAAGTCATGTGCACGAAGTCAACCATTTAGGAGACCTAACTTTTTAGTAATAAACACATTTTGTAGGTTTGTTTGAGAATGTAACAAGCAAAAATTGGTTGTGATTGTATTTTTCTCCTGCGAATGCTGCCAAATGTCACACGGCTGGCATGACGGCAGCACGCGGTTGTGTCGACTTTATTAGCAAACTGTAGTTTTCTAAACATTTCTCAGGAAGGTGCCTGGGTGGTGTGATGGTTGTGTACAATTGTAAATAGCTGCTCTTTTCAGTTTTGTCGTCTTCAGTATTCTGTTCAACCCGTGTTTATTGAGGCTGCCATTTTTATTGGGGTGTCAGACTTGAGCCACGCTTAGTTGCACAGCTCCTAATATGGAGTTGCTTTAGTTATGAAGTCACAGCAACAGCACCTGTCTGGGCGTGCATATTTTCAGGAATGAGATTTAATGGCGAATAGTGTGTGGAGTGTGTGCTCGATAAAATGATGTCATTGAAATCTTTAGATAGATAATGGCATAGTGCAATTTTTCACCCAGTTGGAAACAATTACATGTTTTGGGCTGATGGAACAATGACCGATTGATGACCGGCGGCGGTTCCTTCTATAGAACAAACACCTACTAGCATCGTCGTTCCGAGTCCAAAACATACCTTAAACATATAATTGTTTTTCAGTTAGTAAAAATTTGCATTATGCCATTGTCTACTTACGACATCTTTATATTGAGCACCCATTCCATGCGATTCACTGTTCTATCTCGTTCCGGGCTGTTCGAGGCCCGTTCCGGAAAATATGTACGCCTGTCTGTGTGGGTGGCCTAGCAGGTTACAGCGGACGTTTGCTGCCGATTCTCACTGTATCCACTGTACATAGAGGACGTCATTGTGTAGACGATACAGAATTGTCTGTAACCGATTTATATGACATCACTGTGTCACTTGTTTTGCCGGTTCCACAGAAAGTTGTAATTCTAATTGAATGAAATTATGTGTAATGTGATACAGATCGGATGTTGGTGTAAATCAAGATAAATGTTGTCAGTTGATATTGAAATTGTCTTGCTTTATTTGGAATACCTGACAAGTGGTTTAACATTTTTAACAACGACCGACTCTTCTGGGCTATTAACCAATTCAGGAAGCACAATCCAAATAACCACAATAACCACTCAAGCCTAACAGGCCAGGTTACTTACTATTAATCAATATAAGAGATGATGCATGTGTATACTGAGAAACAAATGCTTTTCTTTTTTAAATGTTTCATCATTTGAATTGATTTATGGAAATCTACATTCTGAATCTTTGATACTAGGATGTTAGTTTCTAATAGGCATTTATTTGTAATCCATATGGCAGTAAGATACTTGGAACTCCCACCCTCTTGGTTAAGAGTGCAACACTCTAACCATGTTACTGCGCTTCATCATATGTTCCTTGTAGGAAATCAAGTAATGACAGCAATAATTTTAGCTAATTATAAATTATTTGAATTAATTTTGTATTTGCCATGTTTAAACACACAAGACATACAATCTCCCCCCTCTATTTTGTACAGTCACAGAACCACAAGTATTAAAGTAGCAATTTGTATTTATTACACCGACTCAAAAAGCATGTCTTTCAATTACGACCTAGGTCATATAGGCCTACTTATACAACAGTGTTAAATACTAGTTTCTGGAAAACTAAAAAGCAGAGCATGTATATTCTTCATTTTTCATGTAAAATATCTTGCTTAATATTAGTTTAGGGAGACAGCAATTTCTTGTAAACTATGTCCCCATTTGTTTTGTACAAATTGTATTAATTCTGCAGATTCCAACCCCTATACTTTAACAATACAAAATTCCCTGTTCATATATAAACTGTAGCCCCTTACATCAAATATAAATCCAGATTATAACGCCTATGGCCTCATACATCAAATATAAATCCAGTTTATAAAAAGACTAACACTACATGTCGTAATATACAGCTGTATATGAAGCGTTTATCCGCAAATAAATGGTTTTGTGCTGCCATCAAAATTTATAATATTGGAAATAACAGCGTTGTACTGAATGCGCTATACGCCATGCCACATGCGGTTTTCCTTAGTATATCACTTAACAACATGCAACAGAAAATATGATTTGCATCAAAATGCACAAATTGGATGCACTGGGTTTTTGCGGATAAGCACTTATACATACATATATATATATATAATTTAATATATATAATCTATAAAATCATCCTTCAAGTAAAATGCTACATGTACATGTAGCATACAATAAATCAAAACATACAGAGTGAACAACATGTAGCAGGACCAACACTCTTCCATGCTATATATTAATACAGATTTTGGTGATTTGGGTAGGAATATAGCTGCATCCCATATATATATATATATATATATATATATATATATATATATATATATATATATATATGGGATACAGCTATATTCCTACCCAAATCACCAAAATCTGTATTGAACATGAATAATCTGTACAAAATGGCAGGTCTGTAGTAAATTTGTTTTGTGAGCTAGAAACAAATACGCAGTTTACCAAATGCTATTCCACCAACACATGTTGGAGAAGATTGCCTCTAACTGGTGCTCTCTGCAATATTAAATATTAGTATATATATATATATATATATCCCAAAAGTATAAACTACAAAAACTTCAAGTAATGATGCTTGTATCAAGAGTAAGCAGATATCTAGGTAGATTGCCAGTGAAATCTAATGCATTTCATGTAGGTATATTTCAAAACCTGACAGACTGCGACTCTTGACCAGAATCTGCTAGAGGCTGGTTAACCAGTAAACAAGTTTATATGAATTTGTACCGAATTTCAAGTCAAAAATACCAAACCAAAACAGCATGCCTAGTACTAAAACATCGCTCCATTTGTAAGCCCGACTCTGAAATTTGCATTTGATGGGCGAGATATGACTCGCTTCTATGAACAGCTAACATCTCTTGGTGTGGCCTTCATGTCTTGCACCTTCTTCCATTAATACGCAGCATCGGCACCTGGAAACACAACGGCTAATATTTAATATGTAGATGGTTAGGAGAAACAACGTTTAACAAGAATTAACAAGATTGCTTAAGATGGCTTATCGAGAGTCCAACAATTTTTCATCTACGAAATAGTTGTCAATTTAGTTTTTAAACATATTCACGCTGCTAGCATTTACACAATCTGTAGATAATTTCTCCCATTAATTTATTTTCCTCTGTGTTAATGAGTACTTTCTGATATTCACTATACACTGATCTTTCACTAATGTCACTTCATGTCCTCTAGTTTTATTATATTTCTGAAGTAAGAAAAATATATTTCTATAAATATTTTCATACCCATTCAATATCTAAAGCAATTCAATTTCATCTCTTCTTAACCTCCTTGTCTCTAGGATTGTTAAACCACATTCTTTTAGGTGTTCTTCATAACTAAGGTCTCTCATTTCTGGAATTATTTTGGTTGTTCTCCTCTATTCATTCAAGCGTATCTATATCCTTCTTACGATACTATGATATTATGGTCTCCAAGCTCATACACCATATTCTACATGTATATGGACAGGAGTAACAGTGTGTGTGCTCACTGGCAGGGTCTTAGACAATGCGAGCTACAAGCAAGCAAGTCGTACTGGTTGCTATCAAGTAGATAGGTTGCATTATTCAAGAAATGTGTCTCAAATGAGATGAACAAGGAACTAAACTAAGGACGGGTCTTTAACTACTATTCAAGGATATCACTGAACACGCTTTTAGTCATCAAAAAACTAGATTTATAAGCTCTGTTGTTGGGATGTTGCCAACCAGCAGTAATAATAGAACTGCACTTTGCTAGTTGCATAAGGGCCATGCCTTAATATTGACACATGGTGTGCATATTTAATCTTGGTGATGATTGGCTCACTGCATCAGCATTATTGATTGGTGCATACAAAGTGATAGTCTCTAAGTTGTTAATATGTAATGATTTTTTCACCTTCTCTTGAGTCTATAATCAATGTGGCGTAAATGAAGCCAAAACAAAAGCAGTGTGTTTGCATAAGATATGACGTATACTAAAGGTGAACAACATGGAATTCGTTGTGTTTGGTTTTACCAGAATTGGACGGATTATTTATCTGCTGTTAAACAAATATTGGCCCGTGACTACCTTTGCCACAACAATGACGTCACCAAGAACCAACCAAAAATTGTACATGAACCAGCGGAGTACAACTGTGCATGAACCAGCGGTGTACAACTGTACATGAACCAGTGGTGTACAACTGTACAGTTTCATATAGCTTGTGAACAATGACAATTACAAAACTAGAAGATATTTAAAGAGAGAACAAAGTTTAAAAAAATGCTCTTGACATAACCAGAGACGTGAAGACTGACCTCTGATACTGCCATCATGATACATCACTGCACTGCCACCTAGTGTGCTTGCGTGGTGTCCTGTGTCATCAATGTAGGAGATGTTGTGGAAGACCTCACCATCTGGGGACACAAGACAGAACTATGTTGTATATAGTCAGAGCAAAACTCACTTATTTCTGGCAACATATAACAAGTCTTCCATCTTAGCTTCCAATGGAATGTTCACAATGGAATGTTCACAATGCAGTCATTGGCTTATACTTATAGTGTGGACAAGTTTTAAAAATAATTGTCAGATATCTGTTAATTCTGTTTTTAGACAAACAAACACTTCATTTGTTCCAGTTGATGGTAGCTACGGTGACTCTGATGGTCAAGTGGTTTAAATACAAATATAAGCTTTATAACTATTATATACAAACATTACTGTCCAGCTTATATTTTATCTATACTTATTTACTTACATGTGTATATATTGACTTACACATGTATACACTGACTTACATGTATGTACACAGACTTACACATGTATACATTGACTTACACATGCATACATTGACTTACAAGTGTATATATTGACTTACACATGCTTACATTGACTTACATATGTATACATTGACTTACACCTGTATAGATTGACTTACATATGCATACAATGACTTACACATGTATACAATGACTTACATATGTATACAATGACTTACACATGTATATACATTACTTACACGTATACATTTACTTTACATTACACAGTTGTAATTGTAATAATAATAATTAGATCCTATGACAGTAATCACAATTGTAATAATAATAATAATGAGATCATGTGACAGTAATCACAATTGTAATAATAATAATAATGAGATCCTGTGACAGTAATCACAATTGCAATAATAATACTAATGAGATTCTATGACTAATCACAATTGTGCCCAAAACTTAAGATTAAACTGTCATTGCGGAGGACAACCTCACCTTTATCGGAGAATGACGACATCCTCGATCGTTTCTCTTCCTTGATGTCTTTCTCGTACTTCTTCAGCAGGTACATCTTGCGCACGAAGATCAGCACCAGGATGATGGTGGCATTGGCAAGATTCGCGATGATCACAGCTGGGTCTTCGTACCTAATCTCCGACATGGTCGCGACGATCGTCCACACGATCCAGATAACAATCGTGAAGCAGGTCACGAAGAACACGAAGCGAGATTCGTTGTGATTCTCTTCACTGTCCCACGTCACCAACGAGAAGATGAATGTGAGGGCGATCAGCACCATGACGTAGATACATGACATGATCAACTTGGCATAGTGGGTCGGCTCAGGGGCGCAGCGTGCCACCAGTGCGTCATGGTACGTGACGGTCTCGTACCTGGCCGGAGACAGAATCAGCCACTCGGTCGCGAAGCCCACCTGGACAGCCGTGATGGCCAGGGCCAGCAGGAAGAGACTGAGAGGGTGAGCCAGTCTACGGTAGACTGGTTCCGCGTAGTAGTCCACGTAACTCTCAATGCTCCATGTATTGAGAACCTGCAACAGCAGCAACTTGCTACATCCCTTGGCAAAATCTATTAAATTCTACAGAGCACAGTACAACTTTTGTACGGAAAACTTCTATAAAAATTGTATAGAATATTTTCTGAATTATACACAGTTGTGTCCACAAAAATTGTATAGAATATTCTATAAAAATTCTATAGATATATTTGCAAATGGTATATTATGATATTTCACAGGAGTTTAGTATGTGTACCGGGGTACTGTAAAAATTGTAGATGTCAAAACCACTTGGTGGAAACAATAGAATATCCATGAAAATGTTGCTTACATATTCCGTATGATATATCATAGTGTAGCGCTAGCACTGTATTTGTCAGCAGACATTTACCCATTTACCAAATGGTTATACTGATATGTGAATATAATTTCATTGTCAGAATTGAGAGTTCTGATAATGTAGTTATAAGAAATATTGTAAATTTCAATAAAGAATTGCCCTCCAAAATATGGAGTTGGCACAAAATGCTAATGGTACATAATTATATATTCCATCGATTCACCGACCTTGATGAGCATGCAGGCAAAGCAGAGGGCGTAGACGACACCAAGACTGAAGCGTCGAACAGCACACACGTCATCTGTTGGCCGCAGAAGGAATGCGAAATTGTCAATGTAGATAAGCATGACTCCAAATAGCAGGAGGAATCCGAGTACCGAGGTGCCACCCTTGATCGGGTAGAAGATGAGGAGGTAGACAAACATGAAGAGAGTCACCAGGATGCCTATGATGGTGAGGACAGTCAGTACGATGCCCCAGAGCTCGCTGAAGTTGCTGTTGAGGTCGGCTAGTTTCACCTCTTCGATGCTTGGTGTCTCTGCCTTTGTCCTGCCATTGATGCCGGTGTTGTTAACGCAGGAACAGGTCTGACCGAGTGGACACTGTGACAGGAGGGCGGGGTTCACAGTGCCGTCTTTCTCATATGACTTGTACAGTTTGTGGGCCAGGTGCAGACTCACTTTGTAGTCGCCAATCTGTCAACATACAACACTGTACAGTGGATTATGTGTCTTCTTTGTTACTACCAATAAACATGTCACATGACCAACATCATGTGACACAAGCTGGAGAAGGATTGATGGGACCTCCTGGCTGACATCTTGGTTCAGAGCATGCTTCACTTGATGTTAACTGCTTCTTTGATTGTTCTCCTAAACCAATTCTCCTTGTGGTCTAAACTCCTTACATGTTTCATTGACCACTTATGACCTGTATTCTGTTTGTGTTCACTGGTGGTTGATAGGGGTTGGCGACAAGATAGGTCCTCTTTGATTCGTGTGAGGACAGAAATATTCGGAAAAGAATAATAAAAAGTTTCTCGAGAGGAAAATACCATGTCAAAAGAATAATAAAAAGTTTCTTGAGATGTAAATACCATGTCAAAAAAATAATAAAAAGTTTCTTGAGAGATAAATACCAAGTCAAAAGAATAATAAAGTTTCTTGAGAGGTAAATACCATGTCAAAAGAATAATAAAAAGTTTCTTGAGATAAATATCATGTCAAAAGAATAATAAAAATGTCTTGAGAGGTAAATACCATGTCAAAAGAATAATTAAAAAGTTTATTGAGAGGTAAATACCAAGTCAAAAGAATAATAAAGTTTCTTGAGAGGTAAATACCATGTCAAAAGAATAATAAAAAGTTTCTTGAGAGATAAATACCATGTCAAAAGAATAATAAAAAGTTTCTTGACAGGTAAATACCATGTCAAAAGAAAAATTAAAAGTTTCTTGACAGGTAAATACCATGTCAAAATAAAAATAAAAAGTTTCTTGACAGGTAAATACCATGTCAAATGCAACAATCCAAGAAACCAGAACATCAGACGATTTATTTTGTTGTTTTGCACATTGTGTTGTGTGACACCAGAACTGTTTGACCACCAGATGGCAGCAGGGTTGGGTTCAAATACATTTGTAATAATAATTTATTCATTCAAATACAAAGTACAAATACAAGTGGTGTCATAGGGCGAGCCATTAGAATAAATCATCATTTGTCAAGCTAGTGACCTGACATGTACACATTTATAGCAATTGCATTTGCAGTATGGCATTAGAAAAACAATAAATACATCGTATGATTAAATATTCACCATATATTATTCAACAAGAGAGTAGGGAAATTATTAAAAAACTAAATGACTACTAACAATATGAAAAAACAATTTTTTTATTTGATTAGCAAAATGTGTGTAATAATAATGAATTGTAATTTACTACATTGTAAGTCAAAGAATATTACATATATAACATTGCGTATAATATATAATAATTATTACACACTCTATATTTATTATTATTATGACTTTTGTGAGAGATAACAGCTACTGTAAAAGTTGCTACAAAGTACAAATTGTGATGTAGCATTAGCTGTACAACTCGCAACAGTGATTATAGTTTTTAAAATTTGAATGTGCTGACCTTCTTGTATGAATAGCTGGCATCGTCCTTCTGGTAGTTGTAGATGTTGTATCCATGGTTACCATGACCTTCCTCCGTAAAGTTGAAGGTCATTTGTGCATTATCAACAAGCTCATCAGAGGGCGCCACCCACACTGCACCTTTGATGCGTTTGTAGATGAGTTCGTTGCGGTTTGGCAGGGTCGATATGCACTCAGCCAAAGACTTGGAACTACAGCCATGGAAAATAAAACTCACACTCACTATACGCACAAGTACTAGTGCTGCCACAGTTATGGGCCTGCAACCGGTGTCATTTGGCATGCAGACCCGGAACCACTACAACACTAGCTATCAGTTGTTATTCTAAAACCAATTAAATCTTATGTTCATTGTCCACTTGAGTGTGCTGTCTATAGTGTGAAAAGTCAGACCTGGAACCACTACAACACTAGCTATCAGTTGTTATTCTAAAACCAATTAAATCTTATGTTCATTGTTCACTTGAGTGTGCTGTCTATAGTGTGAAAAGTCAGACCTGGAACCACTACAACACTAGCTATCAGTTGTTATTCTAAAACCAATTAAATCTTATGTTCATTGTTCACTTGAGTGTGCTGTCTATAGTGTGAAAAGTCAGACCCGGAACCACTACAACACTAGCTATCAGTTGTTATTCTAAAACCAATTAAATCTTATGTTCATTGTCCACTTGAGTGTGCTGTCTATAGTGTGAAAAGTCAGACCCGGAACCACTACAACACTAGCTATCAATTGTTATTCTAAAACCAATTAAATCTTATGTTCATTGTTCACTTGAGTGTGCTGTCTATAGTGTGAAAAGTCAGACCCGGAACCACTACAACACTAGCTATCAATTGTTATTCTAAAACCAATTAAATCTTATGTTCATTGTCCACTTGAGTGTGCTGTCTATAGTGTGAAAAGTCAGACCCGGAACCACTACAACACTAGCTATCAATTGTTATTCTAAAACCAATTAAATCTTATGTTCATTGTTCACTTGAGTGTGCTGTCTATAGTGTGAAAAGTCAGACCCCGAACCACTACAACACTAGCTATCAGTTGTTATTCTAAAACCAATTACATCTTTTGTTCATTGTCCACTTGAGTGTGCTGTCTATAGTGTGAAAAGTCTGACCCAAATTCTGTAATTTCCTGTCTTGAAATAAAACTTAATCAGCTATGTAGTCCTTTGTGATTGACCTATTTTAGCTAGTTCTAGCAATTTTGGGAGGTTTCCTCTCTGCCTCTTTCAATAGCAGACAACTTCAGTTCTCCCACACTAGAACCGTGGCAGACCTATACCATGAATAAATAGTCCTCGAGAACCACACAGATCAGTGACAACTGGAACATAGACAACACTACTGACTTTCTTGTAAAAGTTAGCTTATAATGTGATCTCTTATTAGTTTACTTGTGAAAATCATGTATACATTATAAAGAAATATCTTGTTTCAAGTTTCAAACATATCGTTCACATTCATAATTTGATAATTTGCAGCTGTGTACACTTCAACCCAACAAAATGTAAACACTTGACATATGACAAACCAAAATACGACACCATATACACCATACCAAACACAGATCTAGGAGTGACAGACATTGCCAACACACCAAAGACAGATTAAGACCTGGCAGTAACTTTCGATCGCTCATTGAAATTTCGCCAGCATATTGGCTGTCATATGTAGTGAAAAAAAGAAATCAGATGACAGGCCTTATCAAACATGTGTTTAAACGTACGACCTGCACAATCTTAAGATTAGTCTTTACAGCGTTAGTGAGACCACATCTAGATCATGCCTACTCAATTTGGAACCCACACTATGCAACAGACATTAACACACTAGAAAATATGTAACGCAACGCTACTTCAACTGGCCATGTACAACAACTGCTTGTTACATTTATTAATAATGACAACAGGCATTAAACTTAGCGATTGTGTGTATCATAAATTTATGCTACACAATATATATATATATATATATATAATATATAAATATAATAATAAACTATATCCATTCTAACATCTTGACTGTCCAAATGTGTTTAATTAACCAAATAACTTTTTTTATATAATGTTTTCCATTTAACCATTCTGAATATCTACCTTGCGATTCAGTACCTTCTACAACCCTCTTCCGTCTTCCCTGCTTTCTGTGTCAATCTCTCCTCACTCATTCTCTCTATGTCTCCTGTCCATTGCAATCTATTCCCCACTCCCTTCATCCTCCCCACTCCCTTCATCCTCCCCACTTCCTTCATCCTCCCCACTCCCTTCATCCTCCCCACTCCCTTCATCCTCCCCACTCCCTTCATCCTCCCCACTCCCTTCATCCTCAGGGGTTTCTTTATTCCCCTGTCAAAGTACATTAAAAAAACATGTCTCATTAAAACGTTGGGTGATAATTATGTTAGAATAATAGTTAAAACTACATAACATTACTTCACAATGAAAACAATCAGACTTAGTATTTTTATAGAACACGTACCTAGAACGACACTCATTGATATTAGCCAACCCAAGCGCCACCTGTTGAGTGGCAATGATAGTCTGTAAAACACTGGCTGGTGAGTCGACCATGTCTTCGCTGATACGCAGGCCCAAGGAGCAGACACGGGTGAACTGAAACACAATTTACTTAACATTTGGGGCAAGATCACTATTTTCCCCATAATTATGTATGTATATGTATATATATATATATATATATATATATATATATATATATATATATATATATATATATATATATATATATATATATATATATATATATATATATATATATATATATATATATATATATATATATATATATATATATATATATATATATATATATATATATATATATATATATATATATATATATATATACATATATATATATATATATATATATATATATATATATATATATATATATATATATATATATATATATATATATATATATATATATATATAGCGTGTGTGTACATACATATACATGAATAAACAGAAATATTATTTAATCAGCCGAGAAATAATATTCAATCAACAGTTTTTAAAGTGACAGCAAAACTATCAAGTTACTGATTTATGACACATGATAAAAAAATACAAAATCTTACCCCACTTACCTGCCCTAATGATCCCAATCCCAGACTATCATTGCCAGCTCAACATTTCTTTACCTTAATAATGGTGATAATATAACCAAGATCAACATTGTGAACCTACTTCAGGTAGCACAACTGTGGCGTTCTCGAGACGACATTTGTGCAGTCGCTGCCAGAACTCATCGAACCAGTCATCTGGGATGTTTCCGTGCTGGCCCACTGTCAGCGTACTGACGTAGTGACGGAACCCCTTGGACACTCCACTGACAGCCTGAGACAAACAACCCTCACATGACATTAAGAACTCCGTCCTCAATTGATTTAGTTCATCACGAATCAGGTTCTTTGCTCTTCAAATTTGTAGTGTGCGGATAGTTTAAGTAATACATGCAGTTTAATAAGAGTGCATTTTTAATATTCGAAAGAACTGCCTTTGATTGTTAGATTGGGTAACTTGCAAAAAATTTGATGATTTCACCAAAACTAAATAACACATTTTCACAAACAAGCTAGCATGTCGTAGTGGATGTTAGAAAAGTTAAATGAACATCAGTGTCCTACAGCAAGCTAAGAGGTCACAAGCTAAGAAGTCACAAGCTAAGAGGTCACAATGGGTGACCCCTTTACTACAGGTCTCTGAATGACGCAAATTATCACAACTATTGACATATTAGTACAATAATGACAAATGATTTTACACAGTAAAACATGTGCATACATGCATACAAGACATCACACCTTAGGGTGAATACTGATCCAAGATGGTCCTGGGTAAGAGTGTACCCACCTGTAGGGTGATAGCGCCACGGGCCACTTTGTCCACATTGTCTACGACTAAGCTATTGTTACCCCACTGTTCCGATCCCAGGAAGACAAAACGCCCCATCAGGCCTTTACTCTTGGCGGCGAGCAGCAGCCGATGCGTGTCATCAGGCGACGTGAACAGTACGACAACACGTGACCCAGAGGTAGCATCTAACTTCTACAACATACAGGAGGTCCTACAACCTGTGTGCATGCATGCGTGCGTGTTTGTGCACATGCATGTGTGTGAATGTGGTCTGTGTGTTGTATTTGTGTGTGTGCGTGCGTGCGTGCGTGCGTGCATGTGTGTGTGCGTGTTCCAAAATCATGAAAACTGGGCTTACACTAGTTTGGTGCAGTTATCCAATTGATAGTGGTGAAGGTAAGTGTTTTGCAGCCATTCGCGCATACCTCACTACTGACTGATGAAATAATGGTTTTCCGATCTATCGCTGAAGTGCGTGCAACAAAAACATTTATCTCAAAGCAAACGAATTAGATATAACGCATTTTGCGGATAAATGTTTCATATGTACCTTTCATGACATCCCTTCTGGTATGCCAAATGTGATTATTAAAGCAAAGGTGGTCATAAAAGCAAGAGACACAGTGAAACGGTTCCTTGACATAAAATGGTTTAAGGAAATGGTCATAAAAAGGTACACAATTAATTGTTCCTTGTCACAAACTGGCGTAAAGAAAACATTCACTGTTGACGGTCATGTAATGCGAACCTTGATGAGTTCTTCAGCTTCCTTGTCCGTGGCATTGGCGCGGAGAATGAAGTGGTTGGCCATGCAGAGGGGCAACTCTGTTGTGTGGTTGTTACGAGCACGCACAGCCTGCAAGAAGGCAGTGGTCGCTGCCTTCGAATAGTCGTCGTCACTGCTCACCGTGCTGCACAAACAGATTCAATATCAACGACAGTCCAATGTTCAGCTACAGTAGGTTGTATAAACAATAAACTCAAGACATATTTATTAGACATTGCATTTCCACCATAAGTCCTTGGCATTCCCTCACTCTGGTGAAGGTTCTTGATCCTAGGTAGTAGTGCTTCTCAGCTCGAGTTCCAAAAGATTTCATAGGCAATACAGAAGTTTATAATAATAATAATATTAATTTATATAGTGCCTGAATCCACTTAAAATACAATGCTCTTGGGCGCTTTACATAAAATAGCATATGTTAAATCAGTAAATGTAGTTAAGAGAATAAGCTGTGTAAAAACAAACAAGCTGGTTAAAATACATTCTAAGTTTACATTAAAAAGGACAAAAGGCATTAAAAGTTATAATACATCTATAACCACATATAGATATATATATATATATATATATATATATATATATATATATTTAAAACATTTAAATTATTAGTTCATGATTATTTGGCAGGTCAAATGATCAGATACAGGTCATCAAAACTTGATATCAACTGACACTTTATGCATAAAACACCTGTATTCCTATACATTACCTGCAAACTCTGCTTTCCACGAATGTTACAAGTATGTCACAAGTGTGCCACAAGCATTGCCTAAATACTGTGTCAGCTTTTGTTGTGCGATTAAGTTTTTCAATTGTCTTGTTTTAGAATCATTTCACAAAAACTCAAACCTATCTAGTATCCACTATGACATGCTAGCTTTAGTATCCGCTATGACATGCTAGCTCTAGTATCTACTATGACATGCTAGCTCTAGTATCCACTAAGACATGCCAGCTCTAGTATCCACTATGATGTTCAGTTTTTGATTGTCTTGTTTTAGAATTATTTCACGAAAATTCAAACTATGGTATGTGCTAGCTCTGGTATCCACTACAACGTGCCAGCTCTGGTATCCACTATGACGTGCCAGCTCTAGTATCCACTACGACGTACCAGTTCTAGTATCCACTACGACGTGCCAGCTCTAGTATCCACTACGACGTGCCAGCTCTAGTATCCACTACGACATGCCAGCTCTAGTATCCACTACGACGTGCCAGCTTTAGTATCCACTAAGACGTGCCAGCTCTAGTATCCACTACGACATGCCAGCTCTAGTATCCACTACGACGTGCCAGCTCTGGTATCCACTACGATGTGCCAGCTCTGGTATCCACTACGACATGCCAGCTCTGGTATCCACTACAACGTGCCAGCTCTAGTATCCACTACAACGTACCAGCTCTAGTATCCACTACGACGTGCCAGCTCTAATATCCACTACGACGTGCCAACTCTAGTATCAACTATGACGTGCCAGCTCTAGTATCCACTACGACGTACCAGCTCTGGTATCCACTACGACGTGCCAGCTCTAGTATCCACTATGACGTGCCAGCTCTAGTATCCACTACGACGTACCAGCTCTAGTATCCACTAAGACGTGCCAGCTCTAGTATCCACTATAATGTTAAGTTTTTTATTGTCTTGTTTTAGAATCATTTCACGAAAATTCAAACTATGGTATGTGCCAGCTCTGGTATCCAATACGACATGCCAGCTCTGGTATCCACTACGACGTGCCAGCTCTGGTATCCACTACAACGTACCAGCTCTAGTATCCACTACGATGTGCCAGCTCTAATATCCACTACGACGTGCCAGCTCTAGTATCCACTATGACGTACCAGCTCTAGTATCCACTACGACGTGCCAGCTCTAGTATCCACTATGACATACCAGCTCTAGTATCCACTATGATGTGCCAGCTCAAGTATCCACTATGACATACCAGCTCTAGTATCCACTACGACGTGCCAGCTCTAGTATTCACCATGACGCACCAGCTCTAGTATCCACTATGACATGCTAGTTAATTGTTTTTGATTTAGTTTTGATGAAATCATTGTGCAAGCTAATAAAATATGTTTGACAGGACCCAACTGAAATTCTGCAGGAAAACGGCAAAGGTGGTTATGTAGAGCCTACCTGTTTCTATTGTGAAATAGGGGAAGGCAGTGTTAGTTCAGCCACTGGAATTAGTTGAACTACCCATGTTTCCCAGGAAATTACTACAGCAGCGACAGTTATGTGGCACCACCCAGTGATTGAACATGTTATTACAACATGATTGACATACAATAAGTGCCATTTGTCACAACGGTCAGAACATGTGAGCTAAAAGTAAATTTTTTGCTGTTTTTCAAAACTTTCTTTGATTGTGATTAATGTCCACTGGTGAGTAAACAACCAGATTTCACTGTCTCTTCACTTACAAATGGTTTACCTATGGACAGGAGAGAAACTATTTACATCACTTTGCACATTAATGGTGAAGTTAATTAAAAAGCTTAATCGTTAGAAACGGGGCCAGTTGAGCCACCCAAGGCCCAATTGACGGTTAGTTGAGCAGCGGCTAAAGAACAAAGATGAACATTCTTTACCCCAAAATACATCAAGGAATTAATTTTCTGAGCAAATTGAGACACTGGACAGCTACAAGGCAACATATTAATAGTCAGTTACACTGGTCGTGATTTACCTATAAGCCTATATAATTAAGTGTGTCTGCTTATTAATTATGTGTGTAGACTTGTCAGAGACGTGTTTTACCCACTGGGTAGATGTGTTGGCTGAGTTGTTATGACGTTTTAGTACAAAGCCTACGTAAAATATACAAATGCAGCATTTACCCAACATACGCTACACCGTGGCTCAATTTACCCCACACCAAGTGTTAGTTGAGCCAGCTTACCAACCCTATTTGAATCAGCTTTAATATAATTATCTTTGCATACTAGATACATTATCTTGGTATAAAATGATTTACTAATAATCATAATTTATGTGAGTAAACCAAGTTTGACTTACGAATAAGATTGTGCCCCAGATATCAAAAAGAATGAAACATTGCTCCACTGACACTTCCTTCCCCTAAGACTATTCACACTTTTGCAATTTACCTGTTCCCACAATCAAATTCAATTCATTTGACGATTTCAACAATGGTATGTATTCTTTTATTAAACCAACTGTGCATATGCTTGCGTGTGTGCGTAGACATATATAATTCCGTACCTGAAGTAGATCCAATTCATGGAAGCAGTGATGTCAGCCATGGCTGCCGCCTGAACATCATTGGGCAGGACTGTACGCAGGAAGTAGGGGGCACTACTGAGAGAGACGGCTGTCGCCGTCGGGCTGATGGTCGTGATCTGTCGAGGTGACAATAGTTGTGTCGCCGCCTCCGAGTTTCTGCTGCCACCACCGACGACGTATGCGACCACCGACGCTGGTGACACCCAATCCCTATCTTTCCCAGACAGGATGGAAAACACATCGGCCGTGACACTGATGGGGCTGCCACAAGTATCAATGGCCGTAGCTCCCAGTTTCACACCATGATATTTTGTTGTGTTGGCATTCACTTGGTTGATGGCGTAAAAGAATGCAAGTAGATTGTAGAATCCAGTGTTGGTATTGAGTGGACCGCACTGCAAGGCATCGGCGCTCGCTGCGTGCACATCAAACAGACCAATGACATTGATGTCGTCAGCCCGCTGAGCCTCCGGTGACTGTTGCTGCATGTAGTGAGACTGATGCTTGCCGATGAGCGGGCATTCACTGCAGGCATCCTTGCCTTTGCAGTTAGACACCCAATTCACGTCAAATTCGGTGGTAATCTTGAGAAGATGGGTGTCATTATAGCTCCCAATCTGTGTAATAGAACCAGATGTAACATCTGAGAATTTCAATAACATTATACATGTGTAAACTTTTACAGTTTACCCATAAGTTTTACAGAGTTTAATAAATTTCATTTTCTTACGGGCAAGGAAACATTCCTTATGTTTGTATGCATTTTGTCAACGGTCAACGCCTGCGTACTAATGTTGGTAGCATGTGAAATATGACCACCAAATATGACCACCATTGCATCATGTAGCGCCACATGGTGAACTGTTACAGAACTACTATTGTTTTAAATAGCATAACTGGTCATGGCGCGGCGCTGTAATACAGTCCGGCATCTTGGAAAACAATTATCAATGTGACACTATGGAGTTGTTAGAAAACACAACATCTTTAACATAATTATTGAAGATAAATATTTGTAGACATATGATGGTTATTGTTGTATGTCCTGTATCTGTGTCAATGTTGTTACCTGTTGTTAAAGAAACATTTAAAAGTACTAATTCTGTCAGGGGATCTGCGAATTAGTAGAGTTTAGTTATTACAGGATGTTGGAAGGATGTGCACTGATGTGACTCTAAAACCTAGGTTCCTTCTGGCTGGTGTCTATGCCGGGGGAACTAAAAACCTAGGTTCCTTCTGACTGGTGTCTATACCAGGGGAATACAAAATTAGGTTCCTTCTGGCTGGTATCTATACCAGGGGAAATAAAAACCTAGGATCCTTCTGGCTGGTGTCTATACCAGGGGAACTAAAAACCTAGGATCCTTCTGGCTGGTGTCTATACCAGGGGAAGTAAAAACCTAAGTTCCTTCTGACTGGTGTCTATACCAGGGGAACTAAAAACCTAGATCCTTCTGGCTGGTGTCTATACCAGGGGAAGTAAAAACCTAGGATCCTTCTGACTGGTGTCTATACCAGGGGAAGTAAAAACCTAGGATCCTTCTGACTGGTGTCTATACCAGGGGAAGTAAACACCTAGGATCCTTCTGACTGGTGTCTATACCAGGGGAAGTAAAAACCTAGGATCCTTCTGGCTGGTATCTATACCAGGGGAAGTAAAAACCTAGGATCCTTCTGACTGGTGTCTATACCAGGGGAAGTAAACACCTAGGATCCTTCTGACTGGTGTCTATACCAGGGGAAGTAAAAACCTAGGATCCTTCTGACTGGTGTCTATACCAGGGGAACTAAAAACCTAGATCCTTCTGACTGGTGTCTATACCAGGGGAAGTAAAAACCTAAGTTCCTTCTGGCTGGTGTCTATACCAGGGGAACTAAAAACCTAGATCCTTCTGACTGGTGTCTATACCAGGGGAAGTAAAAACCTAGGATCCTTCTGACTGGTGTCTATACCAGGGGAAGTAAAAACCTAGGATCCTTCTGACTGGTGTCTATACCAGGGGAAGTAAAAACCTAGGATCCTTCTGACTGGTGTCTATACCAGGGGAAGTAAAAACCTAGGATCCTTCTGACTGGTGTCTATACCAGGGGAAGTAAAAACCTAGGATCCTTCTGACTGGTGTCTATACCAGGGGAAGTAAAAACCTAGGATCCTTCTGACTGGTGTCTATACCAGGGGAAGTAAAAACCTAGGATCCTTCTGACTGGTGTCTATACCAGGGGAAGTAAAAACCTAGGTTCCTTCTGACTGGTGTCTATACCAGGGGAACTAAAAACCTAGGTTCCTTCTGACTGGTGTCTATACCAGGGGAACTAAAAACCTAGGTTCCTTCTGACTGGTGTCTATACCAGGGGAACTAAAAAGATCCCAACCAGGGGGAAATGTGTAACATCTCATTGCCCCACAGAGCTGGTGGTCTCTACCCCACTAATGATGTGAATGCACCAAGCTCGACACTACTCTAGTCACATTATATATGACTAGTACCCGGTACACAGGCATGAGCTGTAAAGGAAGAAGATGACTAACTTACATTGTTGGCGTAGTAGTTGAAAGCACCGCCACTGGACTTCTTGGTGGCATAGATGTGGTAGCCCCGACTGCTCTCACCTTTATCGTTGTATGCAAAATCCTGCATCGTGGCATCACGGAAACTGCAACATCACATGTCATTCACAGTTAGGCTAAACATAAAATATGTGGGAATCTGGCAACATGCATCAAGAAATATGTCACAACATTTACAGTAGGCCAAACATAAAAAATGTGGGATTCTGGTAATACACATCAATAAATATATAATGTCATGTCATTCACAGCAAGACCAAACATAAAATATGTGGGATTCTGGTAACATGGCATCAATAAATATATAATGTCACGTCATTCACAGCTAGGCCAAACATAAAATATATGGGATTCTGGTACATGGCATCAAGAAACCTACATGTATGAATATACCTGAGCCTATCCAACCTACCCTAGGGTACATTGGATATGTCCAATCTGACCCAGGGTAAGGTTGTGATATATTGAGTTAAACATAAACCACTTTAGCAGTGCTGACAACATACACGTCTTTATAATGCCCCTATAACATATGTGTACAGCTACGTACCTGGCCGCACGGATGCCATCCAGTGTAAGCTGACTGCGCGTACTAGAAGAACGGTAATTTGGACAAACTTCTGTGTAGTTATTTCCACACAGGTTTCTGAGTGCAGCATCTACTCCGAGTGCCGCAGCATAGACAGCATTCACGGTGTACAGTACATAGGGGTCCTGACAACACAAACACAACTACTGGTAGTGCTGTCACAGTGCCAGGTCTGAAACCAAAATTACGGGTCCTGATAGGTCCTGCGGGTCTGGGTTCTACATCCTTCCAGACCCGAAACCATCACAGCACTAGTCATCAGTGATAAATTTCAATTCTGCAGCTTTTTGTAATGAAATAAAACTTGTTCAGTTATGTAGTTGTTTGTGATTGGCCTATTTTAGCTCCTTGTTGGAGGATTTTACAATTTTAGGTATACAAACTCCCAGTGCCCCATACCGGAACCACAGAAGACCTGTACCATGAATAAAAAACAAAAAAACATGCTCTTTAAAACAACTTTAGTTCGCAGCTTGATTTGTAATGTTATTTTAAAAAAAGAAACCTGCAGCCAATCATAACGTGTTACAAAGCGCTTGTTACAAACCTGCTGATAGGTGGATGCACGCACGGCTCCATTCTTTATTGATTCTTCGCTGCATTCATCTGGATACTTCTCCTACAGCCAGTAGATGAGAGTTAGTATAACAATCTACACAACAGCCACCCTATTTGGCTAGATATTTGTTCCTAAAACTAAGTTTAACCCGAGCAAGCGTGTAGCTGGAACGAACTACCGCATCAATTTGAAATCATCTGAAAATTATAGCTACTTTCAGCAAAAACTCAAGACACAACTCTTTTTCTGTTAAATTTTTTTACATTTGGAACACATATATTCATTGTTACATCATTGTATCAGATCTGTTACGGATTTCCTGTATGCAACACTGACCTTTAGGATTTTGTGAAGTAAACGGCCGTATTCTGTTTTTGTATGAATTTGTTTCACATGGAAAAATCATGATAAAGTAGATACTTCCATGTGTTCATCACACGAGTATAAAATCAAATCACAAACTTATACCGATCGAAGGACAAATACTTTTGATGCGAGGCAGATTTACAGTGGAACTTATATTTCTTTTGATGTAGGAATATTTTGTAGCCTGGTAGATGGTGCCACACAATGGAATTGGAATGCAATAGGCCAGTCAACCAATGAAAATGTTCTATGGATTATACAGAATTTCAATAAAAAAATTAAAAGTCTATTGTATGGTCGATGAACTTGGATTTAATACAATGACATATTACTGACAGAAGCTGCAAGTTTGCGAGAGCAACTGGATCCAGAGAACTACAGGAGCAAATGACTTGGATAGAAGGATGAATGACCTAGGGGAAGAGATTGGGATGCGGTTCAAGTTAACGGGAAGAATAGTAAGAAGCCGGATGATGTGGGCAGGTCACTTGGTGTGGATGGAGGCGAGCAGGTCACTTGGTGTGGATGGAGGAGGGCAGGTCACTTGGTGCAGATGGAGGAGGACAGGTCACTTGGTGTGGATGGAGGAGGGCAGGTCACTTGGTGCGGATGGAGGAGGGCAGGTCACTTGGTGTGGATGAAGGAGGGCAGGTCACTTGGTGCAGATGGAGGAGGACAGGTCACTTGGTGCAGATGGAGGAGGACAGGTCACTTGGTGTGGATGAAGGAGGGCAGGTCACTTGGTGCAGATGGAGGAGGACAGGTCACTTGGTGTGGATGGAGGAGGGCAGGTCACTTGGTGCAGATGGAGGAGGACAGGTCACTTGGTGTGGATGGAGGAGGGCAGGTCACTTGGTGCGGATGGAGGAGGGCAGGTCACTTGGTGTGGATGGAGGAGGGCTGATCACTTGGTGCGTATGGAGGAGGGCAGGTCACTTGGTGTGGATGGAGGAGGGCAGGTCACTTGGTGCGGATGGAGGAGGGCAGGTCACTTGGTGCGGATGGAGGAGGCCAGGTCACTAGGTGTGGATGGAGGAGGGCAGGTCACTTGGTGCGGATGGAGGAGGGCAGGTCACTTGGTGTGGATGGAGGAGGGCAGGTCACTTGGTGTGGATGGAGGAGGGCAGGTCACTTGGTGCGGATGGAGGAGGGCAGGTCACTTGGTGCGGATGGAGGAGGGCAGGTCACTTGGTGCGGTTAGAGGAGGGCAGGTCACTTGGTGCGGATGGAGGAGGGCCGACTACCAAAGAGAGCAGAGGTGATGAAACACCCAGGCCATGAGAAAGGGGCAGTAACTGAGATTGGAGGATTTTGTGAAGAGGGATATAAGAAAGACAGAGGAGGACGACAAGTGGAGGTAGAAGGCTGCTGATATGGAGAAGTGTAAAGGGATGACAGAGGAGGATGACAAGTGGAGGGAGAAGGCTGCTGATAGGGAGAAGTGGAAAGGGATGACAGAGGAGGATGACAAGTGGAGGGAGAAGGCTGCTGATAGGGAGAAGTGGAAAGGGATGACAGAGGAGGATGACAAGTGGAGGGAGAAGGCTGCTGATAGGGAGAAGTGGAAAGGGATGACAGAGGAGGATGACAAGTGGAGGGAGAAGGCTGCTGATAGGGAGAAGTGGAAAGGGATGAGAGAGGAGGATGACAAGTGGAGGGAGAAGGCTGCTGATAGGGAGAAGTGGAAAGGGATGACAGAGGAGGACGACAAGTGGAGGGAGAAGGCTGCTGATAGGGAGAAGTGGAAAGGGATGACAGAGGAGGATGACAAGTAGAGGGAGAAGGCTGCTGATAGGGAGAAGTGGAAAGGGATGACAGAGGAGGATGACAAGTGAAGAGAGAAGGCTGCTGATATGGAGAAGTGTAAAAGGATGACAGATGAGGATGACAGGTGGAGGGAGAAGGCTGCTGATAGGGAGAAGTGGAAAGGGATGACACAGGAGGATGACAGGTGGAGGGAGAAGGCTGCTGATAGGGAGAAGTGGAAAGGGATGACAGAGGAGGATGACAAGTGGAGGGAGAAGGCTGCTGATAGAGAGAAATGGAAAGGGATGACAGAGGAGGATGACAAGTAGAGGGAGAAGGCTGCAGTTAGGAAGAAGTGGAAAGGGATAACAGCTAGGGTGATGCAGCAGAACAAAAACTAGCCTCATCCCTTTATAAGGGAACTACCAGGAAGAACACACACACACACATTACCTGTAGTGAACTGCTTCCCGGTAGGTGGCAGCGATACAACAATTGGAAGTACTCGTCAAACCAGGCATTATTGGTACTACTGCCGAGACGTTTTTCTACGAGAAATGCATCAAATTTTTTTAGGTCAGCGGTTTCGACCCCGAGATAGATGGCTCCTGCAGCTGCATCGCCTGTCTCCTTTAAGGCATCCCGGCTGATCGCCCACACCTGCAGGATGAGAAACAAGTATCGAGTCAGACTTTCATCAACAAATAATTCCAATTCTGATACATAGTGTGTGTAGAACTGTTCAGCACAAATATAGGCAATAGTTGAATTAACACAAGAAATGCAGAATTATGAGTCTTTATAGAAGTGTTTAGTACACAAAAAGTTAAACACGATAAACTAGACCAATTATGCTTTATTAGTGGCGCATGGACTACCTTATTACTTCGCGCCGTGGGGCACGATAGCATACCGGTTAGAAGGCCGGACTCTCAATCGAGAGAACCCGGTTTCAAATCCCACTGCGGTTGCTTCGAACCTTTGGCAAGTTTGATCACCCCACGTTGCCACAGTTCACTCAGCTGTATAAATGAGTACCTGGCAATACAGACAGTGGTGGATATGTGAACGAATAGCCTTCGCGCAGCAATTGCAGCGTGGCTGAATACTTCCCAAAGAAGTTGAGATGGCCTTGGAATGAACAGGTCTGCCAGGGGGTGAAGTGTAAAGCGTTTTGAGCAGTCCTATGGACCGGATACAGCGCTATATAAGAACGTACCTTTACGTATCTTTACTTTGCCAAATTTATTGTTACACTTCCACCACACATATGTACCTCTCAATAATAATAATTAATTTCTATGGCGCCTATATCCTCAGGAACCTGAGCTCAGAGGTGCAACAAAACAGAATCATCAAGAATAATCGTGAACAGAGACGCGCAAAAGTCATTATCAGAATGAGGGACAACCAAAGATTTATGGTGGAAATGCAATTTGGAATAAATATGTCTTGGGTTTTTCTGACAGCCACAAACTGCAAGATGGTCACTTCAAGCAAGGTTTAAGAATAACTGAATCATTTCCCTCTACAGAACCAGATTGCCTGCACACTTCAGAGAAAATGTGTGAGCAATGAGCTCTTTGGCTTCATACTTGAGATGAAATGTGTGAGCAAGGAGCTCTTTGGCTTCATACTTGAGATGAAATGTGTGAGCAAGGAGCTCTTTGGCTTCATACTTGAGATGAAATGTGTGAGCAAGGAGCTCTTTGGCTTCATGCTTGAGATGAAATGCAAGGAGTTTTTGGCAAAATGATTCCCAGATCTATGCAAAACAATATTTACCTCGGATCCGATGAAGTGGAAGTGTCCAAGTGCCCTGGAGTTGCGCTGGACTGCTTGCAGGAAGGGTTTGATGTGGCGTACATCAAGGAAGACAATAACGACGCTGGCACTAAGCTTCTTCAGCATACGAGTCACGATGACATCAGCTGTCACACTGGGGTCAAAGGTCATGTTCTGGGCAACACATATGCCTCTAGCCTTGGCCTGTCGGGTGAACTCCGCCGCACCTTGTGTGCCGTATGAACTTGGGGAGAAAACCACCTGTTGACCACAGGCAGTGTCACATTTCCTTGTCTATCATAAATACTATAACAAATTCCACCGCAGTGGATGGATACTCCAGAGACTACGTAGTGTAACCATGGTTACAAAAACAATACTTCAGACGACGGCTAAATGTTATCATGTTTTCTGCTGACCTATAACTTACAGTAATAGGGAGTTAATTCCATAGAGTTGGCATAGCTAGTTCCAATAAAACACACCAAATATTGTTTTTAATGCAACCCCTTTTAAGTACGTTTTTGTGCTAATGTTTTTAAATGAAAGTATATTTATTTGGGTACAACGATGTTTAGGCTTTGCAGTTACTTAAATTTCTATAAAATATAATAACATGTTCACCAACAATTTGGATAGTGAGTGAGTAATTATGTTAATATAATAATGCTTACATTGAATTTTTTTAAATTAAAGTATTAAAAGGATTTTTATTGTCAGCTTGTCAGTGACATAGATGCATTAACATGGGGAATTGTCCAACAAAAATTTCACATATTACTAAGTACATGAAATGTCAATCAACACTGGGAAATTAAATGGCGACCTGTCCCCACCTGCACTCACTTGACACCGAACAAATTTCAATATTGTGAAATTAAATGGTGACCTGACCCCACCTGAACATACTTGACACTGAAAACATCTCAACATTGTCAAAATAAATGGTGACTATCCCCACCTGCACTCACTTGACACCGAACAAATTTCAAAATTGTGAAATTAAATGGTGACCTGACCCCACCTGAACATACTTGACACTGAAAACATTTCAACATTGTCAAAATAAATGGTAACTATCCCCACCTGCACATACTTGACACCGAAGCGTGCAAGCAGGGCGATCATTGCGCGGGCTTGCTTGTCGTCTCCTGGCACTGTTCGTAGGAAGTAGGGGTACGAGACCGGGTCACTAAGTTCTACGCTCGTCGCTCCGTAACTGATAAACACAGCCAGTTATTAGGGGTCAGACCACAAATATGATTTGCCTATTATTATTGCTACAAATGTGTTACCAAAGTAATTAGGGATTTAATGTGAAATAGGTTTGGGAAGAAAGGTTCCTTCAGAAATGTGTAATTCACTAGCATATAAATTAGACGTGGGGTATAGAAAAATCCTAACGTTTATTGGCCAGGATAACTCTAAGGGGTTTTCTAAATATAAAAAAATTCCAGTGATCCAAAAATATATTGAATGTTGGTTGGGTGGGTGGGTGGGTCAAGTGTCCACTTGGATTATAAAACAAATATGGGAAAGGTTTTTTTGTGTTTACCTGGTTGACATTTTGTAATAATTAGTTTTCCATTCACGTACAGTGCCTCCTGTTGTCCTAATTTCTTTTGAGTAGTGGTATAGGTGGGTGGGGTCAATCCAATTTTTTATTATTGGATTTGTTTTAAATCCCTAACTGTTGTGCATGATACAAGTCAGTGGGGATGTCGTACCTGATCTGGGGCACACGTACAACATTGAGAACACGAGCCATCTGCTTCGATGTGTCACTGTCCATGGCTCCAACGTAGGCTGCGATGTTGGCTGGGTCAATGCGGCCAGAAGGGGTCGCAAGAGACTGGTATCCACTGTGCAGGTTGGCGAGTAGGTTACCAGCCCTTGTTGCGCTCTCACATGCGTCCAGACTCAACCCTCCTAGGGTCACTCCGGTCAGTCTCCCTTCGAAGATACCTTTGTGGCTGTTTATGTCATCAAGCGCATATTTGAAAGCTTCCATCAGCTGCACACCCTGGCGGGGGTTGATATCTCCACACGTGAACGCACTGCTGCCAGCCAGGTGCATGTTGAACACACCTGTAATGGAATATTACCTACATGTCAAGATGACTCTTAGTGTCTCAGGCATTCTCTATATCACACACATTCAATATTACCTACACATCAAGATCAAGATGACTCTTTCTTCATGACTTGCACATTCTCTTTATCACACACATTGATATATGTTTATTTATTGCAGATCTGCCACTTTTTTGGTTGAAATCCACATTTTAACTTGAAATTCTGCATAAAGCCATATAAATCCATGTAAAAATTTTTCAATGCTTACTCGGCCTATAGTGTTCCTATTCCGATCAAGTTTCGTCACTTATCAGGCTACGAAACATACCTACAGCAAATAAAATCTGCCTAGCATAAAAACTATTTGTGTTTCTATTGCTTCAAGTTTGTCATTTGGTTTTACACTTGTGTTATGAATACATGGAAATTCCTACTTTACCACAACCATTTGAAACAAATCTTTACAAAAAAATGGGATATGACTGTATAATTCCCAAAAATCTGTATTGCATTAAATATGGGAAATTCATATGATGTGCGAGGGTTTCTTATACCTAGTGACTGCGCAAGACAAAATGTTTATGTATCCAACAGAGAGGACAGGTGTGTGTGTGTGTCCTGCACTTAACTAAATAGTGGTCTCATTCTACAGCAGAAGTGTCATTATAACCAGATATTTCTACAAACAACCAGGTGAGAAGATATAAATGAATGACAACTGATAGACAAATGGTGACAGGCTGTAACAGACATAAGAGGGAATGTGACAGAATAATGTTGAGGAGACAGGCTGACAAAACAAATGACGACAGGCTGTAACAGACAAGAGAGGCAATGTGACAGAATATGTTGAGGAGACAGGCTGACAAAACAAATGATGACAGGCTGTGACAGACAAGAGAGGCAATGTGACAGGATATTTTGAGGAGACAGGCTGACAAAACAAATTGTGACAGGCTGTGACAGACAAGAGAGGGAATGTGACAGAATATGTTGAGCAGACAGGCTGACAAAACAAATGATGACAGGCTGTGACAGACATGAGAGGGAATGTGACAGAAAATGTTGAGGAGACAGGCTGACAAAACAAATGATGACAGGCTGTGACAGACATGAGAGGGAATGTGACAGAAAATGTTGAGGAGACAGGCTGACAAAACAAATGATGACAGGCTGTGACAGACAAGAGAGGTAATGTGACAGAATATGTTGAGCAGACAGGCTGACAAAACAAATGGTGACAGGCTGTGACAGAATATGTTGAGGAGACAGGCTAACGAGCTATACCCACTTCCAATGATGATGTCTCCATCGATGTACTCGAACTGCTCTGCCTTGCCACCCGCATATTGACACTGCGCACAACTACTGCCACATGTGCTTGTCGTAGTCTTGTACTCATCTGACAGTCCGTTGACAACCATTCTTAGAGCCGAGCCTTTGTAGGTTGCAACCTGCAAGCACCAAGTGTTCTCTGAGTCAGTACTTTGATAATAGTAATAATAGCATTTGATAATACTACTATAGGAATTTATATAAACACAAATCCACTTAAAATAAAATGTTGGCACTTTGCAAAAATTGCATAGATAAAATATATATTTGTTAAAAAATAAAGGGAATAACATAGAAGAGCTGATTAAAACACTTAGTAAATCTTACAAAAAGTAAGTATAAAACACTACAATTATTTATTTCTCACAGGTCATTAAAACACAAGTAGAGTGACACATCAATGTTATTCCTCATTAGGTGATTAGTTAAGTAAAAAAGATGTGCTTAAATATGCTGAGTCTTGTTTTTATTTTTTTGTATGTGTAAAGTTATTACAAAATGCTAGCAGAATATGTAATTCAAACACTGTGTGCAATTAACACACAGTGGACTCTATTTAGAAGTCAAACGCAACAAGCATCAATTTTCTTGTAGAATCCTACCTTGCGGGACTGGCCTCCTTCAGTGTACTGGTAGATGCTGTATCCTTGCAAGTACTGGCGGTCTGTGAACTTGAACTTGACACCGTTTTCATCCGTGAAGTTTGCCCGTTCAAGTTTCTTAATCAGCTGACCATACACGTCACCCTCCCAGAATGCATCACACACACCAGAGTAAGACCAGCCACATCTGTCATCAAAGATAAATTACAGTTAAACATTACAATGTGGGTAATTTGTCTGTATGAATATTTTTTACTTCTAATGCCTCTGGATATTATTTTGAACGAATGTAGCAGTGAAACGATTACCTTGAGTTGAAGATATGAGTAAATGCTGGCCGCCCCGGGGTGACCTATAGGGTGGCTCCCAAGACAGTAATATTAAATGTCTTAATTAATGAGAATTTCTCTGACTTCATCACGAGTTTTGCACCTGCTCTGAATGTGCAGAATTCATACGTGAAATAAATATGTCTGAGTTATCTAATATGGAATGAAATTTGTCAATTTATCATATATCTTGGATGTTGTGAGATATGTAAGTGGACCAAACTATTAATACCTTATCAAATCAACTCTACAAGTGCCATCATTTCATATCCCAACTGCACTGTGTATGACAGTGAAAACAGCACTGGCTTGGACCCCAGAAGAGACCGTGAAAAGGGGCAAACCAAAAACAACATGGAGACAAGCCATGGATGAACTAAAGGCTGCTGGGTTGACACGGAGCACAGTGGCAAGGAGAGCCCAAGACAGAGGGAACTGGGAGACCTCCTTGGCTCGAATATGATAAAACAAAAAACTGTGTATGACGTACCTGTCTCGAAGCAAGGAGTCAAGTGCTGTAGTGATAGCATAGACAGCGTTCATGACATTACGCACCATGATGTTCCGGTGGTAATCGGGAGCCTCAGTGACTGGCTTCAGAGTCTGGCAGTCTTTCTCATAGTGGAAGGAGTTCTTCAGGTTGCATCTGTACATTCGTTCATAGTACTCCTTAAACCAGACAGTTGGTTCGCTTCCATTTGGGTTTCTCCTGGACAGAACAGCCTCAAAGTCTGGCACTGGTGCAATAACAGGCCTGAACACCAGCATGTTCGCACCGGCTGACTTTGTATTATTTTGTAACACATTCAACTCTCCGTATCGGTCATAGACTACGAAGACCAGGTGATCTGCGTCACCGCTTATTGACTGTTTGGCTTGGAGCATGTGACTGACGTCGGTGACATTGAGGAATGTGATGACAAGTTCAGCTGGTGACGCTTGTAACTTGGTGACAATATCATGAGGTGTGCCATGAGTCTGCAACTCGTATGACGTCACCACACACACGCCGCGGGATATGCCAGCCGCTCGCAGCACCTCTAGGCCGCCGCGACCCCATTCGGAGTTTTCGTGAACAACCTGAAATTATCATATAACATCACGTAAATTTCCATATTGAGTTTTTGAGACAAGGTAGATGTTTAGGTATCATTTGTTTATTGTTTTACGTGAATAAAAAGAAAATGTTTGTAATTACTTGACATGCACACAAATATATCTATAACAATTCACACACACACGCATGCACAAACATAAATACACACATATATAGACACACATGTGCATAAACAAACTATTGTATCTTTGTTCTCCATGTTTGTGTGCGTGCTTGCATGCGTGTGCATGCGAGCGTGCATGCGTGCATGCGAGCGTGCTTTTGTGCATGTTATTGCATATGTACACAGCATAGCAATTTAAAAAATGGCATTCTGGTAAAAACCTGCTTAACGGCACTAACAGGTTGAAATATATATAAATATTCTTATGGAGCAATTCATAAACAAACTTTACCTAAGCTAAAATTTATGCCAAAACAAGTAGAAATACATATACAAATTTTATCTAAACTAATTAAACTAATATTTCTGACAAATCAAATAGAGATACACCAGTAATTCATATACAATACCTGCACATATTTCCAGCCCATCTCAGCCACAAAACGTATGATGGCTTGTGCCACTTTATCATCTGTCCCCTGAAGGTTGAAAAATGTCGACATCCGACTTCGATCCGTTAGATTTGCTGAGCCCGTTGTTATACCCAGGTGAGGTCGTCCCAGCTCCCTAGTGACGTCACCAACCTCCAGGGTGGCCGACGTGGACACCTGAGTGACCCACGCTACCAGGTGTTTAATATTCTTGACCACCGCAGAGTTGCGGTCATTACCGATGATGTCAGCGTGGTATTCAGTAACCTTGTCAGCAGCTCTCAAATCACTGGAGCAGGCGTCAAATGCAACAGTCCCTACAGTGACACCTGGTAGCTTCCGAACTGGCGCCTCGCCGCTGTTCACCCTATCGAGGGCAAACTTTAACCCCTCAAGATATGGGTAGCCATCCGTAGAGACGTCCCCACAGGAGAGGGGTGATGTTGCGGCTGAGTGAATGTCAAAGATACCACCAATGAGAATATCTGCGTTCTGTTGGACTTCACCTTGACTGTTGTCATAGACGTAGTCACACTCAGCACATGACCCAGGGCAGGTGGGGATGTGAGTCTGAGCCATGTTCATGTTGATCGTGTCATATCCGGGTGAATATGTGCCCAACTAAAACATGTATTATGGTCAAAGTTTTATACATTGTCAAGGTTTTAAGCAACACATGCACCATTTACGATACCAATTATGATTTGTTTCCCCTCTAAGGTCAGATATCAGATATTTAGGCATTAGAGAAGTTTGATTAAGTTACTATTATTACTACGACATGATAAAGGTTATATACAAAAGAACTATGTTGAAAATGTTAACAGGAAAATATGTTCACAGTAATATCACATTTTATTCTGATGTGAAGACGGCAGCACAGACATAGTAAAAACTCAAAAACAATAGTGTGAATGCAAACCCAAAAAACAATTAGTTAATACAGCCAAGAATCAGTATCAATACCATGTAAGCTCTGGGTAATTTGTGCAATGTATCTCCTACAATAAAAATTTGTAAAAAAAATTCTTTCTCACATTTATCAATATGCCGCAATTGCCAGGGTGAAAGTACGACACTTGACTTATGAGAGTAGTATTCTAATTTGAATGCATCTCCTACCTCCACAAATCTCCCACTTTGAACACTGACTATCTCGAAGGGCAAGTCAACCTGCCGGTCAACAAATCTGAAGTGACGGCCAGCTTGGTCATAGAAGTTTGCCTGCAGAATGTTATCAAACAGGCGCTGATTGTGATCAGGTGAGTTGCGGTAATGTGTGCATACGGTGGTGTAGGTAGCGCCGCAGTAGTATTGCAGTGTTGCATCCAGGCCACGTGCAATCGCTTCCACCGCATTTATGATGTGGATAACATCCGGGCTCTGGTTCATAGTTATAGGTTCTTCTTTACATTTGGCAGTGTATGACTTCTGGTTGGCATCATCAAGGTAACAGTTCATGGCTGTCTCGTACCATTCCTGGAACCAGGGATTGTCTGTGTAGAAACTGGCAGAGCGTGTGCGTAGGAACTCCTTGAACTGCTCAATGGATGGGGCAGCTTTCAGGTTGACCATGATTGAGCTATCAATAACGTCTTGGCGGAGACCATCAGTGATCTCTACGTTGGAGAGTTCACCGCGCTCAAGACTGACGACAAACATGATATCAGACACTTGGTTGAAGGCTCTCATAAGTGCACGATACTGGGGCACGTCAGCCAGGATTACAACTCCGGTGAGTTGACGATGTCTCTTGATGTCTGTTGCAATCTCAGTATACGTCATATCACCATCCAGGGTGTGTGCCGCGGCTGCACAGATACCCTCCTTTGCTGCCATGACTTTAAACTGTGTTGCTAGGTAAGAACCATTGTCGTCACCAGCATGTACAAGTTGGATAGTCTTCCATTGCAAGCGCTTCAGTGTCAAGACCAATGCTCGCATTTGTTTCTCACTACTTGGGATTATACGTGCCACCAGGGGTGCTCGTGTGACACTGGTTGACCTTGACCACGCCCCAAGGACAGGAACATCTGACACACCTGTGCCGTTTTGTGCCAAAGTAACCAACGCTTGAACGTCGGATTGGTCCACAGATGTTCCAGAACCATCGGTCAGTCTGAGAGAGCCAGTGGCCAAGTTTGTGAGGATATTCCTGGCGACATCATCGCGACTACAGTCACTGAATGCGAAACCACCGAGTGTGACTTGAGATGAGAGGATCCCAAGGTTGGCCACTCGCTCAATGGCGTAGAGGAAGGCAGCGGCATATTGCGCACCAGTTGCCGTCACCTTCCCGCAGACATGAGCCATTTCTCCGGCATCTTGCACCGGAAACATTCCTGTCACCAACACATCACCGGCACTGTAGATGTGGTCAACAGTTTTACTCCCACTAGGTGGCGCCAAACACCTTGTGCAAGTGCCGTTGGGACACACGGAAGCAGGACGCTCTCTCAAGATGGCTGTGCGAAATTTGTTGTAGAAGACGACAGAATCAAGGTCAAGCATCGCATGGGCAGGCGTGCTAGTGCCAACCTTCAAACAAATCAACAACATACAAATGTTGCATATTTTTACAGTATCAATAAACTACCATATTTTAACAACAACATATGAAATTTCAATTTAACTTAAATGGATGCTGGGTGGGACAGAGTTTTCAAATGCGTGCGTGTGTGCATGTGTGTTTGCGTGCTTACGTGTGGTTATGTATGTGTACTTGGTATGTATGTGTGGGTTTATGAATGTGTATGTATGTAATTATGTGTATATATATACAAATATATGCATATATACTTTGTAAATTGCTTGTGTATATATATATATATATATATATATATATATATATATTTATATATATATATATACATATATGTATATATGCAAATATATATATGCATATATATATATATATATATATATATATATATATATATATATGCATATATATATATATATATATATATATGCCTATATATATATATGCACACATATATATGTACACATATCTATATATGTATATACGCAAATATATATGCATATATATATATATATATATATATATATATATATATATATATATACATATATATATATATATATATATATATATATATATATATATATATATATATATATATATATATATATATATATGCCTATATATATATGCATAATGCATATATAATTATATACACACACATATATATGTACACATATCTATATATGTATATACGCAAATATATATGCATATATATATATATATATATATATATATATATATATATATATATATATATATATATATATGCCTATATATATATGCATAATGCATATATAATTATATACACACACATATATATGTACACATATCTATATATGTATATACGCAAATATATATGCATATATATATATATATATATATATATATATATATGGGCCTATATATATGCATATATAATTATATACACACATATATATATATGTACACATATATACGCACACATATATGTATATATATATACAGGTCTATATATATATATATATGTATATATGTGTATATATGTGTATACATATATATATATATATATATATATATATATATATATATATATATATACATATATACACACATAATATGCATATATATATATATAAAATTATATATATGTATATAACATATATATATACATATATATACACATATATATACACATATATATATACACACACATATATATATATATATATATACATACATATACAATATATATATATATATAATTATATATAATATATAATAAACAACCTACAAAGTAACAGTGACACAGGAGCGCATGATAAAAAAGGGAGGTTTAATAAACGTTTGACAGGGATAGGAGTGTGCAATTTCAATTTATTTGGACATGGTCAAAGTCAAAGTTTCAGAAAGAAATAAATAAAAGATGAACTGACCTTTGTAAAAGTGTAGCCGCCATGGGCATTGCTGAAACTCCACACATCGAAGTTAGCAGTAGTCGCCAGCTCCCCCTGGCGAGTGAACGCTGCCCGCTTAGTGACAAACGTTGGCACGCGGTCCGCTTTTGTGAATGTGAAGTTAAGGACTTGTAGGTAGTTTCTGTAGAAGTCCTGGAGGCTGTAACGCACTAAAGAGTCGCACATGCCACGGTAGTTCTCCCCACACAGGCCTGCGTGCGCCATTTTGAGAGCCTTCGCATACGAGAACACAGCGAGGATGGCTGACTCGACTTGGTAGAACTGCTTGTAGTTCTTTCTGCTCTCACTCGGTGCCAGTTGACTGCAAGGAACATATGAAGAGAATGGTAAGTAGTTAACACCATTCAGACGACAACGGCGTATCGTCATGTACCATTCCGCATACCAAGGACTGTCAGATGGCAGACTGTTTTCGTTCAACCCAGCCCAGTGATCCTCGAACTCAGCGATGCGTGTCGATGCTGGCGTCACGGCAATGACTCCACGAGCTTGAGCCTGACGTAGTCCTAGACTGTCCCGATTGCCGACGCTGCTACCCACAAGCCACTGCAAATTCGCCTCCCGAGTGACACGGTCAACAGCAGCGAACAGACTAGAGGCTCCTTGAAACTCACCAAAATAAACCACTCCAGTAACTCCTGTTTGAAGGATGTCACTGATCGTTTCTTGTATTGTGAATCTACAACAACCAAACACATAAGTGTGACCACTTCTGGCACAGAAAGATCAGTGAAGTGATCGAGATACAGACGAGGCACCCAGCTATCAACAGAAATGGATTTTCATGGAACTGCTGTCATATGACATTCACCAACATGGTCACATGACATTAGAGAGTAGTTCAGACAGACGTTGATGATGGGACCGAGAGAGGGACCGAGACCAAAGTGATCAGACTGTATATTCCTCCCATCAACCAAGTGAACCTTACAGTCTGAACTGATGTGACACATATACTTTAATATAAAGCTATTTACACTTTTGCCAGTTATTCAGTCTAACGAACAAAGTCAATTCTTTTGATGATTTTAACAAAAGAACACACTATTTTATTAAACTGATTGACTGTGCATATTACTTAAACTATTCAAACTACAAATTTAAGCATCAACGAACCGAACCAAATTTGCGATGATTAAATCAGCACTGAGGGTGTTATGTTGCCATAGTTACCTGGTGGTGCCTGTCTCGTTGATCTGTCTGACGAGAGTGACACAGACTCCAGCTTCCTTAGCGGCAGCTACGAATTCTGTGAAGCCTTCCATACCAGTCATACTGTCTGTGTGCACCACAGCCACGTAGGTCCAGTTAAGCGCCACTGCCACACGAGCCATTGCCTGAACCACACAGCACCACACGGTGTTACCTTCCACACCAACGACTGGTGTGTTGAGAATAATATGACTTCTGTGAAAAATGGGGCTTTGTAAATATAAAAAAATTGTAAATATGAAAAATATTCCATGCTAATTTGAACATGGGTGGGTCAGAGGGCCACTCGGATTAGCCAAAAAAATTGGAATGTATAATTTTAGAGTTTTAGCCTGGTTGAAATGTGGCCATATTCGGTTTTCCATTCACTGCATTGGCAATGCATGTATGGTGAATTCCAATTTTGTTTAATTTTTAACAGGGGTGTGGGTAGGTGGGTCAATCCTATCCATTTTGGATTATTGAAAAAAAAATTATATTTACAAAGCCACATGTGTACAGAGTGACGACTCCTAAATAACTCTAAATAACTCTATGTTTCAGTGTCAATTTCTCAATATTTAAGATAACTGGTTTCCTAATTTAAAAAATAAAATTATGGCTCCTAACGTGCTAATGGACTAAGGAGGAAGAAGACATTGTATACGATATGCATTGCCCTTATATATGAATTTTATGCCACAATTTTTTTTCCAAACTATACATATCAACCAAACAATTGAAAGGGGCTTTATGCACCAACTAGGGTACAAAGAAGCTAAGTAAAACTGTAATACAAACAAACAAACAATTGAAACGATTTACTGGGAAACTATGTCTATGTCATTAATCTGACAGTGATAGCTGTATAGTTTGACACACGTACCCTAGCTTCGTCGATGGCTGGACGGACAGTTCGTAGAAGGTACGGGTACTTTGCTCTGTTCCTGAAAGATGGGGCTGACACAGCAAAGGAGACTTGTGCAACCTTGTACTTTCCTAGTAGATCTGCCATTGCAGCTGTCGTGTCACTAGTGACATCACCAATGACACCTGTTGAGGACACACAAAACTATGGTTGGGCTTTCATGTAAATCCTTTTGCTCAAACAAAATTAAACTAAATAATATTCAATTAAACCATATATATTCAAGGTCATATGTATGTAATTTTTAACTATACTATTTTTATTGTGTATACTTACCAAGAAACAGCTTGGACCGGTTGGTGTGACACCACTTCTCCTGAGCCGCCATGTTGGGCACGATGTCAAACAATGCCTCTGTGCCAACCTCAGGCCTTGAACAGGAGTCATGGACTTGCAGCCCTGTAATCCCATAAATTTCATTGTTTTAACTTTCTCAGTTGAAAGTAACGGTTATGTCCCTATGGTTTAATAAACACACACAACTATTTTTATGTATAAGATATCCAAAAGTGGGCCCATGAGGCATATAATCTATCAGACCTGTATGAAATAATAAAATACAGCTGCAATCAAAATGATGGGTTAATTTAATTATTATATATGTTGAAATGCAACTACGTTGACGATACTTCTAAAGGCAGCTTAACTTTTTTGTCATATTCACTCTGGGTGAAGCATTTTAGCTTGAAACAATTAAATGTACTTCAAAGCCATTAATTTAATCCTCAAAAGAATAAATTGTAAGACTCTGTTTTATGATTAACAAGTTGCCAAGCATTGCACAAAAAGGCAAAAGTAATATCCCCACCCCCGGGGGAATTTCGAATTTGTATGTACCATCCCTATAGGCTCTTGAGCTTCTTCTTTTTCGTTGAATGCTTAGACAGGGACTCCGGTTCCTCGTACGAAGGTTGCTGTGTGCCGCAGATCCTCCAGTATGCCATAGATCTTTCCTTTTACTAGTGTTTCTGCAGGCCAGGTTGCCTTCCTCTCATTTTGGTGTATTTAGCTAAATATGACAGGCTCCCGAGCATGTCTATACAATTTCAGATATGACGGAACAAATAGTGTCACAAACTACTTTATAGTATAGAAATGAATAAATACCTGTTCAGGAGCCCATGATTCTGTCAAATTCGGTTGCAAAAACAATTGGTTGAAATAACAGTAATGACTCACCAATTTTAACTCCAGGGATGTAGGACTCACTGACTGCCTCTCCGTTGAGGTGGCCGCTGTTCTGGTTGATTCTACCGAGCGCCCATCGCATCGCTTCATACGTCTTCATCGTGTCAAGAGCTGCGCCACATCCATACATCGACTTGGCACTTTCGTGCATTGCCATGACAACCCCGATGTAGGCCTGTGCATCTGGCTGAATTACGTAGCTCCGCTTGGACACATCGCAAGTCTGTTCCTCCAACCCACCCACTGAGCAGGTGCCAAGGAGAACGGCGAATATGAAGGCAGGAATGATGCCCATTCTGCAATCTGGAAGATATAGAATCTTTCAGACACCGCTAGTTTCAGAACTGCTAAATAATATCCATTAAAAAGCTATCATACTGTGTCTTTAGTTGGGAGCCAATAGCTGAATAGCTCTGAATAATCATTGATGCAAATCCAAACATTGCCACTCAGGGTGTAACATTACAAAAAAGGTAAAGGTACGTTCTTATGTCATGCTGCACCCACACTTCACCCCCTAGCAGACCTGTTCATTCCAACACCATATCAACTTCTCTGGGAAGCATTCAGCCATGCAGTAATTACAGCATGAAGACTTTTCATTCATATATCTGTTTATAGCCAGGGACTCATTTATACAACTGAGTGAACTGTGGCAACGTGGGCAAAGAAATTGCCAAAGCTTTGAAACAGCCACAAGAGCATTCAAACCCAGGTTATCTCGATCAAGAGCCCAAAATTCTAACCGCTCCGCCACCACCCCCACTTTCGACACCATGTAACGTTATGCCCATATTCACCGTGCGACTTCTAGTACAAACACAAACGTAAACATCACAGATGACTAAACATTTCATTTTGCTGCTTAATAAACACACATGTTGATTGTTCAAGATTCTACCATAGACCGACTTTCTGTAAACAGCACCTAGTGCTACACAGTACATATGTTAATAGCTGCGTCCTTTGGGCATAGCACACACTGTTGTTCTTATAGATCTATTGCTACTAGGCAGCCAGTCTAAATATACCCTACCAATCTCCAACATCCACTTTTGTTAATTTTTTCACCATGTGTCATCATTGTGCACTAGTTAAATTTCTTCACCACAGACATCAACTTAGTGTTCAATTATCAGACTTGTTGACTTGAATCACAAGGGCTGACTTGACCTGCACTCGAGTTGCCTATTTTCATGACTTGTGACTTGACGTGGAAATCAGAGAGATGACTCAAGACTTGACTTGAACTTGTTGGAGGTCACTGACTTGAGATTTGACTTGACTTGCCAGTCTGTTTGGTGGATGAAATTTGCGCAAAACCAGACCATGCTGTTGTGAGAGGCCGCGCTGAATACAATAATTATGTAGTACTTATTATGATTGGCTAATGTTGTGGCTGGGCAGTGCCTGCCTAAATTTCCCGCTAAAATTACCACAGGCGCAGACAAGCTATAACAACCAAGGCTTTTGGTGAACTTATGTGACTTGGAACTTGACTTGGAATTCAGAAAGATGACTCAAAGACTTTACTGATCAAGACTTGACTTGAGGGTCATTTACTTGAGACTCGACTTGACTTGCTAAGTTGTGCCTTGTCAACATGTCTGTCAATTATAAGCTAAGCTTCGTAATATTGTGTATCACTCGAGTCTCTTGACAAGTGTCACCTATTATATAGACACCAATGTCCCAAATGTCACTCACTCTTGTAACGCCAAGGTAACAACAGTGTCCAGCTGTGTCATGATTAAGCATGCTCCAAGATGAGGGGTACATGACTTGTTTCGTTACAACTTATTCTTGCAGCTAGATAGTAGATACCGACAGTGACAGTGTCATATTTCAAACCATTGATGCTACTGGTGCCAGTAAGTGTCAGTGACAGTGTAATTCCAGCACGATGGCATACGTACGGTCAATTCAGTGAGTGTGGCAAAGAACAAGTGATTTGAAGATCAGTAATGTACACTAACGAACGAGAAATCTGCAATAAAACTTTTACTTTTAGCAGACGACAAATGCTGCTGGTTCGCTGTTACTTCAATCATTCTACGATGTCTAATTAGGTCACAACTAAGTTTTGTACAACACGTTTACGAAGTTGATATTTGGTGTATATGCGACCTATGTATTACTTAAATAATAAACAAATACCTTACTTTGTTTTACACAAAATAAACTTCGTCGCGCAGTGTTTATTGAAGTGTCCAAGTTACGATAAATTGCACAGCAGGTGGCGGCACTTTCTCCACAAGTCGCGACCAAAGCTCAGCTGTAAAACACAACGTATGGAATGTTTGACTTCACAGATCCAGCATCATCAATATATTGTTACGTATGATATCTGTATCTATAAAATAACTAAATATTCTTGTTTCACCTGGGTCCATTAATCTCAACGACTTGTCAGCACTTCCCGCCCATCTCGACTACATATTTTATTTATTTCACTGTCCTCCACTCGTCTCTCCCCTTTCCTCCCACTATCCTCCCGTCTCTCCATCACCCCCCCCCATTCTCTCTCTAGTATCTCTCCCGTCGTTAGCGTGTTGCGCTTTCATACTGGTACTAAAAACAAACAGCGTTGTTGGATGAAACAAGAATGACTAACGTTTTCGTAATAAGAAACGTGATCTGTTTGCACACAATATGCAGGCAAATGCCTGCATTTGAGCATAAGCGCGTTGCTGGGCAGTTGGCGACAGGGTGTCATGAGACGGTGGTGTATGGGCTTATTGTAAGTAGTGATTACACTGGTGCGACAGTCGCCTGTATTGCCAGGGGATATTCGCATTGTCATTATACCTAACAAATCTCCACACAGACGCGGGAACCGGGGCACAGGACACGAGAGACATCAGACATGAACACATTACGTGACTGAGCTAGAAAATGCTGCCGGATAATGTATCGTGCAAACCAGAACATCGTAGTAATGATTTCATGTTTCCCATGGTTTCCTATCGCTAAACGCATGTTCCCTAATCACCCAATCATCCACTGGCTGGCTGGCTGGCTGGCTGGCTGGCTGGCTGGCTGGCTGGCTGGCTGGCTGGCTGGCTCGCTGCCTTGCTCACTCATTTATTAACCAACCAACCACTCAGTTAAGCATTCACTCAATTAAGCAATCACTTGGTTAAGCACTCAGTCCTACATTCATGTTCGCGTGCACGCACGGACGTCTGCCGGACGGTACGACGAAAGATCGAGCGAGGACATCGCCTCGGCAAAAAACAATGGCGCGGCTGAACTGCCTGGACCACAAAAGCATCGTTAAACGTAGCCGCAAGCCAATACTCGAACAATAAGCACCTGTCTCTCAACAGAGAGTGGCCTCGTCACAAACCTTCTAACGATATTTGTAAACGTAGATGCCGTGCTATTATTTAAATTCACCCCAATGTCGAAGCTAGAATAATTGGTATAAATGTAATATCAATAGATATCTTCATTAAGAGCAAACTTTTTTTAGCTTGAACAAAAATGCAAAAGTATATTAATGTCACCACATAATTGACGCAGCCGAGTCTCCGCCATGCGTCACGGACGTTCTTGTTCAGAAAGTATAATTCTCAGCGTCACCCGTGTTTTACACGGCAGCAGAATTTGACGGCAATTTGGACCATCGTTATCATACACTTCATGGTTCTTTCCCAATTGTAATGGCGTATCTAGGATTTCGCAACGGGGGAGGCCAAAACGGGGCCAAGCTTAGTTACTCATTAGTTAACCGTGCTATCGTGTAGTGGCGCCACAGGTTACATCCGAAATAAATATAAAAATTAAGCCAACATGGGAAATGGACCAGGCCCCCTTCGCTTAATATTTAGATTTTTTACTGCCCAGCGGCCCGGTATCATTGGTGCAAATTGGATCGGTTAGGACAAGAGGGGGAGAAATTATGTTTCTTCTAACAGGTGTGCAAGAAATTGTTTGTTCACCTTAACGCATTCTGTTGGAATTCGATGTTCAATACTTTGCTTCTAGCAATCACTGACGTTCGTCATCTCATAAATGCTCAGTGTTTATGCTGTGCTTCTTCGTATCAAACGCAATTCGTACGGGTGATTTGGGCAAAATAAACAACATCATGAACACACTTGCAAATATTTAACGTATCTTAAAAAGAACAACAAATATCTACAACAGTGGCCATGCTATGGATAATTAACTTTCATAAACTCGTGCATATGTGTACCTATTCATTTTGTATTAATTGTCGTAATAAATGAAGGAAAACAAAACAGAGGAAACAGGTGATATTCATATGCACCATTGAAACAAACATGGTCCTATATTTGCAAGTGTGACTCGTCAAGTGTGAATCGCCAAGCGGATGCAATGATTCATCGCTGAATGTTTGGCCTCAGTAAGATGACAGACTTCCATTGTTCTGGTTGAGTGACGTTCTGCTGCACCCGCTGGAATGTGGCCCATCATCCCCCGCGTTCGCCACAATGGCGGTCTTAATGGACACGGTTAGCGTGTGAAGCCCATGGGGCGGCTATCTCGCGTGTGTGACAGGACGTTCGCCCACGGTGTCCTAGATGCTGGCGATATGTGACAGACGACACAAAGCCTGCGTGACATGACCTATGAGTTCAGACAGCTAGGCATTTCGTATCTTCCCCCATGTGAGCAACTGAGTGCATCTGTTCTGTTCAACACAATTAAATAATACAATACGTGTTTGATACCCAAACAACGTATACGCCGATGACAACATAGCTTAAATTAACACAATAGTGGTTGTACTCATTAGCATTATCACAACACGGGAATCATTATTCAACAAGCCACGGCATATACATATTATATATATATATATATATATATATATATATATATATATATATATATATATATATATATATATATATATATATATATATATATATATATATATATATATATATATATATATATATATATATATATATATATATATATATATATATATATATATATATATATATATATATATATATATTGAATTATTCCGATACCCTGTCCGCACACTACTCTACCCTCTGTTTCTTCATGCGTCCCTTCCATCGTTCTCACCCCTGCCTACGGGGCACCCAATCACCCCAACGTTACCGTCTCTCGCAGAACCGTGTCATACGCAGGCTTGTTAACAAATGCATGTGAAAGCATTTGAACGCAAATGCAAATGCTTCACTTGATTCAAATGCAAATGCCATTTTCCAGGAACGCATGCAAATGCTTTGGGGTCGCACTCAAATGCAAATGTTTTGGTTACACAATTGCAAATGCATTTGAATTAATTTTAAATGTTTGGGCTTTATATTAACGTTTTGTTTTATGTGGAAAAAAAAACAAACGCATTATTAATTTATTTAATAAATACAGTAGTCCATTATTATAAACACTACGTCCCACTACACACCAGTCCCACTACATGAACATGTATGTAGAGTCATACACTGAGTCACACAGTTCCAGGCCTGCAGAGGTGGTGGAAGTGGGAGGGAGGAATAGACAATTGAACGTTTACTGCGGAATAGACAATTGAACGTTTACTGCGAACTATACCAGGGAATGAAAGGCTAATCATTCATTACAAATCAGATAGGCCTGAATGGAATGTGAACTCGGGACAATAGAATGTCCACTCACTGGTGTGGTCACTGGGATGATAACCTGTTGGATTATTACAGCTGAGAATATTGCTCACTACAGAGCACTTTTTCCAATGGCATGATGTGAACCTGTGAAAGTGAATCTAACAATAATTATTATTAAAAGAATTACGCATGCATTTGATTGTGCATTTGACAAATCAAATATTTGTGGGTCGCATTCAAATGCAAATGTTTAAGGTACGCATTAAAATACAATTGCATTTACAATATCACAGAGGCATTTTAATGTGCATTCAGATATTCAGCATTCAAATGTTCAACATTCAAAGACATTTGCCTTTGTTAAATTGTTAACAACTCTGAGACTCATACATTTTCTCCATACATATATATTCTGCTGTCCCTCCAGTCTCTTTTCCACCACTTATCTCAGAGGGAACATCTCGTTAGCCGTATATCTTCCTCCTCTGAAACCTTGTTGTTCTTCTCTAATGTCCCACCCCACTAACAGGAAATAAATAGAAAAAAAATCGAGATAAAGTCAGACCATCCAAATACATCTATGTTTGGAATTGCATGGGTACTACAGTGTCTACCAGGGAGGTTATTTGTTTAACACCGAGTGCTAAATATGATGGTCCTAAATAGCTAAAGATAAAGACGATGGAAGATAACAAATCAATTATCTGCCAACTGTGTGTTTGCTGTAATAATGTATTCGCTTGACTACAAGAACTGTCCGTGTTTTCCTTGAGCACATGATGTGTGCTGGATGACAAGCAGCACATAATGTGTGATGGATGACAAGCAGCACAGAATGTGTGTTGGATGACTAGCAGCACAGAATGTGTGTTGGATGACTAGCAGCACATAATGTGTGTTGGATGACAAGCAGCACATAATATGTGTTGGATGACAAGCAGCATATAATGTGTGCTGGGTGACAAACAGCAAAGAATGTGTGTTGGATGACAAGCAGCACAGAATGTGTGTTGGATGACAAGCAGCACATAATATGTGTTAGATGACAAGCAGCACAGAATGTGTGTTGGTTGACAAGCAGCACATAATGTGTGTTGGATGACAAGCCTGTTGGACATTTGTATCCAACTATAAGGAGTGGTTGAGCCGGTGATACACGGAATTGAAAATGGATCCAAATGATGTGCAAGAAAAATGACCCATACGCTGCCATGTTGGTTATTTAACCAACTAAGCTCATAGAATTAAACACGCGTTGTAAATGTTCGGCCAGTGTTCATTGATAATGCATATATATGTGTCAACAGTGTCCCGTTTCCTTCACACGATGGAAACGTCCGAGCGATGACTTCCTATTTATCACAACTGCATGCATTATACAGGTTCATTGACTTCTTTCATATGTGACATACCGATGCGGGTGTGGCCGGTGTAAATATACACGATAATCAACGACCTGTCTTAAATTAACATGGATCTAACCAATGACAACAGTTAACAGTAGACGCCCTTACACACACTGTCGCCGTCTTCGCACCATGTACTGTGATGTACACTGTATATAATTGCCATCGATCTTTCATGTCTTAATACAGGTCTCCATGGATCACCCAACATTTTATTCACAATTGTCATGTATTATAACTGTACTCATGGTTTGATCTTATAATTATATATATATACATACATACATACATACATACATACATACATACATACATACATACATACATATAATTGTCTTGTATTATAATACATGTAAATTGTGGGAAAGGATGCTGATATTTGCTGGGCACAGCTACAGAGGCAAAGATGAAATGACATCAACGATCATCATGTGAGAGCCAGCGCATAGAAAAGCAAGCCATGGCAAACCGACATCTAGAAAATGTAGGACTGTAGAGTTGCAAACGGCAATGATAGAGGCGCCTGGAGACTGATGGTTGGAGCCAACAAAGTTCGACTCCAGTGGCCGACATTTGCATAAAACTACCTTCATACAAATGGGTTATGTTGTATATACATATTTGTATATTATGCGGCGGCAATGTGTGTGTCACACCAAACAGTAGTCAATTACAGCCGAGCTGCATTGCTAGTCATATCTCCGTCACGGTGGAGTCGTCGTACACAACACACACTATGGTAGCGTGCAGCCTGTAATTAGTTGACCACATGTCGGTGTCTAGTTTCTTGACCAAGTGACCATTCATATAACAAGAAGCCATTTTCAGATTCGTTCAAGAGCTCTAGAACTCCCAAATACTTCATGGGTATAGAGTTGCGAGAACATAGATTGCGCTTCGGGGATTATTATGAAACAGTGACAGCGTTGTAAATAAACCTAACGTCTACATGTTCGGTTCGTTTACGTAATTGAAATATATATATTTTCATATGACAATGCGTCACGTTCGATGCAATATCATGACATATCCTAAATATATGACAGGCCTGCAAATGTTTTTACAAGTCCTATTATTGCTATTGCGTTATAAACCCAACAATGCTTCTCAAAATATATATTGTTTTTTATGTTTCATCTGTTTCTACTTCGTAACTAAAAACAACCTGAAGCAGGGATGTTTCACTTTAGTTATTTAACTGCGTTGATACAAACACGTTATTGTTTATAATAGTTCTAGCTAGTTACAATAGAAGATGTGTTGTTATGTTGTTTGACTCTTACGGCGTTGACGTACATGTGTGTTCAAATACCTATGTAAAGTTGCATATACGTCATATGTGCTTATATATACAGGTGTCTGCGTGTATTTTCAGTAATGCCTTTATGTAAACAACGTAAGCCATGCAGTATGAGACACAACGATCAATATATAGCATTGTTTGCTAGACACACCAAACCAGTACGGCGGGTCAACGCCGTGTCATTTCCCGCTGATGTATTTTAACGCGTGATCGTCGGTAAATATATGCGCTGCAGGCAGACATGTACAATAACGCTGCCTCGCTTACACCGTAATGCATGTGGCGTAATGTCTGTTACAGAAATGTGCAGTTACGTGGAACCTGATAAAGCAACGAGTCGATCAATGATTCCGTCCGACGGAGCACAAGTTAATTCAACCATAGGGTGTGCTAACATCTGGATTGCATTTTTGTAGGTTCAACTGGGCATCCGTAGTTCCAGCGGCCTGGGCCGAAGCCGGCGTTTCAATGGGTAGATTTCAATGACACCCATGCCAAACGTAGTACGAGTGTACGCTAGACTCACCTGCGCGTCTATCACTGACAGGACGATGCTCGGAACACCTCTATAGCCACCAGTGCCTATTCCATCCCACCGTTAGACTAGCTGCTAGACAAGTGTGTTATTCTGCAGACTGAACGGCGAAAAGTCAAGCATGTAGCAGGGTGGTCGAATGGCGAGAGTACGTCCGACAGTGAATCGTATGGGCGGTGTGTGGCTGACGGCGACAGGCAGCCACGCGTGACTAAGGCTGACCTAGATCGACGGCCGTGTTGACGCCTACAGCCGCCTCCACCGCCGTCCGAGCAGGTCCGCCACCGCCGCCGCCGCCGCCGCCGCAGCCGCCGCCGCCGCCGCCGCCGCCGCCGAACCAAACCGGTTGATCGATAAACTATTTATATCGCGCTCGCAAAACGCAGCCGAATGCATGCGTTACAATAGCTGTGATTGACTTTGTATTATGCACGTTCAAATGCACGCGGGATTATGCTACAAAAACGCATACGGTGAAAAATGTATCATGTGGTTTTGCAATTGTGTTGCTAACAAACGAACTTCTTTGGTAAAACAACGTCAGTTCATTATAAGGACACCGATATGTTACAGTCGGAACTACATCTTCCAGCTAATTTAACACATAGCAAAATATAAAGAAAGTAAGGCACACTAACGGAAGCGACAGCTAAACGAGAGTGCATACGGACAGGAAACAGTAGAAAGCAATGTTTATTTATACTTCACTGGAGTACAGTTTTGTGTGTGCTGTTTTCTTTGGATGACAAGCTGGCTTTTATGATGTTCCGTTTAACCAATCCTAGTACGTAAGCAATGTTGGCACTACACGCTTGTTGCACTCTTCGAGTTGTTAACCGTGCAAGGAGCTTACCAGGGAATACAGTACTGTGTTGTTTATTTTTGCTATAACATGTCAGTAAAAAAAGACTTAAAGCATATAATACTGTTTTATCGCATTACCAATTTATAACATAACTTAGCAAGACAAATATATCCGCAGAGCTGAGGTTTACCGCAGACTTAATCTTCTTTGTGTACCCTTCGAACTGTTGATGAATTGGGAATTGGTTTTTGTGTACTTTTGAGATTTCCAAACCATTTTGTTTGACGCGTCGATGACGTCGAGTTCCTTATGATTTGCTTGCATTAGAAGTGTTTTGTACATTTTATTGCGTATTTCATTGCATATTTTATTGTATGTTGTATGGTTTAAGGATACTTATTTAAAGTTGGTTTCCAGGCAAATGCACAAGGTAACACAATTAATAACACATGAGCACACATATCATCATTATAAATTATTATTATATAAAGTTGTGCGGTGTCAGGCATGTATTATGAATTTACTTTAAATGCCAATAAATGCTATGTTATGGAAGTACAATTATAACGTTAGAATTCAATTCCTCGTGATCGAGAATGTTACGCGTCTCGTCGTTGCTAACGTCGTTGCTAACGTCGTTGCTAACGTCGTTGCTAACGTCGCTGTATTTTGTGTATTCCAACCAGACGGAGCGCCAGAATATCGGGAGCACTGGGGTCCAAACACTCTTGGACAAATTTGTTTTCCTTTGCCCCAGTATCGCAATGCGCCACCATCAGTCGTGCAGTTAACCATTAAAAATCCATGTACATTTCTTTAAACGTCGGTTCGCAATGGCGGCAAGTACGACCTGCAGCAAATACCCATTGGTGTGTTGTTTCTCTGTAACTTTAACACGATTTAACAAAATTGCTACAAACAGCGATAAACTACAAGAAGCAAATGCCTAAAGTCGCCATTGCCTTATCGAGAGTTCAACTATTTGTAATTTATATGTAGCCTGTCCTTGTCAGATATCAGTAAATTGTTAAACATATTCATACTGCTAGCGTTAATAGATGCATCAACTTATTCTCCTTTAAATGTAATTTAATTCAATATAGGTAATGAAAATATGATATGTAAGATAATCAAAGAATAACAAATGCGACTTATAACTTCCGTAAATGTAACATCAGTAGCACTAATGCTGACAACTAAATTTGTTTGTGTTACTAGCACAAATGAAACTATATATAATTATAAAACAAAAAGATAGAAAGGTGATTACGCATCCTATATTTGTCGTCACGATGGCCAGTACTGCAGGAGACGGCAAAGTTGGTTGATCAAGTGTTTCGTAATACTGACCAAACCGTACCAGACAAACTCTTTTCAAGGGGATGGCCGGGGAAGATAAAAATCAAGTAAACTGTTGCGCTGAGTTAGTGAAATCGCACGAGGTAAATAGTGTTAGCAAACTAGGGTTAAACAGCTACAACCAGGTGTGTCAGAGTCTCTTTAGATCAGACGTGATGTCTGTTAGGAGTGAGGGTAAGGATATGATATAAAACGTCACGCTGCAATACTCTTGCAAAAATAACTGGACATTGTCAACACAAGTTTACCCACAAGGAAAAACGGAGAATGACCGTGGAAAAGAAGATGCCGGCGGGCGACCTGACATGGGACACCATCATTAGCCGGGCTGCAGACCAACATCAGTTGATGATCTCTTGTGAAACCCTTGTGCCACTTTAACAAGATTTAACAAGATTTGCCATCCAAGCCAAAGGCCCAGATGGCAAGTGGACAAGGAAGCCATTGGCTTATCGAGAGTCCAACAATGTTCACCTACTTATAACCCGCCCTCCTGATATACGTGTCAACCTTGTTTTTAAACATATTCACGCTGCTAGCAGTTACACAACCTGTAGACAGTTTGTTCCATTCATTTATTGTCCTCTGTGAGAACGAGTGCTTCCTGATGTCCTGATGTCCTCTAGTTTTGCTATCCTTCTTGAGTGAGAAAAACATATTTCTATCAATATTTTCATACCCATTCAATATCTTAAAAACTTCAATCTGATCTCCTCTTAACCTCCTTGTCTCTAGAGTTGTTAAACCACATTCTTTCAGGCGTTCTTCATAACTAAGGTCTCTAAGTTCTGGAATCATTTTAGTTGCTCTCCTTTGTATGCGTTCAAGCGTATCTATATCCTTCTTACGATATGGTCTCCATGCTTGTATACAGTATTCTAAATGAGGTCTAACTATTGCTTTATAAAGAGGTATAATTAACTTTTTTCCCTTGTATGTTATGTTTCTTCTAATCAATCCAAGAATTTGATTACCCTTTGAAGCTGCAATACCACACTGCTCTGAAACTTTCATATCAGCGCTTATTGTAACTCCTAAGTCCTTTTCTTTTACAGTAGTACCAAGAACAGTAGCTCCCATTTTATAGTTTACATTCATGTTCCCATGTCCTGTATGTAGGCATTTACATTTCCCAAAATTGAACAGCATCTGCCATTTCTCAGACCATTTCACTAATCTGTCTAGATCGTTTTGTAAATGTTGTTTATCACCATCAGTATTAACCTTTCTAAACAGTTTTGTGTCGTCCGCAAATTTCAGTACGTTACTTGTTATACTCTCGTCCAAGTCATTGATATAAATTAAGAATAATATAGGTCCTAATACTGATCCTTGAGGTACCCCACTCAAAACCGATTTCCAATTTGAAACCTCGCCATCTACTACAACTCGTTGTCTTCTGTCAGTCAGCCATTGTTCTATCCAGTCAGTTATGCTATCCCCGATACCATGGGGCATACAAGACTGAATGAGTGAGTGAGTGGGTGGTGGGTGGGTGGGTGGGTGGGTGGTTGCATGGGTGGGTGGGTGGATGGGTGGGTGACTTACTGACAATTACGCTGGAAAAGACGACCCCGAAACATTTTAAGTGGTTGAAAAATGCTCCCGTCAAATTTCAGTATTTCAAGGTGATTTGTATTTAGTTCGTCATCACCTGCACGTCTATGACATCACCAGTCTAACAGAATGGTATAAATAATGCACAAACAATCACACTGCTGCAATAATTGTCCGCACAAGGAATAAAATCTTTGATCAATACATCAAAACGCCGCACCAGTCAAAGTAGATGCTCCGTATCCAATGGCAACCAAACCTGACTCAAAGCCGTTGGCGCGCATGGCCGCCTGCCGAAATGAGGCCATTCACTCGAGCGTGAAGTCTCACCCATGACGTCGCGGTAGCAGTAGCCATATTATTAGACCGGTATAGCGGGTCGGCGTATGTCGTCCATTCATATTCTGATTCGTGTATAGCGGCACTGTGTGTTGTATTGCTGGCTGCGACACGCCTGCTTGCGTCTCCGCCCCAACGTACACTCTCGACTGACCGGAAAGGCGGGGGGATCGCCCACCAAACCGGACTCGTCGATTTACGGCTTTCTCAGTCGGGATAATCAGTTGCGGGATTCACTGACTGTTCACTGGTTTTGGCGAGATCGGATCATCCATAGCGACATAATGTGCCAGGTGAGAAAGACAGTGATTGTTTGTTCTATCCGTATGTGAGGTGAATTCACCACGTAAAACACCTACAGTGCATTGTGACGTTTTGGTTACTGATCTCTAAGCTGTACAACTGTTAATATCGGCCGTCGTTTCGGAAGGCCATCGTTATACGTTGGAATGTCCATTTATCGCCCAGCACGGATAATGGCGGTTTTGGCGTTGCTGTTATAACTCGCCATATGTGAGAAATGCTCCTTGAAATGCAGTTTAACATCAAGGTCAGTTAATTGGAATGTTTTTACACACTTCATTAAAGAGCAGCTTCTAAAATTCCGGTGTTCCAAGACTGGGTCTACCAGTGGCGTATCTAGGATTTCGTAAAGGATGAGCTCAGTGGGAGGAGGCAAGCTTGGCACCCATTAGTTTACCATGCTCCCGTTTAGTGGCACAACATACGAAAAAAATGTAAGCCAGTGTGAGTATGGCCCAATTCCCCACTAAACACGCCAATGAGTCTACAGTCACGATATTGTTTATCTTGCACCAGTTGTTTGCGTACGGAGTTGCCATGGTCAAATGACAATTACGAGTTGTTCATGAATCATGTCGAAGGGGGTTTATCAACAGACCAAAATTAATCGTTCGGAGGACCCCCGTTGGTACATTCGAAGGACCCCGGTAGCACGTTACGGCAATTAGTGTAAACCGACAAAGCGCTATTGCAATTGGAAAATAGACAGGCGTCGTTCAAACTAATGCACTTGACCGAACAAGCCTAATTATGGGACATCCCAACAGTCTCAGGTATTCGCCCTTTCGCTCAGGTAATTGTCCAACACAGGCATCGCTAAACCTTAGGAATGTGGCACGACCAACGCAGTACCTCATAGTTGTCTTGGGGAGTTGTTTATGAACGACTTTTTTAAGGTAAATCAAAGACTAGGGCAATATATGTAGTGAAACACCGAATACCCTTAATGCCAAAAGTCATCGCTGCACAAACCTGTTGACACATTATGATGATTAACTAAGAACATTTTCTGGAGTCGATTCACACACAGTCGTATTTGCTGGAATAAATAAAAAAAAAACTTAAAAAGAAGGACAGCGGTGGCCGTTATTACTGACCTTGACGTTGTTGAGTAAAGTGGGATTGCAGCTCCGAAGTGTTAAATCTTGTTAAATGTCACATATAACGAGAAACAGGTAATTGTGCCCATATAGAAAGCAATGTGAATTTGGCATATTGCATACAAACGCGGAGGCCATATCGTAAGAAGGACATCGATAAGAAAGAATACAATGAAGAACAGCTAAGCTGATTCTAGAACGGAGCAACTTTAGTTATAAAAGACGTGTAATAGCATGTGGTTGGCAAAACTGGAGACCAAAAGGAGAACACACAGAAGTTCATATAATATTGAATAGTTATGAAGATATCGATATAAATATTTTCTTAAAGCTTAAAGAAGGCAGAACCAGAAGGCACCTGTTAATATACTTGCCAATATGATATAACCATGCTGCTTGCGTCCAACCTCAACTGATGTAACATATGTTCTTAGTAAACCACTGGCGTGATATTCTTGATTTTAGTTGCACATGACCAGTTTTCATTATCTCTTTAAGGTGCATAGCCCCCCAAACCATGACATTTGTTTCGCTTTAAGGAACAGTGCAGGTTGGATATAAAAAACATCCATTCTCAAAGATAAATAATACATGAAATAAGCAAATTATCTATCGATTGTTTTAATGCTAGAAGCGTGAAACGTGTTTAAAAATGAAATTGACATATATCTGATAACGGTGGGCTATTAATAGATAGACAATTGTTGGACTCTCGATAAGCCAATGGCTTTCTTGTCCACTTGCCATGTGGAGCTTGTGGCTATAGAAGACAATCTTGTTCAATCTTGCTAAATCTAGGCACGATCTTAAGTTAGTGTAAATCGATGGTGGTCGATTAATGAGTGAGTGGCATTGTTGAATATATTTTACAGTTGTTTGAGGGACCAATACTGCCCAACCACGTTTAGGTGATTATAATTTTTTTATAATTATAATTATAATCTCCCGTGGAATAACGTGAAATAGCACCAGTAGGACACCGTAGTATTGTTTACCCATTCAATCGCCAGTAGGATACTAACTTAACGTTATGTCTCCCATGATTATAATATTTTCAACATAAGTAACTATGTTGACTAATATTTATTTACTATTATTTGAATGGGCGTAGTCAAGTTTGGATCGGGATGTACGCTACAAATTCGGGTGTTTAACTAGAAAGGCGTCGCATGGAACGTGCTTTCATCTCCTTCATGTTGAGAGAGGTATCTCTCTATATATGTCACGCAGTTAAATCGACAATGATACATTCATTGTATTTAACAAACACGTATAAATAAAACGTTCATCATACATATATTGTGTGAGTGCGCGCATGAGTACGTATACAATGTACCTGTAATGTATGTACCTACGCACACACGCACGCATACTCGAATACTGGGTTTCACCAGCACCGCGGGTGTATTAGCAAACACAACGGTTATGTTTGATTCGCCCCTGTCGCCTTCGCTATCATTCAGCCGTCACAGAGTCCCACGCTTTTCTTCTTGTACCGATAACCACAAAACATCGCTCTTTTGTTATTTTTTCTGAAGTCTGAAGTTCTGAACGTTGCAGTTAATTAGAGACCATGTCACTTGGCTGTACAAAAACACACCTGAGGAGATAATATAATATGATAGGCAAGTTTCAGATGAAAAGTTTGAATGTGTGTGTGTGTGTGTGTGTGTGTGTGTGTGTGTGTTTGTGTGTGCGTTTGTGTGTGCGTTTGTGCGTGTGTTTGTGTGTGTGTTTGTGTGTGTGTGTGCGTGTTTGCGTGTTTGCGTGTGTGTGTGTGTGTGTGTGTGTGTGTGTGTGTTGTGGGAAGACAATGTGTATGGAACGATATGACGATATGCCGATGATATCACATTGATGGCTACATCACAGGAAGAGGGTAAGTACATAGTAAGCACACCCGGGTTAAGATAAAGAAGGGGTTAATGAAGAAGAAGGTCTACAGTGTTCCACCAAGAAAAGAAAACTGATTAAGTACGGTCAACGAAAAAGAAGGCCTGATAGTCTGGTACGTAATACAGATTCTACAAAGGGAATTTAATACGTGATCCAATGAGTAACTCCAGGAGAACCCATATGTTCTGCATTGATAGTCAAGATATTTTTATTTCACGCCTTTCATAATCAACACACTTACTTATTTAATCCTCTTCGTACGGAAGTGCACATAACAACGTCAACAACAATAATAATAATAATAAGAAGAATACCATACAATGCAATAATGGCACTTCTGTTGCGTTAATATCTTCTGGAAGCCCAAGCTCAACTTTTAAGCAGGTGGGAACTTAGGTGATGGTGAAATGTTATTGTATTCCTGTCAACATGAACACATCCGTCAGCCCTACAGCGTCACTGTTAAAATAACATAATCAGTAATGGTGCGAACAGAGACGACATACAGTGGTATCTCTGGTATGTCGTGTACGAATTATGACATGTAGGCGATAGTATAGTATGCAATACGCAAATCAACAATGTGGAGTTATATAATAGAACGGCCAGTTTTACAATAGAATGTCTTCTTGAAATTCCTCTCTAATTTCAGGAAATTCTTTCTGTAACACGATACTAGAACATCGCTGGTTACTCATTTCTAAATGATAGATTGGCGTGCTCGCATCCGAGCCAGTTGTGGTACAATAGACAGTCCCGCCACGCATGTGTCACCATTGAGTCGACCCGGTTTTACCAGACAAAGCTTATTGTCCGTGTCACTACGTCAGTCAACTCGGTGTCACCAGAGAAAGTTCATTTTCCGTGTCACTACTGAGTCAACTTGGTGTCACCAAGCAAAGTTCAACGTCTGTGTGACTACTGAGTCAACTCGGTGTCACCAGGCAAAGTTAACCGCATGAAGCAACTTGGTGTCACCAGACATACTTCACTGTCTTAGTTACTACTGATTCAACTCGGTGTCACCAGACAAAATTCATTGTCCGTGTCACTACTGAGTCAACTTTGTGTCACCAGACAAACTTCACTGTCTGCACTACTGAGTCAACTCGGTGTCACCAGACAAAGGTCACTGTCTGTGTTCACCACTGACTCACAATCTCAGTTTCTGTGACGCACCGTTGACAAACGAAGGCAGACAGTGTGACGTCACGACCCCCGTCCACAAGATTAAGTCAAGTGAAACATGAATGGATTGCTCGAGTGTGGAACTTATTTCACTGGTGTAAGTAAGTGTTCTGTTGGAATGACCACATTCAAGTAACGCAACGGTGATGTTAACGTTCTTAAAGAGAGAGAGAGAGAGAGGGGGGGAGAGAGAGAGAGAGAGAGAGACCGTCGAAGGCATCCTTTGTAGCTGACTACACCGACTGGTGAAATGGCTAGCCGGGCGAGTGTCGGGAAGGGTCGTTCTAGATCACCGAGACATATGCAGGTGTTGTCTACACGTGACTGCGTGCGTCTCTCTAAATCGACTTTACAAGAAAAAAATGAACACGACTAAACACGTGACTTGCACTTCCAGGAAACGCAGTTCATTCATTCGTGGTCATCAGGGTGTGTGGACCGAATCACAGACGTGTGAAATATATTTCCCCAGATTAGAGGGGATCTACAGATTTTATTGTCTCACCCGAAAGACATTTTCTGCTTCCTTCCCATATAACTGGTGTCAAAGTTGTACACAAGTTTGTTAAACGACCGGTTTATGATCGAACCTACAACATCCTGGGCACAAGCACCATGCCTTTGAGCCACAATAAGTAGGCACTATTCATTGACGAGCATTGACCTGAAGACAACGTCCGTATGAGAGCATTCTACACACGACGATGACACGACACAGTAGACGATTGCTAGAGTTGGTGATGGTATGCGGCAGAGAAAACATCAAATATAGGTTCAACAGTAGTTTCAATGGCAAAATGCAGCTCAACTACCCATTTACTTTTCTAATGCACTCGAGCGTTATCGGACGACCCCAGAGTATGAATGGCCAGCGCTGTGCTTATTGTGTGCACAGATCATAGATAATGTCACCGTGCAGAAAACATGTCGCTGAGTCTAGTGTCTGTACAAGGCGCTGGCAAAGTAATCACAACTGGGTCATCCGCATGACAAAACAACGGACACTCTGTTAACTGTTAATCCGTTGACATCTTTCGACTACTTTTTGGACATTCCGGTTTTCCTTTACCTCGATGATTCCATTCATGGCCCTTTCTTGTTTCTTTCCTGGGTGCGTGTCCTATCCAGGCCCATATCTTTTTTTTCGACATATTGCTGTGTTGCTTTGTCCTACACGACCTACACCATGACACTTCTATAAACGACGACCTACATCAAGACTCTTCTATAAACGACGACCTACACCATGACACTTCTATAAACGAAAACTTACATCATGACACTTCTATAGACGACGACCTACACCATGATACTTCTATAAACGACGACCTACATCAAGACACTTCTATAAACGATGGCCTACATCATGACACTTCTATAAACGACGACCTACATCAAGACACTTCTATAAACGACGGCCTACACCATGACACTTCTATAAACGCACCCACCGCCTACGCCACTGAATCATGGTCACATTCACACCAAAAACTATTTAATTTCGCGAACAAATGAAGCTATCTCGTATCCACTATGACACGCTAGCTTGTTTGTACAAACCCTTCAGACAAAACACCATCAGATAAAACACCATCCGCTCTGAGCAAACCCTCACCATCTGCATTCATTTGTGTTCATTTTGGCGTGTATGTGCAACATGCAGAACAAAAAACAGAAAATATACTTATATTTCAGCTGTAAACTGTTCATTGCGTGTAATGAACTATAGCATGAGAGAAAGAAGGTGAGAAAGAGGAATTATATGATCGCAGCTGTATAAATTGTACCATTTAGAGCGAGCATAGTTACTCTGCATGAATTGCATCATCGAGCAGCCAATATTGTCTCAAAAAAGCTTGGTCAAATGAGAGGATTTCTCCACAGGGTTTGTGTACTGGATTCGGACTTACTACGGCCCAGGGACCGTCCACACACGCGATGTATTCAGTAAGCGCTAAGCGCCGGTCTAACATGTAAGCTTGGTGTAACGCTATGCTTATACTGAGCGAGAGAACAAGCAATTTACCGTCGCTGATACTGCATCGGCCAACCTGGTAGCTTCTGGTTAATATCATAGCCGTTCATAATATAGCCGAACATATGACGTTCATACAGGCCAAAGAAACAGGCATTCTGACAAGCATTATATGTGTCGGTTGTTGTAATGACTCATGTTTAGTAATATTTGCACAACTGTTCCTTTGTTTGGCCATAAACACTGTTGAATATCACCTGTGTTCAACGGTATGTCGAGGCAGCTACTACGTGAATACTATGATTTACGCGTGCATTAAATGGTTTTTTTCTAACTAATTTATGTGTAGATTATGTATCACATTAGGTTTGCATGGACTCCGTGCAAGACGATCATTTATTTACAGTAGTTTATAAGACCAGCAGACGCACCCACAGCTGTAGTCGCACGCACCCACGCACGCACACACACGCGCACGCACTCACCCGCTAATATACAAGTAAACCCACGCAGTTCTTAGCTCGCAAAAACAACACTTTGGGCCAAAGGATTTGTGCACTCTTTGAAAACAACTTATCGTGTTGAACTTATTTCTTATATCTTTTTTAACCACGGTATCAGTTAAGTACACGCACGCACGCACGCACGCACGCGCACACACACACACACACACACACGTCATGTCTTGTCACAGTGCATGTCATAATGCATGTCATAATGCATGTTATGGTGCATGTCATGGTGATCACACAATGGTATATGCATCATGCTTGGTTGAAGGCGTTAGAAACGAATGTTCGCTTTGTGCCAAAGAAACATGTCACGGTTGTTATTGAAAACGTGATATATTGAATAAACCTTGGTAATCCCATTGAAAGGGTCCGGTTTAACCAAGGTGTTAAATATTATACATGTGTTTGGGATGTGTGGAGGGGTATCGGGGTGTGTACTGTATATTTTGTCATGCCGATGCATTTAGTCACCCATTCAAGCACGCGTGCACGCACGTACTCGCGCGAACACGTACGCATGCACGTACTCGCTCAAACAATGGGATATCATCGGCATATCGTTCCATACAAATTGTCTTCCCACAACACACACACACACACACACACACACACACACACACACACACACACACACACACACACACACACACACACACACACACACACACACACACACACGCACCCACACGCACACACACAAACACACACACCCACACTTGTATATTAACTGAACTGACACCGTTTCCGTTTCCAGAGATTCGCCCGGGCGGTGTTGGCGGCGTGTCTATTGACCGTTGCGAGGGCCCGATACTGCACCCCACCGTCATGCAGTGCGCCTGCCTCAAGCTATGCGTGGTACGGCGGGGAGAGCTCTACAGGACGGTACGTGGCGGTCGGCGGAGTATTCGCGGTGCATGGGACCGGGTCGGACCCCGGCCACTTGGGAGTCATCCGCGAGGCCGGAGTCCAGAACGTCGAGGCGTTCTTGTGGGCGGTGCGCACGTTCAAGACACGATACCCGTCAGCTTCCGCTAACTTCACTATCCGGGCTGTTGCATTCGATTCTTTCACCAACAAGAACCTTATATTACAACAGGTGCTGAATCTGGAGCATTGCCAGCTCGCCTTCGGAACCCCGCCCGTCAGCCCCTCGCATCTCCTCGCCTTCGTCGGGACCGACACGGGCGAGCAGGCGGCGGCTCTGGCTACAGAGCTCGCCAGCCTTCGCAAGACTCTCGTCTCGCCAGCCGCCAGCAACGCCTTCCTCAGTGACGTCACCAAATACCCGTATTTCCTGCGCACAGTGCCGTCCGACGGCGAACAGGCGAAGGCGCTGGTAGCGATGCTAGAGTTCCGAGGGTGGCGCTATGTTCAGGTGGTGCTGGAAGAGGGGGACGAGGTAGGGGAGGAGTTCCGCTCGGCCGCAAACAACGCCGGGATCTGTATCGTGCAGACCCAAGTCATTCCGAAGGTGCGTACATCGCAGCACTTGGCGGACATCGTCAACAAGATGATTACCAAGAAGGAGACACGGGTCGTCGTCGTGCTGGCTGGAGAGAACACCATCAACGAACTGTTGCTGAAGGCCATCAGCACCCGGGGTATGTTCACGTGGGTGGGGGGTAACTCGTGGGGTAACTCAAAGAGGGCTGTCGAGGGGGCGAAGAACGTCGCCGAGGGTGCCGTGATCGTGGCGCTGCGTAGCGACGACGATCCAAACAGCGCCAAATTCAAATTCATGGACTATTTCAAGGCGCGGAAACCGAACACAAACGCCTACAACCCGTGGATGACAGCCTTCTGGGAGAAGAGATTCGCCTGCAGTGTGAGCGGGAAGGCCGGGACCACGCTGTGTCGCACTGACCTGCAGTCTCTCAATAGTGTCCAACTGGCTACGTCCGTGTCGTATACGATAGAGGCAGTCGATGCCATCCTGCACGGGATCGCGCGAGCGAGCAAGAACGCTTGTCCGTCGAATGACCTTCTGTGCTCGACTTTCGTCAACGACGCAGACAAGTGGACTGCCATTCACGACAAGATACGTAGTAGCAACTTCAACGTTACGACCGGGGAAACATTGGACACGCGACACGTCATCTACAACTTCAGAGCTGCACACGACAACTGTGCTAACCATTGCTACAAAGAGGTACGTTCGTAACAGTCTTTTTATAAATACTACGTCCAGGAGCGTTTATATGAAGCTATGTACGTGTTCATGTGTATATCCAACATCCACCCACCCACCCACCGACCCACCGACCCACCAACCAACCCACCAACCCATCCACACAACCACCCGCCCGCCCGCTCGCCCGCTCGCCCGCCCACCCACTCATTCATTGATTCGTTGATCCATCTGTCCATCCACCCATCCATCCATTTATCCATCCATCCATCAATTTTTCCACTCTTGTGTGTGCGTGCGTACGTACTTGCGTACGTGCGTACGTGCGAGCGTCCGTGCATGCCCTGATAATCCATGCATTTGCTCCCCCCAGGTCGGGTCGTACTCACAACCCTCGGCCGACATGAAGACGGGAGGCATAGCCTTCTCAAAGGACATCTACACGTACGACCAGGAAGGGAAACACACAGCGAACGATGTCGTAACGATCTGTGGGTCAACTCCGTGCTGGGAGTGCGGGGATGTCGACGCTACGAACTCCTCATTCTCCCCGTCCGCCTCGGGGTCAACCACATCACTACCGACCACACCACAGTCCGCTGGACAGGTATATGACACATGTGACGTACAGTAACTGTTAGTTATGACTGTTGACGAACACCTGGATGATGTGCGTAAAGTAGTTGCTGACGAACATGTAGAATATACAGGAACAGAATGTAACACGTAACAACACATACTAATATTCCTGATAAACCTATTCTGTAGTTGACTCTCTCTCTCTCTCTCTCTCTCTCTCTCTCTCTCTCTCTCTCTCTCTCTCTCTCTCTCTCTCTCTCTCTCTCTCTCTCTCTCTCTCTCTCTCTCTCTCTCTCTCTCTCTCTCTCTCTCTCTCTCTCTCTCTCTCTCTCTCTCTCTCTCTCTCTCTCTCTCTCTCTCTCTCTCTCTCTCTCTCTCTCTCTCTCTCTCTCTCTCTCTCTCAATGTCTTGTCTGTTTGTCTGTCAATCTCTCACTCTGTATGTCTGTCTGTATGTATATGTGCTCTCTCTTGCTAGCAATTATGATAATTGTGTTTTGTGTTTAATTTCCACAATATCAATTTAATATAAGACACGTTTAATACATATTTGCTCTATCGCTATTCGCATAGCAAAATCTCTCTCTCTCACGCACACACGCACGCACGCACACACACACATGCTCACACGAACACACGCACGCACACACGCAACTTCACGTTGTGTTCGGTGTTGTTAGTTGTCTGATGAGGACACGGCCCCGGTGAAACTGCGCAAGGACACGTGGGCGATCGTACTGCTGATCCTGTGTTCTCTCGGCCTCATCGTCGTCGTCATCTTCGAGGTGTATCTCGTATCTAAGATCGTCGGTAGCCCCATCCCGAGCCACTGGCGAACCATGTGGTTGGGACAACTCCTCCTCTTCTCTCTCCTCCTGTGCTACCTCGTTTTGTTTGCCTTCGTCGTCTCGCCCACCGTCACCTCCTGCGTCATCCTCCGCTTCGGCGTCGGAGTCTGCTACGCCATGTGCTTCTCGGTGCTGCTCGTCAAGCTCATGATCATTATGAGCTCCGCCAGCATCGGCTATCTCAAGGGCATCTACCAGTTCCTCATGTTCGTGTTCGCGTGGGGCGTCCAGGTTAGTACAGTAATGATAATAATGATGATGATAATGATGATAATTGTAATGATAATGATAATAATACTAAATATAATAATAACTTTAATACTAATAATACAATGGACTCCGTTTAATAGTATCGCATATAAGCCGTTCAATAGAATCAAAATATTCTGGCCCGAAATTAATCTGTTACACGGAGTTCACTGTAATACGAACACTTACATCGCGCCTTAATCCTCGAAAACCCGAGCTCAGAGCGCACCAAAACGAAAGGGTTGGGGAATTTCGAAGTCCGTAAACAATGTTCTTAAAGTTGTCAACAATTGGGAACGCAGGAAGGAAAGCACGGTTAAAGAGAGCAGTCTTCATACTGTGATTAATATTTCCTATTGATCTAACATCGCTTTTTATTGGATGCAACTTTGCATGCTCTGCTTCTATTGGTTGTTCGCTTTGATTTCTGCTGCATTAAATAGCGTTTTTCTAACTGTCGTAACTAACTGCCGGGAATATCATTTAGGATTAAAACGTAAGGGGATACACGTTTCTATCATAGGATCATGTTGTATAATATAAAATATATCTGTTTTGACTGCTCATATATATTATTTATCCGTCGCAGATCGTCATTGACGTCGAGTGGCTGATCTTGCGCGATCCCGGCGTGCACCGCATTGCCGGCACTGACCAATGGCAGTGCGTGCAAGGATTCACTCCGCATGTCCAGTCGCTCGTCTACGTCATGTTTCTAATGGTCGTCTGCACGTTGACCGCGATCAAGGCTCACGGCATCATCACGAACCACCGCGAAGGCGTCTTCGTCGGCATGGCTGCCGGCTTCTCCATACCCGTGTGGGTGGCGTGGCTCCTAATCGCTTACCTCAAAGACGACACTGCCGAACCCGCCATGGCATTCGGTCTGCTCACTACAGCCACGTTGGTTCTCTTCATTATGTTCCTTCCAAAGGTACGGTTGTCAATGAAAATTTCAAATTGCAGATCTATTTTGTTTGACATTTTTATGATATGGCTGCAGCCTCGAGGAAATGAAATGTGAAAACAGTTTCAAAATTAGTAAAGTATTTTTCGAGATATGATTTTTTTTAAAAGTGAAACTTAACACATTCATAACATTATGGGAAAATGTACAATTGTCTACATATTTTTTTTTTCTAAAATACCGCGTATTATATATAAACACAGGTATATGCAATGCACAGTAATCATTTCACATTATCGATTTGCTTATTTACCGAAGTTAAACAAGTAGCAAAAATATTTTATTCGCTGATATCTAGGCTAGATTTGATTGATTACGAAATCTCAAACATAATTATATTACCGCAACAATCTTCCATTAATAAAAATGACAAAATTGGTGACATAAAAGTGATATTCCTTTGATTGTAAATACGTGTGTCCTTATAATGATTACATGATACGATTACATTAGATAATAATAAGCCAATGATAAGATAATGATTTGATAATGATAAGATAATGATAAGATAATAAGACGATAATGATACGATGACGATAAGATAACGACAATGATAAGATAATGTCTTGTAGCGTCATCGAGTGTAATAAATTCCGACCACAATCGTAATCCATCCCAATCTAGCATCATATGCAAACATAATGAAATGTTGATATATTAATATGATACGTTGAAGCAAAGTGCGTAATAAAACGGCTAGCTAATTGTCATCGTATGTATGTGTCGATGTCGCAAAACCGTAATAAAACGGCTAGCTAATTGTCATTGTATGTATGTGTCGATGTCGCAAAACCGTAATAAAACGGCTAGCTAATTGTCATTGTATGTATGTGTCGATGTCGCAAAACCGTAATAAAACGGCTAGCTAATTGTCATTGTATGTATGTGTCGATGTCGCAAAACCGGTGTAACACTATTATGTCAGTATATCTCCCCCCGCGGGATAGCTTCACCCATGGGGTAAAATGCCTTAGAATATCTTCCCCCAACCCTGGATATTTTATCCCCTCCCATTACCCAAGTTGTCTTGACTACAAACTATTTTCCCCCACAATAAAATCAAGAACACGGTGCAATTATACCAATGTTTATTATAAATTTCATCATGTAATGACTTACAATTATCACAAAACAGTTCACCTGCGATAAATCACAAAGGCGGGTCCTTGAAACTTGTATTGATAACAATGGGGTGTTACCATGCTGAGCAACAGCTCGGAGGAGCCCAGCCCAACGGAGAGAGCTGTTTGTTGGTGAGGCAGCGGACCATTATTAACCCAGTGCCTTGAGAAAAGAGCTGTGTGTTTTGTTGTTGAGGTGGCCTCTCATGATTAACTCAGTGCCTCGATGAGAGACTTATCATGACTAACTCGGGAATCACTTCATATCATTCATTCATTCGTAAATGTATAACGTAATAAAATATAAACACGCCATTTTCTTGCATAACAACATGTAGTAGATATTATTCTGACTCATATTTCCTAATTATAAACTGTCTTGCATAAGTACAGGGGTTAGATATCCATGGTGGGGGGAAGATACCCTAGGGAAGATGTCCGGGGGGAGATACCCCGCCACGCCGGTATTAATAATAATAATAATAATAATAATAATAATTGACTTCTATGGCGCCTATATCCTCAGGAACCTGAGCTCAGAGGAGCAACAAAACAGAATCAGTAGGCGTAATCGTAAACAAGGACGCGCAAAAGTCAGTATCAGAACGAGGGACAACCGAACATATATGGTGGGAATGCAATTTGGAATAGGTATGTCTTGAGTTTTTTTCGGAAAATAGCAATAGTTTCGGATGTTTTCAAAGCGATAGGGAGTTCGTTCCAGACCCTAGGCGCAGCGACAGAGAAGGCACGTTTACCCAAGTTAAGTTTTGTTTTAGGTACAATAAGTTGTTGTGAAACTGATGATCTTAGCTGCCTAGGGATATTTGAAAGATGCAGGAGACTAGCCAAGTAGAATGGTTGTTGTGTAGATAGAGCACGATATGCAAGAGTGGACAGCTTAAAATTAATTCGATAAGAAACTGGAAGCCAGTGTAACTGTTTAAGTAGTGGTAGTGACGGTGAAAACCGAGGCGCCCTGAGAACCACACGTGCCAGACAATTTTGTACTCGTTGGAGTTTAGCCAAGTCTCTTTTAGCAATGTTGTTTAGTAGTGAATTGCAATAGTCAAGACGGCTGCTAATTAGTGCCGTTGATATTGTTTTAGCAGTAGATATAGATATGTGACGTCGAATTCGACGAAGATCACGAATATGATAGAAACAGGATTTACATACTTGAGAGATATGCTGGCGAAAGTTGAAATCACTGTCAAAGATAACACCTAGATTACGAACAGTATCTGATGGGAATGTATCACTGCCAAGCAGTTTTACAGGAAAATGGTTGATGACTTTATTTCGTTGTTGTTTAGTGCCAATAATAATAAGGTCTGTTTTATCTGGATTAAGCTTTAGCTTACTTGATTCCATCCACGACAAGATATCAGTAAGGCAATCACTAAAAGTCGAAAGAGATTCTTGTACATTTGATTGTGAAAGAGATATGTAAACCTGTGTGTCATCTGCATAAAGGTGATGACTGAGATTACGATTAGCAATAACTTGGCTGAGCGATGTAGTATATAAGCTGAACAGAACAGGGCCAAGGACGGATCCTTGTGGCACTCCAAATGGTAGATGTTGTGGGCTAGATAATGTGCCAGATATGTTAATACTTTGATATCTGTCTGATAAAAATGATTTGAACCACCGAAGAGCTGGGCCAGAAATTCCAAAATATCTATGGAGGCGTTGTAAAAGGATTGAATGATCAATTGTATCGAAAGCAGCTGAGAGATCAAGTAAAGTGAGTGCTGTGACTTTGCCATTGTCCATGTTATCAACTATATCATTGTGTATCTTGAGAAGAGCTGTTTCAGTAGAATGGAATCGTTTATATGCAGACTGTAGATCATTTGATAAGTGATGGTTGTAAATATGTTCATGAAGGCGATTAGCAACTACTTTTTCCAATATTTTTGACAGAAAACTGAGATTAGAGATAGGACGATAATTCCTTAGGTCATCTTTGCACAAAGTTTGTTTTTTAATAAGAGGATTTACAAGAGCATGTTTGAAATCCTGTGGAACAACTCCACTCTGCATTGAAAGGTTTATGATAGTAGTAATTGGAAAGATGAGTGGATCGATACAGCTTTTTAGTAGAAGTGTTGGAAATGGGTCAAGATCACACGATTTGTTAGGATATTTTTTAATAATGGTGAGAACTTCATTAGTAGTTGCAGGTGTGAAACTCTGTAGTGTTTTTTCAGAAAGTGGCGGTTCAGGGAAATCAAAGTCATTATTATTAATGACAAAATTTGATCGAATACGAGCAATCTTATCTGTAAAGTATTTTGAAAAAGAACTACACAATGTATCCAATGAAGAATGTTCAGGCAGTGCTTTTAATTTCTGCCGATGTAGAATTTTGTTAACAGATTTCCACATCTGCCGAGGGTTTTCAGAATTTGTTGTGATAAAATGTGTATAGTAATCGGACTTTGCTTTTGACATCATGTGATTACATATATGTAGCTGTTTAATATAACGGGATCGATCAATTGGAGAACGAGTTCGTCGCCAAATTCTTTCAAGATATCGACGACGACGTTTTGCTACTATTATATCATTAGACATCCATGGTGATGGAGGGCGAACTTGTACACTTTTGGTTTGTTTCGGAGCATGTTTATCCAGAAGTTTATTTAATGTTTCATTGTACTGATTAACAAGCTCGCATAGTGTAGATTTAGGTTTGATCAAAAGATCACAGTTTGCTAGATCCTCATGAAGGGTATTTATGTTAATTTTATTTATTGGTCGAAATGTGATCATTTTTTTTCTAGATTTTGAACCAACTTGCAACTGCAAATCGATAATGACACAAAGGTGATCTGATAAACCATCAGTAGGGAATATTGCTTTAATGTTAGGGCAAGTAGATCTAGTAATAAACAGGTCGAGCCAATGACTATGAACGTGTGTAGGAAATGAAACGTGTTGATGTAATGCATATGTTTGAAGGACATCCATGAATGATCTAGTATTTGGACATGGTAGATCAAGGTGGATATTGAAATCCCCAAACATGTAAATGTCTTCTTGGAATTGTAAGGTGGTTTCAAGGAAATCTGGAAATTCATCAAAGAATGTATTTGTGCTTGCAGGAGAACGGTAGATGCATATAAAATTAGCAGATAAGGATGAATGTTTTATAACAATACAAATTACTTCAAAGCTTTGGTATTGAGGTGTATGAATAATTTCTACTTTATATATTTCAGGTACTAGGAATGCGACTCCACCACCCCTACCTGAGCGACGGGGGTGATGGTATAGGCAAAAATCATTTGGGCAAATATCGGCAAGACAGGCTGATGTATCAGATGCTAATAGCCATGTTTCTGTTAAAGCTAAAATGTCTATGTGTTTAGATAATATCAGATCAGAAAGGGCAGCAGATTTATGACGTACAGATCGAACATTAGTAGTGGCAAAGCGCATGTTTTGAAATGTTTTTGGTCCAGGATTTATTGAGATATCACCTGCAAGAAGGAGGATGATAGACAGTCTAAATGATGGGTTACGACCAGATTTTGTAGACCATTTTCTTTGTGTACATAGTCGAAGATAAGAAAGATGTAAAGATGACGTTTGTGAGAAGCTAAATCGTATACTATTGTTGATGAATATTTCAGAGTGTCTATATGTATTGTATATATCTTCATCAAAAGAATAGCATTTTTCTTTAAACAATGTAGACAAAGATAATAAACAAATGGCCAGCACGAAGAGAAAATACATAATTGTATGCTCAGTGATGGGTAAGGCTAAGTGCAGCTGCTGGGAAAGAAGTCACAATTCTAGGATCAACTTCATCAAGACTAATTTATTTAATTAGAGATGCTGATCAGGGCCGACTCTGATCACTAAATTGTGACTCCTAGGCCTGTTAGATGTTAACTAGGGGTTATAAGTGCATTATCGCGTGCTGAATAATTAAAATATTACAGAAGCAAATATATTAAGAGCATACAATTATAACGTTTAATTAAAAATACCAAAGCAAAGAAAATGTGTTGTGCCGGCGACAAGAATGGGCGATAATAAAAGTAGTCAGTTAACGCATAACTGTCGAAATATAAAACTTAATGTAAAAACACTTATCTTGACACTGACGTTGTGGTCTACATAAAACAGCACATTTAAATATTATATTGCGCAACACTGGTTTAAAACTAAAACACTGTAAAGTTTAAAAATGTATAAAATAGCGGAGAACCAAATGTTTCAAATAGTGAAGTCGGCAGCCTCGTTCTTGGGGCAGTTCACACAACCAGGTATCACCGTTGTGTTAAAGCATTCGTAAATGTTCGGTTACAAAGGTGCGACAGTTGAACAGCATGGGAATGGAGGGAATATATGCCGAGGACGACATGCCCGACTACGCTGGCAGCGCCATTCTGCCTCCGACACTCATGCACACGCCAAGCATGGCTCCCGGCAGTGTCGTTCTTGGTCCGCCCAGCTTCACCGGCAAGACGGGCCCCGGCTCTATGGTGCTCGTCAACGGCGGAGTTTACACGGAGCCGCAGACACACACACTACAGAGTCTGCACTTCGATGGAAACCCAGGTTGGTCTCTCATCATATTGGTAGTCGTGTTTAGGACATCTTAATTGGTTAATATTATTGTGTTTTACTCGAAAACACGGGTAAAAAACAATAATTTGTTTAATATTTTCGGACTTTGCAATAATTGTTAAATATTTTCGGACCAAGCAATAATTTGTTAGATATTTTCGGAGTAAACAACAATCTGTTAAATATGTTCGGATTAAGCAGTAATTTGTTGACTAAACAGTAATGTGATAAATATTTTCGAACTAAACAGTAATTAGTTAGATATTTTCGGACAAACAATGATTTGTTAAATATTTTCGGACTAAACAGTAATTTGGTAACTATTTTTGGACTAAGTAATAATTTGTTCAATATTTTCATACTGAACAATGAAGTGGAGGATCGGGTGTGCGTCGTCGTGTGTAGGCGATTGTTCTTCTAATAATTTGTCGACAAATTATTGTTGTTCAAAATCCACAAGAGGCACTACCGGTCATTTCGGGTAGCTTGTCTATTGGCGTGATATATTCCTAAATGTGGACTTGTCTTCAAAACTAATAAAATAATGACTTGTGTCTTATAATTTTAGTAGGTTTTGCTAGTATAATAGCTTTCAAACATAAACCTAAACTACAATTAAACAACTACATTTTCAGACGCTCTCTACCTTCGACATCCGGGTCCCCAGGTCAACGTCAACAGCGCAGCGAGCGTTCGCAGCGCCCCTGTCGGCTTCTCGGCTCTCTCCGAGCCGAGATACGTCAACCTAACCAGGTCGCAAGATCTCAATGGTAGGATACGGACGAAGAGCCAGCCGCAGTCGGACTGCAACTTTGACATTTACGCAACGACTCGCTCCAATCGCAGTCGAGGGACAAGTGGCAGAGGCAGTCGCATGTCTGGCACACTCAGATGTACGTACAACGCTAGCTTGACTTAAACGCAACGTACAACGATTTTCATTGGCTAACTCACGCGGAGCTAGTTGGTAGATTCGTATAATTAAAATGCCACAATTTTCTAAATTGTTGGATCTCAAAATACATATAAATGAACAATGATATACTTCATGTTTTAAATTTGATTATAGTGTGTTTACCGTTAGAAATTGTATAAACAGGGAATTTAACAGACCAACAAATCATCCAATAAAAAACGTTATATTTCACCTTCAAATGTGAAGATTTGTTATTATATTTAATAAATATAAAGAGTTAATAGATCACAACAATAACGTTTTGTTTGGATATTATTTGGATAACCAATGACTATTGTTGTACATTATTCACTCCCACCTGTCAACCCACCAGTACGAAATTCGAGCATACATTATGTTGGAATACATCCAAAGTGGGTGCAGGAACCCAGCAAATACCACACAGCGTTGATATTTGTTATTCAAATGTCACAATACAACATGTGCTCGTTGTGTATTAGAATTATTGACTAAACTTGTTTTACTATAATTTTTTAACTGTCATGAGATATGGACTTTTATATTTTCCTGTGAACTTCGATAAGACGTTTTTAATTCACTGTAAACTGTACCAGTATATGTTTGTAACATTCTGTTCTGTGTTTTGTTGTAGCTGCGAAGTCGCTGCAAGATCTCGGCGCCCTCTAGTGGTGATACAGTGACGTCATCACAAGATGGCGTCGTCTTTTGTCACCGAAGCCAGAGATCGCTGTACACTGCTCGCCCAAGTGGTATTACCTACTTAGGCGTCAATTTCGCATAAGACGGCATCAACTGTTAAGAAAAACTTCATAAAAAATAATCCATTACAAACCGGTCTCAAGGGTGCAGTGTTAACATTGTGTCACTACTTATATAAATCGTCAAATTTATAAGGCGCCACTCCAACAGTCATTGCTCATATAATCATGAAGTTATGAATGTATAGTTTGCCCACAGAATGCAGCAAGTTAAGGTGACGTTCACATTGTTATCATTGGTGATTAGCTAGGATACTCGTTGTCACCTTCCTTGAAATGTATAAAGGTGATAAATCTTTTTTAATTTTTACGCAACATAGACATTTAGAAGTGCAGACTAGTTCACATACGAGCAGTGCTTTGATTGCAAGTAGTTTGGCGACCACTAAGGCATCGCGTTGGCGCTCAGACCAAAGGGGTACCGTGTGTGTCAGATTGACGATACACTGTTGTGTTACTGGGAGAGGGACTAATGCCTGATCCATTCAGTTTCAAGCATAGACAATGTTAGGTCAGATTGAAAGTAATGTTGGCTGGGTTGAAGTACATGACAACGGTGGACTGCTGGGTTGAAGTACATGACAACGGTGGACTGCTGGGTTGAAGTACATGACAACGGTGGACTGGTGGGTTGAAGTGCATGGCAACGGTGGACTGCTGGGTTGAAGTACATGGCAACGGTGGACTGCTGGGTTGAAGTACATGGCAACGATGGACTGCTGGGTTGAAGTACATGGCAAAGGTGGACTGCTGGGTCGAAGAGAGATCAACAGCAAGTTCATTTAGACATTTTATTAACGAACTATTATGTATTATGTTGAATGTTATAGACTGGATTTGTAGATTTCATATATTTTGTATAATCATGTGCTCCCTATATTTTAATATGTGCAATTGACCAGTTAGATATTTCCACCAACAAAGCGGTTGCTTAAATGTTTCTGTATATAAATTAACATTATGCACAGCAACATGTTGCTGTGCGCAAAATGGTTTATTTTATTTTGATATAGAGTACAGTGTATTTAACACAGCGTACGTAAGACACTAGACTATTACTAATACTACTTGCTATTCGTACTTGTGTATTTTACTTCTGCTTTTTATGGATCTGAGTAGCAAACATATAAGCGATGAAAATTGAACCTAGTTTAACAGCTGTATTCGAACAATATGTGTTACTGTTTCTTTCAGAAGAGGAATCAGTCCGATTATTCTACAATTATACAACTATTTTTACTCTTCAGTTTGTAATCGTTATATGTGCGTATTTCTAATATTTTGTATATTGTGAAGGTGTGTGTCACTGTATTATGCATATAATTATGTGACTAAATCACATTTCAACATTGTTGCTTGTGTCTATTTTTTTTTATTGCCAACTGTCTGTGCTTACAAATACCTATCGTCTATTTGCACCAAACAGCAAAATTCTGTGGCATGATGTGACAGTGAAATGACTACTACTATTGTCTTTATGAAAATATACCATGATATACCACGACATACCATGGTATACCATGGACATGATGGTATATCATAGTATATCATGGTAAACCAGTAATTATAAAGAATGGTAGGCTACGGCATACCATGCTTTGTCATATATTATGTATGGCATACCATGCTTTGTCATATATTATGTATGACATACCATGGTTTTAAAAACATCAAGGTATACCATTGTATTTTACCATAGTTTACCTGTTTCAAAACAAAATGACATACTATATTTTATCATGGCATTTTACCATGGTATACCATGGTTTACCTGTTTCAAAACACCATGGTACTTTCCATTGTATACCGTGGTTTAATTTCATAAGGCTACAGCTTCTTTTGTTTCATTAATTATGCTGTAGTTTTACTGTAACTGGTAGATTTTTTTTGGGGTCTGGCTCACACCCAGGGAACCAGCGCAAATTTAGCAATATTTCGTGCCTATATCGTTGCATGAATTATTTTAAGCTGAAAAACAGGGGCGTGGAGAGCGGGGGTCGAGACCTCTTGCTGCTCTTTCGAAGCTTGGGTAATTGTGTTCACTCCACTTTGCTTCCGTTCAGTCAGCTCTATGAAATGTATGAATACATGGCCAAAAACAGTGGCATACATATATGTGAATGAATCGCGCCCAGTAATCGCAACGTGGCTGAATGCTTCCCAGAGAATATTTTACAAGCCAGACAAGAGCGTTTCACCGACCAAACAACGTAGGGCGCATGCTGCAGCTCTGAAAGGTCGATGGAGCAGCGCTCAAGAAATTCCTTCTTATGTTCCACTTTACAGTGGCAATGCTGATAAATTGTGATAAATTGTTATGCAGTGTTTCATTTTGATCGAACGTTCAGCAAGCTGCACATACGTAACAGTTGAAACCGACGCGCCACCTAGTTACTAGGTTTCTGTTGTTGAGTGAGTGGCGCCATTTTTAGCTGTGAACAAAGTAGCAAAACACACACTCTACTTATCCAAGGTGACAAGAAATTAATAACACAGTATTCAACTTCGTGTAGAAAATGAACTAACTGAAATGTTATAAAACGTTTTTTTTTTAACAATGGATTCGTTTGTGTTCGTGTCTGTTCTGTTACTGGCTATATTTGACAAGCGATCCTTTAGAGCAAACTACACTTAGTAGTTAGTAAGTCCATCTCGAGCCGCAAGAGTGGCCCCATGTTCGGTGGTAACGACACATAAACATTGGGGAAAACCCGGGTGATATGGCCTGTGTAAACGTATAGGGAAAGGCGTATATTATTGCTCACTGGACATCAGCGCCCCTGGCGACTGCAGCACTTCATCACCATCATCAGTGCTACCTTCCGGCGGCGGCGGCGACGACGACGACGGCGGCGGCGGCGGCGGCGGCGGCGGCGACGACGACGACGACGACGACGACGACGACCTAACCCTACTATATCTCGTTTTCAATTGAACGGCCATTTCCTTGTGAGTAGAGTCGCCCCGGCTGTAATAATAACTGGACTGTCAAACGGGAGAATGCAGGCCATAAGAAACTAGCTTAGCTTGCAACTGACCGTCTCCAAAGACATAAGAAAGTCTCCCAGTCCTGGGGGTTCAGAAGGTGATTCGATACTTTGCATACGACTGTCATTTCCAGCATGTACGGGGATGACGGTTGTATATGGACATCGGCCAATAACGGCTTTCTCGATTTCCTAAAATGGTTAACCGCGCCTCCACTGGGGCAGTTCTGAAATCTCTATTATAAATAGGCCAGAAATAGATTCATAAAACAACGGGTGCGCGCGCTCTAAATTACCACGCACCTCGTTCAATTTGGACTCAAAATTATCGGAAAGGGTGGGCCACGCTGGCCCATACCTACCTTACCATTCGAAAAAATTTTTTTGGAAGACGTTTAAATGATAAATAGGAGCACGTACATAATGCGCATACACGAAGAAATAAAAACAATTGTAGAGAGACCAATCTGTGTTGCATGATCAACACTTCTGCATTAATAAAATCTTGCGAACCTAGAAGATGCGTTCACGGCTTATTATACCGATCTGATCGTCTGCGGTATAATCAGTAAGCAGCTAGACGATCTGGCGAGCGACAAAGACAACTACTATACACATGTGAGTATTCTCGACGAATGCACGCACCCTTAAGAGAAGCGAGAATCTTATATCCTGTACAGTGCTGTTACATGTGGTTGTAAGGTGTGTGCCAATAGATACTGTGTCGCTGCCTAAGACTACGAACGAACTACGAGAGATGGCAAATGACTGTCATACCTTTGTTAGGAGACACGGGCAAATACAAACAACTCACACGAGGCAAGCGATGAGAAGGGGCTGCGCTCTGTGAGCCGCAAATCACATTGAGCATCAGTATAAATAAACCACCAGGTGACAGCACACATGCTGGCGTTGCCCTTTATAGTAATTAAACATTTCCATATGGAGAATACATGTTGGTGATCAGGACGTTGAAGACTCAAAGTTTACAGTAAATTTGATGAAATCTCAATGATACCACAATTGGGGAGACTGTTGAAAACTCAGAATAACGACCCAACTGTTTAGGGCTGTCCAAAAGTCTGGTTAGCAAAAATCCAGGAGAGATGTCGCAGCAGAAAGTACATATCAAATGGCTGAATGCCATTAAAAAAAACCTGACATACATATATATAGATACGTTGAATCAACAATGGTTAATTTTTAATAACTCATTAAATATAATTATGCACACGTTACAAATAAAATCAATTTGGTCCGCGAGGTGGCGTCATCGTTTGTCTAATCGGATTTCCTCACGTTGTTGTCTGTAATTTATGTGGTTTCTGGGCATTGAGCCCATTGACACCTTGCAAAACGAGTATATGAACACTCAGAGAACATTCTGCACAGGGTTAAGATATTACAAACATTTACTTTTTGTCGGTGTTCATTCTGCTTTAATTTGATATAACAGCTGCCAACAGTCATGAATGGATTATACCCATTGGTAATATTAGTTAATAGCGGATCAAAGTTGAAATGTTGTCCACAAACACGGTCGTTTGGCAATGTTTACATCTTATCGCATTCAGCCAGAGTTCTCTTCGTTTCTCATATTTTAGGATGCGATGAAACGACAACAAGCCGTCCACGCAGCGACTAGTACATTCCACAACACAGGGCACAACCATGATTTTAAAGGTGTGTGTCAAAACGCGGAAAATACAAAAGATAAGAGAAACGCAATCAGGAAAATACACTGAAACAATGGAGGCAGCTGGTATTTTGCCAGTCAGCGCCACCGTATTATGTGCAGTTGCTGGATCTGCAGGTTTCGCACGATTGCGCTGCACAATCCTCGGATACTCGAAAATCTACAGATTGCGCAGATCCAGCAAATGCACCCAACAGACGCGCTGGTCCTTTGATGAAAATTGTCTGCATCAGTTCTTCGGACCGGACTTTCAAGATAACAATTGTCATTTTTACAGGTAAAAATTTAAGCTCTCCTATCGGTTCAGCATCAAAATATACCAGAATGCTCCTTGCCCTACTTGATAAGCCAGTCCAACCAGAAGATGTACAACAAAAACGTTCACGTCCTAAAGAGCATTATAGAAACAGTTCTATTTTGTGGAAAACAAAACTTGCCACTCCGAGGCCACAGGGGTGATCGGACAAATACATCGTCCAACAGGAGAAACTTCTGGGCAGTTCTGGAGATGATGGCCAAACGCGACGACACACTCCGAGAACACCTCGAGTCCGGAAGGAAGAATGCGCAGTATACATCAAGAATCATCCTGAATGAAGTGACTGATGTAGTAACATAATACATTAGAAAGGAACATACACGAAGCCTTGAAGACGAAAATGCCTTCTTTTCAATCATGGCAGATGAGGTCACAGATCCACATGGTAACCATATTCTGTCAGTGTGCTTGAGGATGCTGGCTGACTGTAAAGTCAAACAGTTCTTTTTTATTTTATATACATTGAGAGGGCAACGGGGGAAGATATTGCTCATGGTGTCATCGAGTGCTTGAAAGATCGTAACATCAGTAAAGCCAGGGGTCATAGTACGATGGTGCGCAGTGTATGTCCTCGGATAAGGTTGGCGTCAGGCGAGGATAAAACAGCTATCCACACGAGCTTTGTATATACACTGCAGCAGCCATATCCTCAATTTGAGCATCAGCAATGTCTATAGATTACCTGCCACTCGGAATATAATTGATACCCTTAATGCAATATTCCTTTTCTTCGATATGTCCCCCAAATGACAACGATTCCTGGAACGAATCCTAAAACATACGGCACCAGACCAAGACCAGATTGGTGGAACGTCACATATGCTACGACACGTTTTATGACATGTATGAGTTCTTGTATGAATGTCTGGAAGCCGTACTGAATCCGTCTGAATACCTTGACATCTACGAGGAGGTTGCATTGACTGGCAGTTGGGATCAGGAGACCAGGACGAAGGCGCAAAGGCTGCTGACCAGTCTCACTTCGTCACGTGCCATCATCGCATTCATCACCACCAAAAATGTTTTGGAGAATGTCAGGCCCATGGCCTCCAAGCTTCAAAAGAGGGAATTAGACATATATCAAGCGTACAGTATGATCGACCAAACCAGGGAAAGAATGATAACGATGACACATGATATAGAAGAGGAGTACAGTGTGTAGTATAAAGAGGAGTACAGTGTGTGGCATAAAGAGGAGTACAGTGTTATAAAGATGCTACACGTTTAGCCACACTTCTTGGTACACCCATCTCAGCACCAGGGACACCACGATAGTCCCGACAGATGCAAATAGCCAAAGTCCCCAGCACATCCCCACGGGAGTACTACATGTGCAATCTGTCAATCCCGTTTTGTGACCACCTGTTTGCCGAATTCCACAATAGATTTAACCCAGAAAGCAGGAAGGGTATAGGTTTTCTTCGTTTACTCCCCGGGATCTTTACAGAGACGGGAAATGTACAACATGTTGTGGACGGATTCATGTTCTGGGGTCAGACATGCCAAACGTATCTTCCTGCTAGCTGAGGTGAAGGAATGGCAGCGCTATTGGAGACCGACAGAGCCCACACAGTCATCGTCCTCGACTAACCTGGCTGAATGTCTCGAGCAGATGAAGACATCTTCCCGAACTTCCGGACCTTGTTGAGGATCAGTTGCACTCTTGTTGTGAGGCAGAGTGTTCATTCTCCTGCCTGCGACGGGTCAAAACCTACCTACGCAACAGGATGGGGAAAATTGGCTTTCTGGGCTCACAATGAAGAACATGAACCACAATATGGAGATTGATCTGGAAACACCTCAAATCAGGTGTACTAATATAATCACAATGGAAAATGCAAAGTGGAGTGGAGTTTATTGTTTAATGATTAACAGATCTGCTGATGAACAATAGTTATTAATACATAGCTGATATAAACAGTTTCTAGCATCTAGTTATTTCCGGCGCCCGGCAACGTCCCATTAACTGACTAAAGTCTTCATAATTATATTTTGATTACAGTGTTATGGTCTTTTGAGATCTCATTCAACTACTTTTAGCAGAATGTCTCCCGAATCAAACTCAGACCATAAATCGAATGGTACGCAACAATAGTTTGGATAGGCTCTCTTGAGAGGGCAATCTAGCCCTTCGGGGTATTGGTTCATATATGTCTAAAAGTTTCAATTACACCATGTCTCAGTTCAAACTTGATGCCACGACTTTCTGTAATATGAAACCTAGCTGCTTTTATTATATCATCCAGAACCAATATCAGAAGGGGCTGGATGAGAAACTATTAAACACATTTTTTTAGTCAAAGACGTGTTAGCCTCTTTGTGTGCAAAATACTTTTTCTAAACCATGGATCCGCCCTTGTATAATGAAGTACAGTACGATTTAAACACGCACGCACGCACGCACGCACGCACGCACGCACGCACGCACGCACGCACGCACGCACGCACGCACGCACGCACGCACGCACGCACGCACGCACGCACGCACGCACGCACGCACGCACGCACGCACGCACGCACGCACGCACGCACACACACACACACACACACACACACACACACTGTGTTAATCCATGTGCAAAAATGTCTGCCTCCATCAGTCCACGTGCCTGCCATAAATCCGACAGGGTGCGCTACCATGGAATGTTAAATTCGGGGATGTTCGTAGGTTGGCAGCACTGAAGAAAAAGACGCATAACTTTAAAGGGGGGGTGAAGCACTCGAACAACCATAGCCCAAACATAATAACATACCATTTACAGTATATATCACCCTTATATGATGGGCGCAACGCCACGGTAATTTTGTAATATCCTTTTAAACTTTGCCATTATCTTCGCTGGGCGGCGCCATATTGCTCTGCGGGGGGCTCAGCGGCAGAGTGGTTTGAGTACGAGCTCCTGGCACGGCGTTCACACAGTAAAAACCTCTCGGAAAAACGGCCGAAACGCATGGAAAATCGAATAAAAAGAAAACTGGTGTACACTGGATGGCTCCTGGATATATCAACTAGTACTACAAATGCAAGGAAAAAACTTTTGATCGACTTCCGAGGAAGAATTTGCAGCGGAAAAGGTGGTTGCAAATGCGGAAATTGCCGTGTCCGCCAGCCGCAGGCACTGCGAGTGACCACTTTTCCGACAAAAGACTGTGATGAGCATGGACAGACGGAGAGCATCAAGATGTCATTCTTGGTCAAAGACACCGTTCCATCTTAGATTTTTTTCCGCATATGACCATGCATCTACAGACTATTCTGCGACAAGGAAACGTCAGATATCAAAGGGCAGAGCGATGCGCAGGAAGCGACGAGCCGAAACCAGGTTAGTAAATTGGATTACCGTTACCATTGTGACTTATCACTACGATTACAATATAGTTCCACCCCAATAAGCACATATGTGCTTCAACGTTAGCATATATATAACCCACAGTAAATCGAAATGTATGAATACAATAAAGTGCGAGTAAGTGTTAATAGTTTGATATAATTACGAGTGTTTTCCTATCCGCCGATTTATTTTCGACGTGATCAGACGTACCGTCAATAGACAATACGTGGCCGTACTCAAAAGAATAACAATAACTCAATAAGTGCTACAGGATATACTGCAGCCTTATAACATGGGCCATGGCGTATGTACTAGGCAAAATCATTCAAGAAAATAATTTGATATTATTTATTGACAGTCATAATAAGTCTCATACTCCAGTGTTTTAAATGCCTAGAGACCAAGCAGCAAGCGTAAGGCTAAGACTAAGGGGGTAGATGCATGGAAGAAACACACCAAAAGACAGTATAGACTATAGCGCAACAGAAGCCTGCTGTTGCTGTTTACATTTCAAATTCTTTATGGAAATATTTAAATATACAAATACTTTCATTGTGATTAAGTGCAAATGCAGTTACACAAACTTTTTAAAAGTATTTAAATATTTAATAAAATGTATTTCACCCATGCAATGTCTAGCTGGAGAGGAAACTAACTAAGGCATCGTCATCTACCCAGTTGAACACTGTCAGATTACATGTCTGCTTTCTATAATGACACTTTACAATTTCTGTCTGAATTCTTGTGACTTGACAATAACGCAAAATTATATAAAATTAATTTGCTTTATTGATCAGATTAAACCCCACATGTAATAACCGGAAGTTCATAAAGAGATGTATTAATTACATTTTATTCTGAGTCGACTGATAACACTGTAATCAATATCGTGGGGGGAGGGGGCAACTGTCGGCAACCCACAATAGTATTAGTACAAGCTATACATATGAAGGAAGTCTATCAGGCATGGGGGTCAATTCTGTTTTGTCAATTCCAAAAAAATCATTTCTAATTCCGCCTTGCAAAAAATCAATTCCAACTGTTAAAATCCTAGGCTAAAGAAAAATTCAAATCCAATTCGTTTTAACACAGTTTTATTTGTCATGTGTGCACAATCATATTTAGTTAGATATGATTACAAAATTATTGTTCGTTAAACACACGCACACACACACACACACACACACACACACACACACACACACACACACACACACACACACACACACACACACACACACACACACACACACACACACACACACACACACACACACACACACACACACACACACACACACACACACACACACACACACACACACACACACACACACACACACACACACACACACACACACACACACACACACACACACACACACACACACACACACACACACACACACACACACACACACACACACACACACACACACACACACACACACACACACACACACACACACACACACACACACACACACACACACACACACACACACACACACACACACACACACACACACACACACACACACACACACACACACACACACACACACACACACACACACACACACACACACACACACACACACACACACACACACACACACACACACACACACACACACACACACACACACACACACACACACACACACACACACACACACACACACACACACACACACACACACACACACACACACACACACACACACACACACACACACACACACACACACACACACACACACACACACACACACACACACACACACACACACACACACACACACACACACACACACACACACACACACACACACACACACACACACACACACACACACACACACACACACACACACACACACACACACACACACACACACACACACACACACACACACACACACACACACACACACACACACACACACACACACACACACACACACACACACACACACACACACACACACACACACACACACACACACACACACACACACACACACACACACACACACACACACACACACACACACACACACACACACACACACACACACACACACACACACACACACACACACACACACACACACACACACACACACACACACACACACACACACACACACACACACACACACACACACACACACACACACACACACACACACACACACACACACATATATCGGGTCCAGGTCATTTGCCCCCCTCCAGGACATTTGCCCCTTTGTCACTTGCCCCCCAGACATTAGCCCCTTGCATTATTCAAAATCTGGACATTTACCCCCTGTCCGTAGCCTCTGGATTATTTGTAAGTTTTTTAAGAAATGTTTTTTTAACTTATTTTTTTATTTCTGAACATGAATTCAAGATATATATTACCCTAATTGCAATTAATGTTCTTTGTGCCAGATCAGCCAAGTAAATTACTTTATATAGTTGGAGGTGATCCTGTAATCAAAGGATTATCTTTATTGCAATTGTGGAAGAAGCCAGTGACATTAGGACCTGGACCTGTTAGGACAATTGAGGATATTTGAAAGAAGCCATCTCAACAAGGTTTCTTTTGAATTGCATTTACCATGGAGAGTTGGAGTGACTCCATTTTCCTATAAAACTGGATGCACAAGCCAGAGTTGTCAGAATTCACTTATAACTTCACCATGGAAATTACTACTAGCATCTGAGGAGGTCAGAAGCTATGTTTTGAGTGTCATTCCTACACCAAGAAGGGGGACCAACAAGATTACTCTTCAATGGGAGTGAAGCCAGCGTCGATCCTGATCATGCAAGGGTGCTGTGGTCACTGATCTGATCTCCAGATCCAGAATGCGATCAACAAGACTGCCTGCAACCATGATGGTGACACGGCACCGATAGAAGCTGCCAAGGTCGGTGAGGACCTGAAAACTAAGGCAGCTAATACCAGGGGCACTCCAAACCAGCTGATCTCTGACTCGTTACTGTCCACCACTGTTTGTGGAAGCATCACCCCAAGAACCTATCTTCCACCACTTATCTGACTATCAATGATACCTGGAAGACAACTGGTGACAAGAACATCTCATACACACTCCAGGGGATAGGCCATTGCATTAGGCTAAAGTGACTTTGACTTGTCATTGAATGTTATGTTATTGCAGCAATAATGATAAAACTGCAAACTGATTTTCACTTGTCAACTATCATAGAAAAAAGGGGCAGATGTCCGGGGGGGGGGGAGCAAATATGCTAGGAGTCAGATTTATATCGCTATCAGTGGTGGTATCATAAATTTACTGGAAAGTGAGTCTTCAACATCCTAATCTCCAACATGTATTCTCCATGGGGACATTTTTAATTACTACAAAGGGCAAACCCTACAGCCACATGTAACAGCATTGTACAGATGACCAGTGACATGTTTATTATGGGAAACTTGTGGGCTGAACATTAGGCTTGGATAAACAAGGGGCTGCATTCAAGTGGGGTAGGCTTCCTAAAAGCAAGGTCATGTCTAACCAATTTCTTATGTTTTTTAGAAGAAATTACAAAGTGGGTAGATGACGGGTCACCAGTTGTCTACTTAGATTTTCAGAAAGCTTTCGATAAAGTGCCACATCAAAGATTGTTACTTAAACTAAAAGCCCATGGTATAGGCAATTATGTAATCAACTGGATAGAAAAGTGGCTTACACACAGAAGACAGAGAGTAATAGTAGATGGTGAGATTTCAAACTGGAAATCTGTTTTGAGAGAGGTACCACAGGGATCAGTATTAGGCCCTATACTGTTTTTAATATATATATAAATGATTTGGAGGATGACATATCTAGCAAAGTACTCAAATTTGCAGATGACACAAAAGTATTCAGAAAGGTTACTAATGATACAGATAAACAAAGTTTACAGGATGATCTAGAAAAAATTGTTAAATGGTCAGAAAAATGGCAAATGTTATTCAATTTTGGGAAATGTATGTCCTATGTGTAAATGTATACACATAGGACATGGAAATATGGACGAGGAATATAAAATGAGGGATGCTGTACTAGTTAGAACCACACAAGAAAAGGATTTAGGAGTAACATTTAATGCTGACATGAAAGTTTCAGAGCAATGTGGGATTGCTGCTTCGAAAGGAAATCAATTTCTAGGGCTAATTAGGAGAACTATCACGTATAAGGAGAAACATCTAATTGTACTCCTGTATAAAGCAATAGTTAGACCACATTTGGAATATCGTATTCAAGCATGAAGGCCATATCGTAAAAAAGACAGATAAGCTAGAAAGAATACAACGAAGAGCAACTAAAATGATTCCAGAATTAAGAGACCTTAGTTACGAAAGTCGCTTATTACAATGTGGTTTGACAACACTAGAGACCAGGAGACTAAGAGGAGACCAAATAGAAGTGTTTAAGATAGTGAACGATTATGAGGATGTTGATAGGAATATGTTCTTCAAACTTAAAGAAGGCAGTAGAACCAGAGGACACAAAGCAGCATTAGTTAAGGAGCAGTGTAGGTTGGACATGAGAAACTACTCTTTCTCACAGAGGGTGATAAATGAATGGAACAAACTGCCAAATGATTGTGTTAATGCTAGTAGTGTGAATATGTTTAAAAATAGAATTGACAGATATCTGATAAGGGCATATCTCTTTTTGATGCAAATGCTTGATTATATTGTTCTTCGTCACAATGTTTCAATACCAGAATAGACAGTGTCTATGCTGTAATGTTGACAACTTCCTGGCTGTTACCAGATTCAGGGTGACATGCTAATAGCAGACAAATATGGTTTTAAAAGTAATATAAATAAATATAAGGGTAAATATTAACAGTATCAAGTCAATAATTCCAACAAAATCAATTCCAATTCCCAAAAAATAAATTTTTGAAAAAAAAATTCGAATAAAATTTTTTTTTTTAAAGTCAATTCCAATTCCGGAACTGGAATTGAGGGCCAGTTCCAATTCCGGAATGGAATTGACCACATGCCTGAAGTATATTCATGACAATATCTTGTCTCTGTGTACTACAGCAACAGTCATGAACAGTATAATTGAATTGAAACAAGCTTATGTCTGTGGGGCTTTTGTCCATGCACCATACTATCTAGCAGATGCTTTCAGTATAATACCTAATAATTATATATATACATATATACACACATATATATATATATATATATATATATATATATATATATATATATATATATATAAGTGTGGGCAGGTATGTGTGTGTGCGTGCAGCATTTATAAGATAAAGATGTCACAAACATAGATCTGCATTTGGTCCAATAACAATATTCATGCATTATGTTATCTAACTCGAGTGTCAGATATAAAATAAGGAACCCCATAGAAAGTGAACCTATGGGTCCATATTTTGTTATGGAATTTGGACCCCTTATAGAATTTTGACCTCCCTGGCCCATTGAAAACAGTGCAATGTTGATTAGATAATATAATGCACATTTCAGCTAAGATGCTACAATTTTGGTTACATGCGTTTGGTTATGTTACCAGTGGCATTCATCAAACTGACCAAACAGATTCATTAAAAACATTAAGAGATCAGTGAAAGACCCATTGGTTGAATTAACATGGCTCCATAGGGAAAATGCTTTTCCCTGTGGTTGATTACTTTATACATTCTATGACAATGACACTCTTATATTCTAAAAATAATATATACAAGGGAAAGTTTCTCACATTGTGATTCACTTTTATTATGCAAAAGGTGAATTTTGTAAAATTTTCAAGTCACCGTATGTGTAATCTTTTCAGATGAAGGATTCACCATTGGTTCGTACAAGTACAGGTACTAGTTTTGAAGCATCCAGCGCTACGGGTGATGCCGTCAATCTTTACATTACGGATGTCACCTTTAGTGCCATCACTGCTACTACTGCTGTGGCACCACATACAATTGATGTTGAAATGCAAATCGATCCGGTAATGATATTTCAAGTGCGACACTTCGCGAATACTGCTGTAGTCACGGATGACATTATTGCACCAATGAACTACTCCTATGTGAAGCTTCCATCAGATTCAGTGAGAACAAAGACATTGGTGCAGATGATGCACACTATGTGATAACAGCGACATAACCGAGGGTGACTCAAGCTGCTCCGACACCTATGAGAAAGAGAAGAAGTTTGTCATTCGTGAGAAAAACTTATGTCACTTTTCTGCACCTGCCACACACCAAACAGCCATAAACTGTGACACAGGTTGTACTCATGTCTGATCTATCAGCCAAGGTCTTTCGGATACTGGGGTGTCTGTCAGAGGAAAGGGTGCTGATTTCTACCCCTGGATAAGTGAAAGGTGAATTGAATATGTTAGGTGTATGTGTACTATCAGTCAGAATAAGTAGTATATTGGTGTATATTTAGTGCCAGTAGTTTATTGGAACAGATGGTTGGTGTGCAAGTACTATCAGTCAGAACAAGTAATGTATCGATACATATGATTGGTGTACATTTACTGTCAGTACAAGTAGTGTAGTTGGTAGAGAATGAGACGCTTGGTTTACATTTGCTGTCGGTAGGAACAAGTAGTAGATTCAGTCAGAACAAGTAGTATATTGGATACACATGATTGGTGTACATTTACTGTCAGAAGACGTAGTGAAATGGTGCAGATTCCAGAATGAGATCATTGGTGTACATTTACTGTTGGTAGGAACAAGTAGTGTATTGGTATGCATGATTGGTGTACGTTTACTGTCAGTCAGAACAAGTAATATTGTTACACATGATTGGTGTACATTTACTGTCCAATCAAAACAAGTAGTCTATTGCCATTGGTACAGATGATGATGGTGAAACAGTTAAATGCCTTGGCTTTATGAAGATTAATTATTTCCTAAGCTAAACTACCAGTATATTTGATATGTTGTGGCATAATAATGATGTGTGTAACTGTGATATCCATGTTCCAGGTTGTATTTCCCTGTGTTAGAAGTCACTGTTTTTAGTCAATGGTTTCAGTCGTTCTAGTTAGCCTTATTTCTTTGGTAATTGTTTTTCTATGTGAATAAACTGTTGGTATATTTTATGTTGGTCTCAATATAAATGAAATTGTGTGTAGTGACATGCAAGATGCTGCAGGTAACATTTTTGTTGACAGAAGTGGAATATGGATAAGGAGGCCTTCACATCATTCAGTTATTAATATTTTAGTGGGAATTTTTGTAGTTTTCCAGGTTGTTTTTCGACCTGCTGCATACTGTGGGTGCCTCACAATTTGTCTATATCAGACTATCAGTACACTCACCTGTGTCAGGTCAATCTCCATAGCTAAACTTTCCATCAATTCAATTCGGTTCAGAATAGACATCACAGATCCTTCCCACATTGCAGGATGGGATTACTTGTCTTGCCTTTCCTGAGCCTGAAATATAATTTGTCAGGGTTAGTTGATAGCACTAATTCCATAATTACCATAATAGTTGCAAAACTATGAACATTACATACTGTCAGTAGTTAATTATTGTTATTTAAATGATTACATTGCACCAAACAACAAGGTGTTGTGGTGTGCTACAGAGGGGGTGATTACAAGTACGAATATTAATAATCATGATTACAGTAATTATTGCAATCACAATTACTAATGTAGTCATGATTACAACCATTATTACAATCACAATTATGGTAACATCTAAGAATATATATATATTCACATAATGAATTAAATAAACCCTCATGTTATTATTGTCATCAATGTTATTCAACACAAAATCAAACACAATATTAAAATACAGTCACGGTACACTTCATTAGATTAGATACAAAATAAAGAGAAGAGCCTGCTTGCATTGCCATTGTAGTTCAGACCTCGCCCTCGGGCTAGGTAAAAAGAAATATGCAGAAAAAATATGATTATTAAAATGGCAATGATTCGATAACAATTGAATTACTGACCTGCTAGCTATAGGGCGAATCAATGAGTCGGCACGCAAATCATGCAGTGACAGCAGACCAACATCTAGCACCGCTCTGTTTGTGCATATCAGTACAAAATCATCGTCTTCGCCTTCGTACGGTGATGGAAGCACCAACGCGATCGGGCACACGGTGCTGCATAGCCATAGCCTAGCCCTAGGCATGGTAGCTTCCTCGGCGCAGCATGATGACTCAACGTAAACGTGCGCAGACATCGGGACGTAATTTCCACAGGTTCACCACATCACATTACCTAGTCAGGATTCGTTGACAGTCAAAGCGCTGTTGTAATTTTTCCTGAATCCAACGTCAACAAAGGCGAAGCCGACCTGGAGTCTGGAGCGTGACTCGCACACTCGGTGACACTTTACGACTGTCAACCGTTGTTTCCGTGTGGCCTGTCGAACTAGACTCTTCGTCTGTGGTTTCCATTTCTCCAAAGATAGACAACTATTACGGAAGTTCAGTAAACCACTAATCGCTAGTAGCAGATCTGGTAAAACTGTCACAAGCGATGCATCCATCTTGTCAACAAGTAAAAAATAGTTCCGGTATTCCGTTATCGCATATTCTCGTTGGTTAGCGTCTCGTGTGTTCGAGAAGTGTGGCGTTTTCGACGATTTTTTGCGTGTTTTGTTGTAATTTCTTTAACTTTTTTTATTTGGAACGAACAAAAACGCTATTTTGTTGACGTTTGTAAACACTTGTATATATAACAGAGACCCATATCTTTTTTTTCGCTCCAGAATGCCTATCTACGAAATAAATCGCAAAAAATCGAAAATTTACATTGATTAGATATACGCGACTCAAACCACTCGTTTCGACAACAAGATGGCGATACGCAGTGATGTATTTTGTCGATTTTTGTCTCGAACAAAATCAGTTTTTCAGTTTATCTCACAAATTAGCAGGTATCTGTCACCATTAATGCATAGTTAGATAATATATATTTAAATATACGGCAAAACACAAAATTGCTTCAGTTCCCCTTTAATAATAAGCCTGCATCAGCATGTAAGATCATGTTAGCCCCAGAAGGGGTTGTATGCATTAATGAACTGAAAACTGAAGAGCATGCATCACATTCATTTTCTAGACGTGCACACTGTTTTCGTGCTTTATTGCTAAGATGTTATAACCATGTTGTTTACTTATATTATTGCTGTAATGTGAAGAAGGAGAATCGTAATTAACAAGATGGTACGCCCGATCATGAATACAAATGATGCGGTAATTAAAATGCGCGCTGCGCGCGTGGCATAACCCTGTGCCAGAAAACCATTTAACTAAGTCCAGACGAGCACAACAAATCGCACACTTCAACTACATGGTTGCAGCAGCATACCACCCTAGTCAACATTCCGCCATTGCTTGTGCCCGAACGAACTTAGTATTACGTCAAATTAGCATCTGCTCAAAGCAAACAAAATGCAGTCTACAATCGTGCGTGTCTCATTCCGTGTCTACCAGAGTACACGCCAAACCGGTGTCCGGTGTCAGACCAAAGTTATGTCCTCAGGAATGCTAATAAGTCGTTTCCGCACCTCGCCGCTTTCACAAAGCCGCCAGGTTGCTTTGTCCTGTCAGTAGCGACAGCGTACGTGTTGCCGTGGCTGTTCAGAGAACTAAAACCTACGGTAATTACTGTCCACATGTTGACTTATTGTGTGAGCTATATCCCTTATGAAAATATACCATGGTGAGTGCATGGTATACCATGGTGTTTTTATACAGGTAAACCATGGTAAATACCATAATATACCATGATATACTATGGGATACCATATGGTATATTTTCATAAGGGTGCGCTCTAGTTTCTTATTGTAACATTTCCTCGCACTGGGATCTAAAACATTTGCGTATTTAACCCAGCAGTCATTCAAGTTTGCTCGAGCATAGCAAGGAATTTGTTAGAGAAAGCTCGGCTGGTTTGCGGCTTTGCCAGTCTGCGTACTGCGCATGTACGAATATGACGTCACGTATTGGTAAACGTGAAAGCCCCTATTTAGCCTTCAACCCGTGAACTTGTCGGTCACGTGTTTTTCACGGGATCGTGGAAAGTGCGCCAATAATATAAACAAAGGAACACGTGTGACTGTGCGTGATACACTCATGTCAATACTCCAAGCGGTATTTGTACTGAACAAAGGTAACGATTATTATTAAACTGTTTCATTTGGCAACAATGAACGCAGTCTTGTTATAGTTGCGTTATATTCATTTAACGACGATTAGGTAGGCAGTTGTAGTGACAGTTACGCGTACGTACGTCACCGGCAACTGCCAGCACCACTTTATTTATCATTGCCAACGGCAACGCCTACACTCGACCCCCTTGCCTTTGATAAATATGTGTTTGCTATATATGTAAATAAAATAACACTAGTTATTGCTGTATTACATATTCCTACTAGAGGTGAAGTCATGTGAAGAAATTACGACTGAAAAGAATTGGTTTGCGTTTTCGTGAACAAAGCCAAACGCGGATGTTTGTGTGGTAATGTCTCACATTAAGTTGAGAAAGATGACATTTTATGTTTCGATCTTAACAGATACCACCCCACACTCAACGTATGAGACGGGGCAGTCAGCGACATATTAAGGATAGAGGTGGCAGGCCTGGGGTCTATTACATTGCGATGTAATAGATTACTATTATTATTACTTATAGTTTAATTTCTATTACTGTTACATGCTGAAGGCAATGTAATATATTACTATTACATTTCAAGCTATTACTATTACATTTTCCATAGGAACTATTTTCTTTCAATTAAACATAATACATACTTAATCACTTACATAGATTCAAATTAACTGATGGGTGTATCATCGATAGTAAGTGCACATTTTATTAAAAACTAACAACAAATACAGTTTATACTTAATTTTGGAGGCAAAACAACTGTTTACTGGGAATTAGTGTCAATTGATCGTTGTCAACACAAAATTGCATACAACAATACTGAGGTGTGGCAAGATGTCCTGTCTGTAGTCTCGCTGTACTCGATCTCTAATTGTTTTATATCACATCACATATCTAACATCAGAACAAGATCGCTTTACTTTAAAAGATGGCTGTTGCATTTAACTGACATGAGCTTCTGGAATACTGCATCGCTCAAGCAACATTAATCTAGGCGATAGATCTGGCTGGCAATTAAAATTACAATTAAATCATAAATTTCCCAGTTAAATTAACCTCACATAATTCCAGTTGGATGTCGAAGTTTCATATATTCATTGGAATGAAACAGAAAAGCAATATCACTGTTACATAACACAGTCTGATTATCCCATAGTAGACCCATACTGCTCGGCTGCTGCTTGGTGGACAGTTAATTATTGGTTCAAGGATAGGATGTTTTCACACTTTTGGTCAATAGTGTGCAGGCTAGCTACCAACTGAGAAAAACTCAGAAAAGTTGGTATAAACCCCTGGATTTTGTGAAAACATTACCCAGCATGGCAGACTGGCAGCTAAGGTTGGGAGATGGCAATGATTGATTGATTCAGATGTTAAAGACAGTATGTTTAGTACTGGAAGTCTGGAACCCTTATCCTGCTGGGAATGAATGAATAGGCTTGTGTGAAAAGGAGAGATGGCAGGTGGACCTGGCTTCAAATGACCAATTAGCCATGCAACAGTTACAGTGTCTCCTCAAGTCTCAAGTAGTTATACTCCAAACAGCCCAATCTTGAGCTAATGCAGGCGTTTGGACCAACGGCTTTTAGTGTCTCTTCCGAAAGACACGGGCAAAGTGGGGTGAATAAAATTGCCCAAGCTTCGAAACGGCGGAGATGGAATCGAACCACCGTCCTCTTGATCGACAGGCGGGTGCTCTAACCATTAGACCACCGCTCTCCTGCTAATAGTGCTAAAGTTCAATGACTGTCATGATTCGGATATTAAACCATTTTATCACCACAACAAAGGTTCCAAATTGGAAATGTTAACAAGTCATGTTATGTCGAAATACATAATGTTTTGGTCTGATTATTTTCAATGAAATTGAATTTTGGTATGATTGAAATGTTCAATTGTAATAGCAAAGTAATAGCTCAATTACTATTACTTTGCTTTCTGTTACAATTACTATTACATTGCATTCTGTTCCATGTATTACCGTTACTTGAACAAACGTAATCATTACTACTACATTATGCAACCCTAATCTTAGCTAACCCCATATTTAGCTAACCATAACCCTAAGTGGTTTACAGAAGATATAATCATTCCCATAGGCACAGTTTGATAGGAAAAGTGAACAGGTTGCTTGGAAAAGGCAGACAGCAGTAGCAATCACGAATAGCATGGTACAGATCGGATGCCAAAATGGAAATTTGGTAAAAATTAGGGGGTATGACACTAGTATGTGAGGAAGCAGGTAGCCATTTTGCACTAGAACAGTCATTGGTGATATTTTTTGTGGCCCAGTGCATTAACAACATTGTTTAACAAATTTGGACAGAATAGTTTTTTTAGTAGTATTTTGGTTGTGTCACAGCCACTGGAAGCAATGCATAGATCAGCATTTTCAAATCTGGCCACAACGGGCATCTGGTCATGTGATACCCCTTTATGGTGGCGTATCGAAATCAAACCGTTCGTCTTGTATCTTATCAACTAGAAATATCAAAGCAGTCACATAAACAATAAAACGTGACAAACCTGACATATTGGAATTTACCCGAAATCTTGTTAAATGTGAACAGTTGTCAGTTTTCTTACAAAGTTATGCCATGTTTGGTTAAAAATAAAGCAATTATATAAATATTAATTTGAAAATAAACTCATTAGTATATTTAAAGAGACAGTAAGCATTGGTTTGCAATGCTCTGTAAATCTAGTGTACATGATCTATGATCATTGTTTAGACTTGGCTGTCAAACAAATAATAATGACTTGACAAGCAGGAGTATTCCATAATGTGTCTACATATACATTGTGCCACAACTTGATATAAAATTTGGCAGTTTCTTTTTAAAAAAAAATCCCTATTTGGGGTGAGACCACAGTTGACCTTCCTGTTTATTGTTTCACACGAATGTATGACGTATTAAATTGTGATAAGTGAATTTAAATAATTCATATGATGTGACATAAGTGCAATTGAGTAGACATATTCACAGGTTTGTTGGTAGAAGCTGTTGGATGTGAAATAGTAAATTTTTTACTGTTTAACAGGCAGAGGGATTTATGGAAATTTTTCTGCTATGGGCCACGTGGGTGCATGAATACATGGCTATTTTTGTCAAAATTGATGGACATTGCCCGTCGGGGCATTTAAAAAGAGCTGGAGGTATGTGATTTTGACAAAACATGGTCAGCATATCAACAAGATGTTGGCAGTTGCTGTGAAAATTTTTCAGAATTTTTTATGGTAACATTTTCTTATAATCAGAATAAACGTTAACATGGCCACCAATGCATTTCTCTACTGATGTCTGTCCCCTATAATGAAACTATGTAGAATTCAAACTACCGGGGCGGACTTGTTCTTCCCTGATACGAAACATACTATCATGCTATGATGACGCCCGTTTTACAGCCTGTCATATAAACGTAGTAGGATGGGCGTTATCCTACTAAGAAGAGTTATGCCCGTCTTCTCAAATTCTTGGCCGTCCATAACAAACTTTACCCATCCAAATAACAGGTGGATGGGTCGCTGCATATAGGCCTGGGACTGTCATGATAGGCTGGGCATAAACATTAGGAGGGTTATCCCCAGGTGCATTGTCTGGCAAATTCGGGACTGGTTCCCCAGTACCACTGTGTTCCAAGTAAAGTCAGTTGTCACCACTGATGTAAATCTGCAAAATGTGAAAGAGCATGTAAACAATACTGGGAATTTGTGTAATGACAATGACACACACATAACACCTTGCGTGGTGCAGAATGCTATCAACAAATTGAAGTCTGGTAAAGAATGTGGTAATGGGCTACTTGCATAACTATACTGCTGTCAATTTTTTACACTAGTGATATCTCACATGGACATCTACCCGATGACTTTATGAAAACTATTATTATACCCTTGGTCAAACACAAGTTTGGTGACACGGGTGACATTAATAACTACAGACCTATAGCACCTGTCACAGTTGCTTCTAAGATCTTTGAAAATTACATTGCTTGAACATATGGAATCTTACCTGGATACAACTAAAAATCAGGATTCAAGAATTCCATTTATAAAAAAAATGTATTCAGTATAATAGAAGCTACAACAGTCCTGTGTATACAAGCTTTTTAGATGCATCTAAAGCATTTGATAGAGTTAACCATTGGACTCTCATCAGAAAATTGCAATTGACAGTGACATGATAAAATGCATATACAATTGTACAGATATTGTTAATGGGCCCACATAGACTAGCTGGGCTGAAGCGCTATATATTATAAGATGTGACTATATCCTTTTCTACATATGTATTTAATTATCTCTTATACTTTTTGTAACTTATTTATTTATTAGCTTTTTAACTTATAAACGTATTTTATTTTTATCTATTTATAGAACTTATTTTCTTTTTAAAAACTGTGTTTTTATACCTATTTGTGTGTACCAATTGTTTATGGGCGTTTTTACCTGAATTAAATATATTTGTATACCAGTGACCATTGACTGATTCATTGTCAACAGGGAGTGCCTCACAAGGCATTACTTAGTCAAGTGTCCCCACATACCAGATGGCCTGCTCCCTTTAGTCCACAAGGGTTTCTTGTTGCAGTGGAATAGCAATTTTGGTATAGTGCAACATATAATCAAGTATTGTGCAACACATGCAGTACCTGGATTACAATTGTCACAAATGGCCCACTAGGCAATTACTCAGTCAAAAGTCCCTACATACCAGACCACCTGCTCTGATTGAGTCCCCCCGGTGGCTTTGTAGCCCCAGACTAGCAATGTTGGTATTGTGCAACACAGAATCTAGTTGGTGACTGTCATAAATGGCCTGCATATGAGCACATATGAGCACACATGAGCACATATGAGCACATATGAGCACACATGAGCACACATGAGCACACATGAGCACACATGCATGTATTTGACTGTTGCTAATGCATTATTTGTTTCACTGTAAAACTGCGGTGTAGTTGACTACATTATTCGTTTTACTGCCAAAGTGCAGTATATTTGACTGAGTTGTTAACACATTATTTTTTTCATTGCAAAACTGCAGTATATTTTTTATTATATTTTTTATTTATTTGATTTTTTATTAATATTTTTTTCTTTTTACTGTTGCTAATACATTATTTAAAATACATTATTCGTTTTACTGCTGAACTGCTGTGTTATGCGGCTAATATATTATCATACAGCAAAAACTGCTGCATCTGACTGGGCGGCTAATACATTTGCCATACCGGCTACATGGTATTGATTGCTGAAAGAGTGATAATTGGCATAATATGTGTCATGATTGTTTTCAATACAGCAAAATACCACATTTGTGATAATAATGAATTTGTCTCTTATTGTCTCTTGCATAGGCGTACAGTTAACGCCTACGCAAGAGCGTATTGCTTTGTTAATTTTTGTTTGTTTATTTACTTGTTTTTCAACATATTCTATCAGATCTACTGCACTTATTTAGACAGCTGTAGTACAATTGGATTGCAATATACCTATTTTAAACCTGGCACTTCCACCGCAAAACACTAAATTATGCACTGATTTACACGGAGCATTCTCCAACATTGATACATGCACAGAATATAAACACACACAAACACACTCACATGTGTATAGTGGTTTGGCTGCCTTAATTTTATGTCCGATTTTATTAAAACATTATTGCACAATAAAATATATTGTTGTCAGCCAAATAAAAAATGCAAGTAAATGATAACTGATGAAACCTTTCTCTAATATGCAGGTGGTATTGAAATTTTTTTTATAATACGCCGGTCTTCATATCAGACCTGGGGCCGAGTACATTTTCATGAGTAAAGTACGAGTACGAGTACATTGGTGATGGCTGAGTACGAGTACATTGGTAATGGCTGAGTACGAGTACATTGGTGATGGCTGAGTACGAGTACATTGGTAATGGCTGAGTACGAGTACATTGGTGATGGCTGAGTACGAGTACATTGGTAATGGCTGAGTACGAGTACATTGGTGATGGCTGAGTACGAGTACATTGGTGATGGCTGAGTACGAGTACATTGGTGATGGCTGAGTACGAGTACATTGGTGATGGCTGAGTACGAGTACATTGGTGATGGCTGAGTACGAGTACATTGGTGATGGCTGAGTACGAGTACATTGGTGATGGCTGAGTACGAGCACCAGTACAAGTACATTTCCACGAGTATGAGTACAAGTACGAGTACATCTTGTATGATATAGTAACTCTGTATAGTAATAATAACATATTTTAAATATAAAACACTGTGAATTAATTTACATAATTCAGGAAGAGTTCACTATGCAATGGCAGTTGATCAGACTTTTTTAAAAGGAAAACTGTAAAAACCTCTTTATGTTCATTCAAAGGTGTGATTCACATTCAAATGCAAATGTTCAGGGTATATGCATTCAAATATGGGTTAAAATGTATTTAAATTGAAAATACTTTTAAAAATACATTTTATAGCACAACATAACAATCCATTAAATATATAAGATATATGAATCAATGAACACTGTTAGGCAAGTTGCAGCTGACAGTGACCAAAAGTCCACAACTAATGTTTGCTCAGAGGGTGGATTAGCACCAATGTCCAGGGCTCAATACCCCCTTTGTACTTTAACCACACTACAAATTAGCACCAGACAATACTGGTGCAAGCTCTCTGATTTGAGTCACCAAACTTCTTCAGAAGACTTAGTTAGCAGTACTTAGCACTGTCACTTGTGAGAGCAACAAAGGCATTTTATGGCTAACTGATGAATGACCCTTTCATTATGGGCTTACTGGACTTCCTGGCTAAATTAAATAAACACAAGGATTAATGGCCTGGACTGGTAACCAGTACGGTATACGGACAAAAACCACCCCGGACGAAAACCACCTGGACAAAAACCATCCGGACTAAAACCCCCCCGGACATAATCCCCCCTGACAATAACTACCCTGGACAAAAACCACCCATGTTTTTTGCGAGTATTTATTTAGAATCATACGACCAATTATCATGAGTATACACATTCATACAGTGAGGGTGATTTTATATAGCATAATTTTACAACCAATTATACACATTCATACATGTACACATATCAAAAGTCAACATATATTATGAAAATTACTTCCAGCGGATACAGTGTCTATGAAAATTACTTCCAGCGGATACAGTGTCCTATTCCCCTCAGGGTAACCTCAACAGATTTGCGGACATCGCGAATATCTGTACAGAGGTTGTGAAGCCTCTGCTGGAGCTGTACTGTGGATCGATGTACCCGCTTCTTGAGAGGCTGTCCACGGGAATCCAGAAGAATGGCGGCGCGAGCATCATTCTGATCCTTACGAAGATTGTCAATGGTACGCCATATGCTGGGATGTGAACACCCAACAAGTGATCGGAAGGAGTTGTTCCATGCCTCGCACATGTTGTTGGTTCGAGATTCACCGCTGATTGTGACCTCATGAGCGTTCCACAGTTCAGGTGGGAACATTGGTGCGATCCTGCGCATCTTCATTGGAGGAATGCTACCATCTGGACCAGTTGGGCGCTGGATTCGCGATACGATCCCGAGATGTAGGTGGCATCAAAGTAATCGATGAGAGGTTCTAGACCTTCAGGTGTGTGTTCCTTGAGATACTTCAGTCCTTCTGGAACATCAGCTACAGGCAAGAATGCCAATCCGTCGAGCATCCCGCAGAACAGCTTCACGTCATCATCTGAGCGATACAGTGTCACAAGTCCAAGCTGCTGCACCTTGCGCCACGTACTCTGGGTGAGATGATAAAAGCAACCTCTGCTCTGAACATCGGATCCAAGGGTACTGCTGACTGCATTGATAGTAGCCTGTTCAAAGTCAGTGATGATCGTTGTTGGATCAGGCTGAAAACCCAGATCACTACACCTTTCCAGTACAGCTGTGATGAGCTCTTCATATGTGGCTTGAGTCTTGCTGGATAGGAATGCGTAAACACAGCTGATAGCACTTTCCCCGAGAGGGCGCGAATCACGTAGAGTTGTTGAAAGATGGAAGGTGCTGAATCAAAAGTGCCATCCATATGCCAGGTGTCAGATCGCGCAAGCTGTGTCAATGCAGCATCAGAGGCGAAAACCAGCATCCGATCAGCTGCATCTGGACCGCTGTCATGGATCAGAAATTGTTCATTGTCAGTACCAGTGGTGCACCATTCGTCAGGCATAACGAGGTCAGGCAGGCCAGCTGGGCTTTTTGGAAAAGCTTTGGCCTTTTCACAGCGTATACAGCGTTTGATGGACTCGCGAGCACCCATGGACACCGGACTTCTAGGGATTCAGCGGCTGTGTTGTCAGCGAGTAGTTGTGCAGGAGTGCCCCTGGAAGTGCCAGCTGCTTCTTTGATTACTGAGCGGATCTTTGTAGCAGCTGTAGTGTATGGGTTGGGGTCATGGCTGTGCGGAGTAGTTCGGATTGTTGTCTGGATCTGTAAGTCACTAATGAGAGATCCCTTGCAGTTTTTGAAACTCATTGGGAGCATTCCCAACGGATTGTTGTCTTGCTATCTTTTTCTTGGTATACATATAACCACCACATAGAAGTTTTGAACCACCCTTGTGGCTCTTGATGATCTCCATAGTATTCAATATTTAGTATCTCAGTAATAAAGTTGTGTAGCTTATAATATCTTTTGAGAAGTGATAATGTGACTGATATGACTTCCATATTTATAGGAACTCAGGACTGATTAAAGGATTATCCTGATTACAATTAAGACCTTTCTTTCATATAAATGCACAATAATTTTGAGATGGCTTCACCCTGACAAATGAAAAATTTTCTTTATTCATGTACATGATTACATTCATCAATAGAGAGTGGCTTCTATCATTGATTGCCTGATTGGCTGGGATTACAATTAAAGGTTGGCTTCTCCCTGACAAAGGAAAAATTTTCTTTATTCATGTACATGATTACATTCATCAATAGAGAGTGGCTTCTATCATTGATTGCCTGATTGCCTGGATTACAATTAAAGGTTGGCTTCTCCCTGACAAAGGATAAAATTCTTTTGTCATGCAAAGGATTACAATTATACATGTATGTCAGTTTCATGTAATTGCAATGTTTTCATTGTTGACAAAGGAACTTTCATTGTTAAGGCTCATCATTCATTATTTAATATTTCACTTGTTTTCTATACTTCTATACATAAATTATAAGAAGATATAGTTACAATTTTCAAAGAATATTTCAAAGATAAAAAAGGGGGTTTTTGTCCAGGGTAGTTTTAGTCCAGGGGGGATTATGTCTGGGGGGGTTTTAGTCCGGGTGGTTTTTGTCCAGATGGTTTTTGTCCGGGGTGGTTTTTGTCCTACACCCAACCAGTACAACTATGGATAAGATATTGGAAAAGAAGCAGAAGATGCTGCCAATGATTTGATAAAATAAGAAATTAAATAATTTTCACAATATCATATTGAAAAAGTACTCAGATGTATTCGTAATGTACTCGTAAAATCTGAGTACATTGAACACGAGTATGAGTACGAGTACATGACCATACTTTCTACGTGTATGAGTACAAGTACGAGTATTTAAAAAATGTACTCAAGTACTCGAGTACACAAGTACCGAGTACTTCGGCCCCAGGTCTGCTTCATATTATGATTTTGAGAAATTTAAATCAGTAGCCAAAAACAATAATAAACATTTCAGTATTCTAAGTTCTAACATACAATCAATTAATGCAAAGTTTAGTGAACTTGAGGCATTTGTAAATGCCTTATCTTCCCTAAATTTAATATTTAGTATAATATCTGATTATTCAGCTGATTCTTCAGAATATGAAATGTTACTGATTAATAGGGACAAATAATACAAGTAAATGGAGGAGGCTTATCACAAATGGTCAATATAGGAAATATTTACTGACCTCCAAGGCCATTAAATAAAAATTATAATGAATTTATAAATGAATTTACAATGGTCTTATCATCTATGCAAAATCATCAAAATAATAATCTTATTCTAGCAACAGACTATAATATAAATATGCTAAAAATAAATGAGCAAGAACATTGTAGCAGGATCTTTGACATGTTAACTTCATTTAGTCTCTTCCTCTAATAAATCGCTCTTCCTACCAGGTTTACAACCTGTAATGGCGCATTAATTGATAATTTCTTTTGTAATTTAACAAAATATATATTAGAGAGTACAGCAGGAATATTAATAAAAAATGATGTGGTCATCAACCATATTTCATAATTATGGATACTACTCTAAAAAAAGAACATTCTACAAAAAAAATTAATATTCAAAACAAAAAGGCAGTGTTAAAAGTCGAAGAGGATTGAATCTCTTCTGAAATATATGAGAAACTAGACATAAGTCCAACGGCTGACACAAACTGTAACTATAACATTATCCTTGATGAAATCAATCAAGCTAAAAATAAATATATGATGAGTAAATTAGTGAAATTTAATAAAGATAAACATAAAAAGTCTACATGGGTAACTCAAGGATTGTTACCGGCAATATGACACATAGATAAACTTTACAAACGTTAAAATTAACAAATGCTGATTCTTTAGAATATGAAATGTTACTGATTAATCTAAAGACATACAATATTATATTGAAAAGGAGCTTTCATGTAGCAAAGCAATCATATTTTGAAACACGTTTTAATCAATTCAACTATTCAAATTTGACATAAACATACGGTGTACTTGGAAAACTATAAATGGAATCCTATCTAAAAGTAAAACTAACATATAATTTCCTACGTATTTAAAAAAAATCAAATTCTATTATGACAGATAAATTGGAAATTGCAAACAAATTTAATGCATTTTTTACTAATATGGCGAATCACCTGGCAAACAATATTAAATACAAAGGCTTCCATGATCATTCGCATTATCTAAATAAAAGTGTTTTACATTAAAAAAAATGAAGAATATACTATAAAGAGAATAATAAATAATCTACCCAACAAAAATAGTTGTGGATTTGATAGTTTTTCCACCAAACTACTAACATTAATTGAACCTGCAATAACTGAATCATTAACATATTAACAAACTGAGTATTAACCACAGGAGTATTCCCTGATAAATAAAAAAATGCTAAGGTAACTCCAATTTATAAAAAAGGTGAGCCAACAATATTTTATAATTATAGACCCATATCTCTTCTACCAGCTATCTCAAAAGTACTGCAAAAAATATTTTTGACCAATTGTCTTCTTATTTAAAAGACCCCAAACTTTTCTTTGACCATCAATATGGTTTTCAACCCAAGCATTCAACAGAATATGCTGCACTGGAATTAATAGATAGGATTATTACCCAAATGGATCAGGATGAAATACCCATAAACATATATTTACACCTTTCTAAATCCTTTGATACCATTTAATTTTAATTGACAAATTAAAATATTATGGTATAAATGGTACAAATCTTAACTTATCCAGTAGCTACCTAAATAATCGTAAACATTAAGAACTGGCATTCCACAGGGCTCATTCCTAGAACCTCTGTTATTTATTATAATATATCAATGATGCACAAGCCAGTAAAATGTTTAATTTCATCATTTGTGCTAATGACGCAACCTTATTAAGTGCTGTAAACACTTTTAACGATAACATACACAATGACAATTTTGAATCTTTAATAAATGACAAACTTTTAAAAATAAATGAATGGCTCATAATAAATAAATTATCAATAAACATTGCAAAATTTAAATATATGACATTCCAAAAGGCAAATAAAAATATACAGACGCTTACTCCGAAGATAGATAATATAAATATTGAACAAGTTAAGGAATTTAATTTAATTTAAAAAAGTTTAAAAATGTAAACGCACGTTATAAAAAATATTGGTATTTTAAATGAAATTAAACGTGTTATCACAACAAATTAAAATGTTATTTATAATTAATTAATTGTAGCACACATTAATTATTGCATCATGAGTTGGGGTTTTCAAATAAATATAATAATAAAACTTCAAAAGATAGCTTTGAGAATTATTACCTTAAGTAATTATAATTCCCACACAGAGCCACTCCATAAAGAATGCAGCATGTTAAAAGTAGATGACATTCTTAAATCACAACAACTAAAATTTTATTATAAATATTTACATAACAATTTAGCAGTTTATTTTCAAAACTTCAACTATGATATATATAATTATTACAACCTTATCCACATGTATTATATAAAATTATAATTCAATATGGATATATATGTATTATGTGAATTTTATGATGGGTCAAATAAAAAATTCCTCTTAACAACACTAATTAAATCAATTGGTGGATTTCTTGGCTGTTACCTAATGAAGGAGCATGTGTATAATGAACATATTTTTTTCGTGTGAATTTTGTGTGAAATGAACTCTGTCTATTCACTGCAATTCAAATTGTTGTGAGCTTTTTAGTCATGCAGTGTATGTTGCCTAAATATATGACATGATATGTATAATAGCCAAAAAGAAATATGTTCATCTCTTTTAAGCACTGCTACACGTCTGTATAGGAACCTTGAAATAAAGTTGTCAATCTTGAAAATGTTCAGTTATTCTTTTCAAGCAAATGATAATATTAAACCATCTGTACATACATACATGCATGAATGTATTCATAGATAAAATGCACATCATTCAGTTGCACTATCCAAATGCAATCTGTAATATAACATGGAACTTATCCATTGTAATCAATAACGCCTGACTATCAGATATCATTTGACCTCTTTCTTCTCTTCTCACTTCAGAATGCATTTGGAATCCTGAAAGGCATTGACCTTCAGAAACTCACACAGGCTTTGGCACAGGACTTCCAGCATCTCATCCTCTAGAAGCTGATCAAATCAGCAGGCCCTTCACCAGCCACGCAACTTGAATGTGCTATGTCTGCCTGTCAAGCCAAGTCCAAGGAGAAAACACAGTGCTGTATTTGTGGGTGATGGGCCCATTGCAATGGCAACACTGTGCCAAAACCCATAGGAGCCTTAATTTGCACTGGGTACATTGCACAGTATGGTGCTCATTGGGCAACTTCGTCAGACATGTATTTGCATACACTGCATTGTAGATATGTATATCAGCAAGCAGAGACTTGCAGTAATCTACTGTGCTGATTACTAAGGCATGGACAAGTCAAACACTAGTGGACGTTGTGAATTATGGTATAGTGCATGTATTTCTTTATCAGTTTGAGGGAACAATAAAGAACTTCCTTCAACAAAAGTGACACAAGTCTACAAAGCTGCAAATCATGAATGGCAATATTAAACATAATTACTTCTCAAGAAACTTAGTGTTCAATCTGTATATTTCAACTGCATGTCGCAGTCTTCTTCAGACTGAAGTTACAGATGTGTCACATGACCAATGTCATGTGACACAAGCTGGAGTAGGAATGGTAGGAGCTCCTGACCAACGTCTCGGTTCAGCATAGGTTTCTTTCTGTGGATGTTAATCGCCTCCTTTATTTTTCTCCTGTGCCAGTTCTCCTCATGGTCTATAATTTTAACGTCCTTAATGGAGCACTGATGGCCTGTGTTCAGTTTGTGTTCACTTATAGCTGATAGGGGTTGGCGACAAGATAGGTGTTCTTGAATTCTTGTGCCAAGTGTTCTGGCTGTTTCTCCTACATAGTGTTGGTCATATTCTGGGCATCCGTAACTTCAGTCTGCTGAAGAAGACTGCGAGGTGCAGTTGAAATATACAGATTTAACACTAAATTTCTTGAGAGGTAATTATGTTTAATATTAATAACCAAGAAACCGGATCATCTATCCATTCACGGATGAATGTTAGGAAATCAAAGAACCGTGAACATTTCAGCACAATGTAGAAGCTTTTCTACACACCTGCCAAATGTCAATAAATAACAATGTCGATCAAAATATGCCTTCCTCTGGTTTGATCACATAGATAATACGCTAGTTTCTTCCCCCAGAATGGTCAACTATCATGAGGTCAAAACAACCCAGATACATGTACATGAAGCCTTCTGCTGCACGCAGAATTTTTATGCACATCTACATTGATTAGGTAAATTATGCTCTCTCAGCAAAATGCCTTGCAATGGGTTTGTAGAGTTAATTATGCACCACTTCCTTCCTCCAGACTTGATATAAAGTTCACAGAGCAACAATTCAACATCCGAGATCTCCGATTCGCCATCTCAAGTATCGAACATATGTCGCGGCGCCTATTATCATCTGTCTCGAATTGCTAAGATACGAGACTCTCTTCCCACCAGTGTTTGCAAAAGTTTGATCCACGGACTGGTAACATCACGGATTGGCTATGGCAATGCGATGCTGTTTAGAATAACCGATCGCCCGCCTCCTGCAGCGTCTCGAAATGGTTCAGCGGTCAACGGCTCGCATTGTCATGCAGATTCGACGGGGTGATCGCCAGTCCATGACGACAATACTGCGGCAGCTACACTGGCTGCCCATTAAGAGACAGATTGGGTATAATATATTCGTCCTTGTGCACAAGGCACTCTACGAAGGCAAACCAGAGTACCTTGCCGCACTGCTGCACCAGTACGCACCACGACGCTGGCTACGCTCTACGACCGCCGAGCATTTGCCTGCGCTGGCCCCACGCTGTGGAATAAACTGCCAACATACGTGGAAACGGCAACCACCCGCAATTCAAGAAGATACTAAACACATTTCTTTTTTCCACTTAATGGGTTTTACTGCTGTAATATTGCATTTTAATGATCTTATTACATAATATCAATCCTATTTATGCGCTGTACTATTGATGATATTAGCGTTTTATTTAAGATTTATTTGTTATATATACAAATGCCATGTAATCAGTAAACTTTTTATTAAAATAATTTACACACGCGAACATTCTGCATAGTTTTGAACATTCTATACAGCGCATGTATTATTATTATTATCACTATCTACATACAAGTTTGTATCGTGTGAACTGATGTCTGTACACACCCGTGAACGGGGCAGTAGCCCCGGATTTGATGGTATCAAAATAAAGTTGTATTATTATTATCACACAATGTCACATAAGCACATATACACGAAACGTGCGTCACACAGAAGGTTTCATGCACACCTACAAACATTCGTTACGTCACAGAGTGCACGAGACACTCCAACACGAAGGCGTAACCGGATGGAAATTACTGGTGTTGCGCGCGCATAGGCCATAGTCACAAAACCAGTATTTAGAGTTGTGTCGGGGTAATCAGCTGCGGGGTTCACCGACTGGTCCTCTGGTTTCGGCGAGAGCGATTCGGACCATCCATAGCGACATGTGCCAGGTGAGAAAGACAGTGATTGTTTGCCGTTGCCTTATGTGTTCTAGCTGTATTATGACCATACTTGTAACAACATTGTAGATGTGTAATCAAATAAACTCACATTGATTGATGTGATGTGAACTCACCACGGGCGCGGTGGCCGTGTGTGGGGTGCGGTGGCCGTGTGTGGGGCGCGGTGGTCGTGTGTGGGGCGCGGTGGTCGTGTGTGGGGCGCGGTGGTCGTGTGGTAGAGCGCAGGGTTTTCGGTCGAAGGGACCGGGGTTCAAAACCACCTCCGCCGTTTCGAAGCTTGGACATCTTCATTCACCCCACTTTACCTGTGTCTTTCGGAAGAGACAGTGAAAGCCGTCGGTCCCTTCTATCTGGTGTCTATGCCACGGGAAATGGAAAAACCTGTTGTGGACTCACAGAGCTTGTGATCTCATTCTGTCATTCTACCAATTATACGAAAGAAAGAAACAAAAACACGTAAACAGTGTATTGTCCCGTTTCGGTTGCTGATCTCTACGCTGTACATATGTTAATATCGGCAGCCGTTTCTGAAGGCCATCATTATAGGGCGTACGTTGGCATGTCCATTTATTGCACTGCACGGCTTTTTGGCGTTGCTGGCCATATATGAGCACTGCAATTTACACAACTCGTTAAAGAGTAGCTTATAAAATTCCGGTGTTCCAAGACTGGGTCTACCAGTGGCGTATTTAGGATTTCGCAGAGGATGAACCCAAAGGGAGGAGGCAAGCTTGGCACCCATTAGTTTACCATGCTCCCGTGTAGTGGCGCAACATACGAAAAGAAATGTAAGCCAAGAGGGGCTTGGCCCAATTTCCCCCTAAACACGCTAATGAGTAGCGGAATTCTAAGCGACAGAATTCTAAGAACGGTCGTTTCGGCCCACGGTCTGAAAAAAAAGGAAATTATGATTCACATATTGCGCACAGAAACATTCGTACACGATCACATACTAATAATAATAACACTAAAATTATTAATTATAGAGCGATATCAGTAAAATAAAAATGCTTTCAATCACCAAAATCACTTTCCAGCCAGCAACTCGTGGACGTCAGTTTCCCGCTGCGTCAGTGTTCGAAATGAAAAAGCTTGGGGATCCCATATTTTATCGTTGTACCGATGTAATTATTCAGCTCACTCTATTGTCATTAAGTTAATCTCTGTTAAAAAACATCTTAGATCATTCCACTCATATCATTGATGAGTGTGTGTTCTGTGGTTAAGGGCGCCATCTGTTGGGTGTCTGCAGTAATGCCACCAATGAGTGTCTAGTTGAGGCACAGTTTACCTTGGCATTTTACTTCTCATATTTACAGAGCACTGTGTCTGCAAGTGGTACCCTATTACAGTGAGTACAAACTGGTAGATTGAACAGTTTTCTGATACCTTTGCGCCACGTAGTATAAAACTCCTCAACACATTTGTCTTGTAAGTTACATCGACATACACCATAGAAAGATACACAGTACGACATAAACAACTGACGTTTTGTGCCTATATTACAAAACCCAAAATTAGCAGATAATACATTTACACGCCATATCAAATAATGACACACATCTTTAATATTAGCCTGGTGAGTGCCAGGACCAATAACGTGTCCTACATGCAACCCTTTTTTACTCTGTTTGACTTGTATGCCGTCAAAGTAAAACGGGAAGTCGGTACTACTTCCACATTTAATAAGTTGACATTTTGGCGGGTTAAATTGTAAAGCATATTCAAATGCAAATCCTAGACATATATCGCACATGTTGTGCATATATTGATAGAGCTGCTAGAGACATATCATCAGCATAGCCAACTGCCCCATAGTACTTATGACCAGTCATACAACGGAATCCAGACATGCATAGTCTTGTTAACATTTCATCAGTATAAATAGAGAATACAATGGGTAACAGCACCCCACCCTGCTTCACTCTTCAATCAATTCATTTGATAAAAAGGGGATTCATTCCTCGATCCATCAGTAAATTAAACAATTTAACATAATTTATTTTATCAAATGCTTTAGTAGCATATAGTAATAACACATAAACATCAGATTTATTCTGCTGGAAATAGTTCACAGTCTCCATTGAGGCAAATGTACATTTGGCTGTAGAGCTCTGAGGTTTAAAACTAAACTGTAAATCACTTGTTTTAAAAGCATCAGCACTCACCCAATCAAATATTTTCGACAGAGGGCTACTAAGAGCAATGACTCGATAGTTATCATAGTAATATGCTGATTTCCTCTTGTTTTATTCAGAATTTTTGATGGTCACGTTTTTATAACCAGACAAAACGTTAACATTGCCACCAATGCAATTCTCTACTGCGGTATGTTCCCTCTAGCAACTCACCGGGAGAGTATTGTCATGTGCGTTTAACATCACACACGGGGGAGAATTTTGTAGAGCAAACACTTTCGCCAACGCTGTCAATGTGCCGTCAGTGTTCGCGTCTTGAGAACCCCTGGATGGTGAATCACGGTGTGGCAACTGCCTTTTGACCCAGGTCAAGCAAGATGACCGAACGGAGCGATGACACGGATTACGTCGATGCCAATAAAATCGGGTCACACGACCCGCTAGGTATGACAGAGACACCCATTTCTCGTGCATCACTTGCATCAGCGTCTGGAGTTGCCGTGGTCAAACGGCATTTACGAGTTGTTCATGGAACATGTCGAAGGGGGTTTATCAACGGACCAAAATTAACCGTTCGGAGGACCCCCGTCGTAACGTTCGAAGGACCCCGGTAGCACCATATTGCAATTAGTGTAAACCGACAAAGCGGAAAATAGACAGGCGTCTTTCAAACTAATGCACTTGATCGAATAAGTCTAATTATGGGACACCCCAACAGTCTCAGGTATTTGCTCTTTGTAGGGCCTAATCGTCCAACACACGCGTCGCTAAACCTTAGGAATGTGGCACGGCCAACGCATTATCACATGGTTGTCTTGGGGAGTTGTTTAAGAACGACTCTTTTAAGGTAAATTAAAGACTGGGGCAATATCTGTTGTGAAATACCTAATATCCTTGATGCCAAAAGTCATCGCTGCACAAAGCTGTTGACGCATTATGATGATTAACTTTGAACATTTTCTGGAGTCGATTCACACACAGTCGTATTTGCTGGAGTCGATTCACACACAGTCGTATTTTCTGGAGTTGATTCACACACAGTCGTATTTGCTGGAATAAATTCTAAGACTAAAAACGAATATAGCAGTGACCGTTAGTGCTGACTTGAACGTTGTTGAGTAATGTGGGATTGTAGCTCCGAAGTGTTAAATCTGGTTAAACATCACATATAAGGAGAAGCAGGTAATTGTGCCCATACACAAAGCAATAGGAATTTGGAATATTGCATACAAGCAGGGAGGCCATGTCGTTAGAAGAACACCGATAAGAAAGAAAACAACAGAGAGCAGCTAAGATGATTACAGAACTGAGAGACAAAGTCATAAAAGACGTTTAATATCACGTGGTTTGGCAACAGTGGAGACCAAAAGCAAAACACACAGAAGTTCATATAATATTGAATAGGTATGGAGATATCAACAAAAATATTTTCGTAAAACTTAAAAAAGGCAGAAACAGAGGGCAAAAAGCAGCATTAGTTAATGTTTTTTTGGCCTGTGCGTCTAAAATCAACACTATACAGTTAGATACAACGCGAGTGTCGTAGTCTAGTAAATTTCGCTCGCCGGCTGAAAATATATTTGCATACAGCTATTCCTGTACTTGCCAACAGGACATGGTCATGTTATTTGTGTCCAAACTCAACTTACGTAACATATTTTGGCCTTTGTTTACTAAAGCACTCGAGCGTATCGAGCGACTCCTGAGCACGAATGTCAAGCGCAGTGCTTATTGTGAGCACATACCATTATATAATGTCACCATGCGGAAAACACGTCGCTGGGTCTAGTGCCTTTACAAGGCGCTGCCGGCAAGGTCGACACAGCTGGGTCATCCGCATGACGAAACAGCGGACGCACTGTTTTAACTGTAAATCCGTTTTGCTCCAACTGGAGCATATTATGACCGAAGTAACACTTCTGCAGCGCACTCTATTTTTGGCTGATTTTTCATATCTTTCTTGGTGGTTCCAAACGTTGTCATTTGTTCAACGACTGACATCCTTCGACTACTTTTTGGACTTTTCTGTTTTCCTTTACCCTGATGGTCCCGTCTTGTTACTTTCGTGAGTGTGTGTCCTATCCAAGCCCATGTCCTTTTTTGACATTTCCCCGATGTCCTCCTCGCGAGTTCTCTGTTTGTGATCTTGTCTTGCCATTTAATTTTGAGGATGTATCTGAGACAATTGGTTATATTTGTTTTTAATTTGTTTTTTTGTAATTGGAATAAATATGTATTGAGTTTTTTCGGAATGTAGCTATAGTTTCAGATGTTTTCATGGGGAATTGATTCCAGATCATAGACGCAGCGGCAGAGAAAGCACGTTTACCCAAGCTAAGTTTTGTTTTACGCACAATAAGTTGTGAAATTGATGATCTGAGCTGCCTAGGGATATTTGAAAGGTGCAGGAGACTAGCCAAGTAGGGTGGTTGTTGTGTAGATAGAGTACGATTTGTAAGAGTGGATGTCTTAAAATTAATTCGATAAATAGCAGGAAGCCTGTGTAACTGTCTAAGTAGTTGTAGTGATGGAAACCCGAGAAAATCCCCTTTTCATATTCCAGCGATCACAAACCTTTTGATTGCAATTACATTGCGACAATGTAACATACCCACGTCGATATTATCCACCACAGAAACAACGACCTACACCATGACACTTCTATAAACGACGACCTACATCAAGACACTTCTATAAACGACGGCCTACATCAAGACACTTCTATAGACGCACACACCGCCTACGGCAGCTAATATTACCTCACAAAAGCTTGGTCAAATGAAAGGATTTACGGCCACGAGACGATCCAGTCACGCGATGTATTCAGTACGCGCAAGCGCCGCTCACGCGTGCAAGCTCCGTATAATGCTATATTTATACTGGGAGAGAAAAAGCGATGTTTGTACGAAGATCTCTTAGTCGGTCTACAGCCGCTGACACTGCATCGGCCAACCGGGTGGCTTCTGTTAATGTCACACGCCCCCTACCGGAGATGACATTCGTACATGCCAGAGAATCAAGCATCCTGATAAGCATTAGATATGTCGGTTGTTGTAACGACTCATGTTTAGTAATATTTGCACAAATGTTCCTTTGTTTGGCCATAAGCACTGCTGAATGTCACATGTGTTCAACGGTATGTGGAGGCAGCTACTACACGAATACAATGATTTACGCGTGAACTTAATTAATTTGTGTGTAGATTATGTACTACATTAGGTTTGCATGACGATAATTTATTTACAGTAGTTTCTAAGACGAGCTGACGCACCCACAGCTGTAGTCGCACGCACGCACACACACGCGCGCGCGCGAGCCCACACGCACGCATAAACTCGGGTTTAACATGGGGGGAGGCGGGTTATACTTGTCAACGTTGAACTGTAGTCAAAACCAAAAGGAGCCTTCATCTGCACTGTGTGCATCGCACAGTATGGTGCTCATTAGACAGCTTCGTCAGACATGTATTTGCATCCACTGCATTGTAGATATGTATATCAGCAAGCAGAGAGTTGCAGTAATCTACTGTGCTAATCACTAAGGCATGTATTTCTGTATCAGTTTGAAGGGACAATAGAGAACTTCATTCAACAAGAGTGACACAAGTCCACAAAGCTGCAAATCATGAATCACAACATTAGGAAATCAAAGAAAGATTTGGTCACATAGATAATACACTAGTTTCTTCCTCCAGAATGGTCAAAGTACTCCAATATCATGATGTTAAAACAACCCAGATACATGTACATGAAGCCTTCTGCATAACGCAGAAGGGTTTATGCACACTTAAATTTATGGGGTACATTTATGGGGTGAATTATGCTCCCTCACCAAAACGTCCTGTAATGGGTTTGTGGAGTTAATTTTGCACTAGTTCCTTCCTCCAGAATGGATAAAGTGCACAAAGCAGCAAGTAGACATCACACAATGTCAGTTAAGCGCAGATACATGAAATCTTCTGCATTACGCAGAAGGTTTCATGCACACTTACAAACATTCATTACGCAACAGAGTGCACGAAACCTTCTGCAAAAAGTCCCCGCCCCAACACGAAGGTGGATGGAAATTACTGGTGTCGCGCATAGGTCATAGTCACAAACCACTATTAAGGGTTTTGTGTCGGGGTAATCAGCTGCGGGGTTCACCGACAGTTCACTGGTTTCGGCGAGAATGACTGGGACCATCCATAGCGACATGCGCACCCAACCCTGACCGTTTGACTCCATAGGAGTGTTGGCCAGTATTACTACAAGACAAGACAAGACACGACAAGACAATACAAGACATAATGTGCCAGGTGAGAAAGGCAGTGATTTTTTGTTCTAGCCGTATGTGAGGTGAATTCACCACGTAAAACACCTACAGTGCATTGTCCCGTTTTGGTTGCTGACCTCTAAGCTTTACAAATGTTAATATCGGGCGTCGTTTCGGAAGGTCATCGTTATACGTTGGAATGTCCATTTATTGCCCAGCACGGATAGTGGCTTTTTGGCTTTGCTGTTATAACTCGCCATGTGTGAGCAATGCCGCTTGGAATGCAGTTTGATATTAAGGTCAGTTAATTGGAATGTTTTTACACACATTAAAGAGCAGCTTCTAAAATTCCGGTGTTCCAAGACTGGGTCTACCAGTGGCGTGTTTAGGACTTCGCACAGGATGAACCCAAAGGGAGGAGGCAAGCTTGGCACCCATTAGTTTACCATGATTCCGTGTAGTGGCGCAAAATACGAAAAGAAATGTAAGCCTAGGGGGGTTTGACCCAATTTCCCCTTAAACACGCCAATGAGTAGCGGAATTCTAAGCGGCAGAATTGTAAGAACGGTCGTTTCGGCCCACGGCCAGATTCGATAAAAAAGAAATTTTGATTCACATATTGCGCACAGAAAAATTCGTATAGGATAACACGCTAATATAATAATAATACTATATTAATTATAGAGCAATATCAATAAAATAAAAATCCAGCCTATCGTCAAGTCTTCAATTTCTTGGTATCTTCGTCTGTATATATGTTTATGTTTAATAAAAAAACAATTACAATTCTTAACGCATTTGTATGTTTTTCAAGATTAGGTAGAATTAATTAATTAGAATATTTGTCCGAAAACGCTAATAACTTAGCGCATAACGTTTCCCATTTACAACACGCAAACAGTCAAGTCGAAAATAATGAACGTAATAAGGTCCACGGAGCCCATTTTTCGGTTACAACACCCAAGTCACAAATAGTAGCAAGTCGGTCCAATTAGCGAAAATAACGAAAGTAATAAGATTCACAGACGCCATTTTCCAGTTAGAATAAGTTAGTTGTTTCGGTCCACGGAACCCGCTGGCACCTGGGCCGAACTCGTTATGGGCCGAAACATTCGACTCCCGTTTGTCTTGCATCAGTTATTTGCTTCCGGAGTTGTTCATGAATCATGTCGAAGGGGTTTATAAACGGACCAAAATGAACTGTTCGGAGGACCACCCGTTACTACATTCAAAGGACGCCGGTAGCACCATACTGTAATTTGTGTAAACCGACAAAGCGGAAAATAGTCAGGCGTCGTTCAAACTAATGCACTTGACCGAACAAACTTAACAAGCACCACGTAGTTGCCTTGGGGAGTTGTCTATGAACAAGACTGGGGCAATATCTGTTTAATCTGCCTAATGTTCTTGATGCCAAAAGTCATCTCTGCACAAAGCTGTTCACACGTTGTGATGATTAACTAAGACAAGTCATGAAAGACGTTTAATATCACGTGGTTTGGCAACAGTAGACACCAAGAGCAGAACAGAGAGAAGTACATATAATATTGAGTAGGTATCGATAAAAAATATTTTCTGAAAACTTCAGGAAGGCAGGCAATGCGCCTAGAAGAGTTACTAAAACATAACCATTGGAAACTACAATTAAGAACATCACACCAGTGGCTTACTAGGCAAACCTTGTCGAACACACCGCATCTTAATGTCATTGGCCGCGCCATACAGTTAGAGACGACGCGGGTGTCATAGTCTAGTAAAAATCGCTGAAACTATATTTGCATGCAGCTATTCCTGTACTTGCCAACAGGATATTATCATGCTATTTGCGTGCAAAATCAACTTACGTAACATATTTTGGCATTTGTTTACTAAAGCACTCGAGCGTATCGGGCGACCCCTGAGCACGAACGACAAGCGCAGTGCTTATTGTGAGGACATACCATTATATGATGTAACCCGGCGGAAAACACGTCGCTGGGTCTAGTGCCTTTACAAGGCGCTGCCGGCAAGGTCAACACAGCTGGGTCATCCGCATGACGAAACAGCGGACGCACTGTTTTAACTGTGAATCCGTTTTTCATATATTTCGCGGTGGTTCCAAACGTTGTCATTTGTTCAGTGACTGACATCCTTCGACTACTTTTTGGACTTTCCGGTTTTCCTTAACCTACATGGTCCCATTCATGGTCCTCTACTGTCTCTTTCCGGAGTGTGTGTACTTCAGTCTTTACATTGACACTAGTTCCGATGTAGGCCTATATATGGGAGATCGGGACTAGTCCGCCCCCATGGGCACTCTAATAGATATGGAGACTGTATTTGTAGAGCTGGAGTTTCGGCCATAAATTGAACGAAAATATCTTGTGCTATCAACAAATGCCAAAACTGTTACAAGCCAATACCCAAATCTGACTTTTCGTAGACCTACCCAAGCATGGGCAGACTTACCTCATGTCGGTGCAAGTCCGCCCAGGGGCTGGGGCAAGTTGGCTCCACACGTACTTTAAGCAGCAAACACACAAGAACAGTACAGTTTTGTCTTATTTTTATGTACAAAAAAACCGTCACATTTGTGACACACATTTCTTAGGAACTTGATTAAAATCCTCACAAATTCTGTTGTATCTATGAAATAAACCAGGCAAACAAAAACAACAAAATCTGGTTTCGTCACTTCTTTTATTAGAAAATAACACTAAACTGGAGAATTGGAAGTGTTTATTAATATGATAGAGTGTATTTTAGTATGTTTATGTTCACGAGTGATCCTACGCATTTTACGTCAGATATCCTAGGAACGAAATTGCCCCGTAGCACATAGACGAACGTACACTAGCACAGAGACATATTTGGTGGGCGGCAACTAAATACTACTGACACTGGATAGAGCAACAATGTAAGATCCAAACAATATCTCTGGTATAAGGGCCTTACTGAGCACTCTGGATGTCTAACCAATGCCACTTATAAGTACTGGACTTTGATAGAAACAAAATAAAAAAATTACTTTCAGTCACCAAAATCACTTTCCAGCCAGCAACTCGTGGACGGCAGTTTCCCGCTGCATCAGTGTTCGAAATGTGGGGGTCCTGCCATAAGGCACGATGGACCTCCCATAAGAATGAAAAATGTAAGCTTGGGGGGGTGCCACATTTTATCGTTGTACCGATGTAATTACCCTTCCACTATTGCACCTGTTGCTACGTGTACGTTTATCAGCCGGAAGGATTTACGGGAATTTTTCTGCTATGGGCCACGTGGGCGCATGAATATATGACTATTTTTGTAAAAATTGACGGGCATCGCGTCAGTGTTCGAAATGAAAAAGCTTGGGGATCCCATATTTTATCGTTGTACCGATGTAATTATTCAGCTCACTCTATTGTCATTAAGTTAATCTCTGTTAAAAACATCTTAGATCATTCCACTCATATCATTGATGAGTGTGTGTTCTGTGGTTAAGGGCGCCATCTGTTGGGTGTCTGCAGTAATGCCACCAATGAGTATCTAGTTGAGGCACAGTTTACCTTGGCATTTTACTTCTCGTATTTACAGAGCACTGTGTCTGCAAGCGCATTACTCCAGTAACAATGGTTTAGACCACAATTTACACTTTAGTCATTTAGCAGACGCTCTTATTCAGAGCGGGCATCGCACGTCGGGGCGTTTGAAAAGAGGTGGACATATGTCATTTTGACAAAACTTGGTCAGCGTGTCAATGAGATGATGGCAGTTGCTGTGAAATTTTTTTCAGAAGTTTTGATGGTCACGTTTTCTTATAATCAGACAAAACATTAACATGACCACCAATGCAATTCTCTACTGTTCCCTCCAGCAACTCGTCGGGGAGTATTTGGACAGCGGCATTATATCCTGTGCGTTTAATGTAACACACGGGGGAGTTCTCAGAGCAAACTCTTTCGCCAACGCTGTCAATGTGCCGTCAGTGTTCGCGTCTTGAGAACCCCTGGATGGTGAATCACGGTGTGGCAAGTTTGAAAGCACACAGCAAATACATGATCATTGCTTACATCAACACGTTTTTGTCCAGTTTTATCTGCTTTTAAAGACTCTGTGAGACGTTTTTATTCTGTTGATAAAATTATCGACCGCGAAGGGACTTGATGTGTAATTACATTGAACGCCAACGGACCGGTGAAGCGTGACACAATTCTGCCCTGGACGCCAGCTGCTCGTTACCGGTGCGTGAAGACTGAGTGACACAGACCGACACTCTTACGTGGGTTTCACATGCCTTTTGACCCAGGTCAAGGAAGGTGACTGGACGGAGCGATGACACGGATTACGTCGATGCTAATAAAATCGGGTCACACGACCCGCTAGGTATAAGAAGGATATCGATAAGAAAGAAAACAATGAAGAGCAGCTAAGATGATTCCAGAACTGAGAGACAAAGTCATAAAAGACGTTTAACATCACGTGGTTTGGCAACAGTGGAGACCAAGAGCAAAACGCACAGAAGTTCATATAATATTGAATAGGTATGGAGATATCAATAAAAATGTTTTCGTAAAACTTAAAAAGGCAGAACCAGAGGGAAAAAAGCAGCATTAATTAATGTTTTTTTTTTGGCCTGTGTTCCTAGAAGCCGCGCTATACAGTTAGATTCGACGCGAGTGTCATAGTCTAGTAAATTTCGCTCGCCAGCTGAAAATATATGTGCATGCACCTATTCCTATTCTTGCCAAGATGACGTAGCGATGCTATTTGCGTCCAAACTCAACTTACGTAACATATTTTGGCCTTTGTTTACTAATGCCCTCGAGCGTTATCGGGCGACCATGAGCACGAATGGCCAGCGCAGTACTTCTGCATCACGCATGCACACCTAAAAAAAAATCGTTACGCAACAGAGTGCACGAAACCTTCTGCAAAGAGTCCCCGCCCCAACACGAAGGCGTAACCGGATGGAAATTACTGGTGTTGCGCGCGCATAGGCCATAGTCACAAAACCAGTATTAAGAGTTGTGTCGGAGTAATGAACTCTGGGGTTCACCGACAGTTCACTGGTTTAGGCGAGAGCGATTCGGACCATCCATAGCGACATAATGTGCCAGGTAAGAAAGACGGTGATTGTTTGTTGTAGCCGTATGTGAGGTGAATTCACCACGCAAAAACACATAATAATAATAATAATAATAGTAATAATTAATTCTATAGCGCCTATATCCTCACAGAACCATTAAGCATAATCGTGAACAGGGACGCGCAAAAGTCAGTATCAGAATGAGGGACAACCGAACATTTATGGTGGGAATGCAAGTTGGAATAGATATGTCTTGAGTTTTTTTCGGAAAATAGCAATAGTTTCTGATGTTTTCAAAGTGATAGGGAGTTCATTCCAGACCCTAGGCGCAGCGACAGAGAAAGCACGTTTACCCAAGTTAAGTTTTGTTTTAGGTGCAATAAGTTGTTGTGAAATTGATGATCTTAGCTGCCTAGGTATATTTGAAAGATGCAGGAGACTAGCCAAGTAGGGTGGTTGTTGTGTAGATAGAGCACGATATGTAAGAGAGGACAGCTTAAATTTAATTCAACAAGAAACTGGAAGCTAGTGTAACTGTTTAAGTAATGGTAGTGATGGTGAAAACCGAGGCGCCCTGAGAACCACACGTGCCAGACAATTTTGTACTCGTTGGAGTTTAGCCAAGTCTCTTTTTTCGCAATGTTATTTAGTAGTGAATTACAATAGTCAAGGCGGCTACTAATTAATGCCGTTCATGTTGTTTTAGCAGTAGATATAGATATGTGACGCCGAATTCGACGGAGATCACGAATATGATAGAAACTTTATTTACATACTTGAGAAATATGTTGGCGAAAGTTGAAGTCACTGTCAAAGACAACACCAAGATTGGGAACAGTATACAATGCATTGTCCCGTTTCGGTTGCTGATCTCTAAGTTGTACAAATGTTAGTATCGGCCGTCGTTTCGGAAGGTCATCGTTATACGTTGGAATGTCCGTTTATTGCCCAACACGGATAATGGCTTTTTGGCGTTGCTGTTGTAACTCGCCATGTGTGAGCAACGCCGCTTGGAATGAAGTTTGATATTAAGGTCAGTTAATTTGAATGTTTTTTACACACTTCATTAAAGAGCAGCTTCTAAAATTCCGTTGTTCCAAGACTGGGTCTACCAGTGGCGTATTTAGGATTTCGTAAAGGATCAGCCCAATGGGAGGAGGCAAGCAAGTTTACCACGATTCCGTGTAGTGGCGCAACATACGAATTGAAATGATGTAAGCCAAGGGGGCTTGGCCCAATTCCCCCTTAAACACCCCAATGAGTAGCGGAATTCTAAACGGAAGAATTATAAGAAAAGTCGTTTCGGCCCAAGGCCTGATTAGATAAAAATAAATTTTTATTCACATATTGATTCACATATTGCGCACAGAAAAAATCGTATACGATAACACGCTAATATAATAACAATAATTGTAATAATAATAATGATAATATAATATTAAGTATAGAACAATATCAATAAAATAAAAATCCTGCCTATCGTCAAGTCTGAAATGTCTTTGTATCTTCGTCTGTATATATGCTTATGTTTCATAAAAACAATTACAATTCTTAACGCATTTGTATTTTTTTTCAAGATTAGTTAGAAATAATTAATTAGAACATTTGTCAGAAAACGCTAACAATTTAGCGCATAGCATTTCCCAGTTACAACACGCAAACAGTCAAGTCGAAAATAACGAACGTAATAAGGTCCACGGAGCCCATATTCCGGTTACAACACCCAAGTCACAAACAGTAGCAAGTCGGTCCAATTAGCGAAAATAACGAATGTAATAAGATTCGCGGACCCCATTTCCCAGTTAGATTAAGTTAGTTGTTTCGGCCCACTGACCCCTTGTACCTGTTTGCGTACTCGGTTGATTGATTGCAGCGAAAACACTTCACTGTTCACCTGTTGAGAAAATGGTTTGTTCGGCCCGTGGACCGAACACGTTTTGGGCCGAAACATTCGACACCCGTTTGTCTTGCATCAGTTGTTTACTTCCGGAGTTGTTCATGAATCATGTCGAAGGGGGTTTATCAACGGACCAAAATTAACCGTTCGGAGGACCCCCGTTGCTACAATCGAAGGACCATGGTAGCACCATATTAGTATTTTTGGCTGATTTTTCATATCTTTCGCGATGGTTCCAAACGTTGTCATTTCTTCAGCGACTGATCTCCTTCGACTAGTTTTTGGACTTTCCAGTTTTCCTTAACCTTGATGGTTCCATTCATGGTCCTCTCCTGTTTCTTTCCGCAGTGTGTGTTCTATCCAGACCCATGGTCCTCTCCTGTTTCTTTCCGGAGTATGTGTTCTATCCAGACCCATGGTCCTCTCCTGTTTCTTTCCGGAGTATGTTTTCTATCCAGGCCCATGTCCATTTTTCGACATTTTCCCCGATGCTGTGTTGGTCTGTCCTTCTCGCGAGCTCTCTGTCTGTGATCTTTTCTTGCCATTTAATTTTGTCTTGCCATGTATTGCTTATTCTCCTTAGCTCGTGGAACTGCAATTTGGAATAAATATGTATTGAGGTTTTTTTTCGGAATGTAGCTATAGTTTCAGATATTTTCATGGGGAGTTAATTCCTGACCATAGTCGTAGCGACAGAGAAAGCACGTTTGCTCAAGTTAAGTTTTGTTTTAGGCACAATAAGTTGTGAAATTTATAATCTTAGCTGCCTAGCGATATTTAAAGATGCAGGAGGCTAGCCAAGTAGGGTGGTTGTTGTGTATATAGAGCATGATATGTAAGAGTGCATAGCTTAACATTCGATAAGTAACAGGAAGCCTGTGTAACTGTCTAAGTAGTTGTAGTGATCGTGAAAACCGAGAAAAACCTCTTTTCACATTCCAACGATCGCAAACCTTTTGATTGCAACTACATTGCGACAATGTAACATGCCCACGTCGATATTACCCACCACAGAAACGACGACACTTCTATAAACGCACCCACCGTATACGCCACTGAATCATGGCCAAGCTCACACTATCCACTCTGAACAATCCCCCAACATATGCATTCATCTGTGTTCATTTTGGCGTATATGCGCAACATGAAGAAAAACAGAAAATAGACTGATTAATTAGTTGTAAACTGTTCACTGCGTGTAA